>VWZE01005354.1:38941-59959 GCA_013396675.1 Eubucco bourcierii
GGAGGAACAGGGTGAGGAGGGGAGAGGAGGGGAGGGGAGGAACAGGGTGAGGAGGGGAGAGGAGAGGAGAGGAACAGGGTGAGGAGTTAGGTGTTTTTACCAGTGTGTACCACACACAATTAAACATAGGTATGTCTGGTTTTGGGGAGCAGCCTATCCCTGGTACCCACTGATTTTCACAGAATATTTAGAGACATAGAACTGAATTTGGACTGGCCTGTAACCTTTACAATATTTGCCAGAAAATTAAAAATACTTAGAAGTTTTACATAAGCTGCTATGTGCTTTACCTGCTTATCTGTATTTTTAAGGCCTTTCCTTTTTCCTTCCATCCCTGCAAGTTTCTGCATTTTCCCCTGCTGACCACAAGTATCTGACTCATTTTAATCCACCAGCAAAAGGCTGATGAAAATCCCTCCAAACTCCATTACTGAAAATACATTATTGGAAAGAAGTAAACCAGCTCTTGTATCCAGGGAGAAAAATGACCAAAAGTGGTGGGGTGATACTGGTCAGGTTTCTGTACCAGAGCACTCTGCAGCAGCACTGATGTAATATTTTTGGTATGGCTGCAAAACAGGAAGACCAGAAGGAAACAGTTAATTTAGGTCAGTTCTTTTTTTAGGTTAGTTATTTAATCTGGGTCAATTTTGAAATGAAAACCTAAAGCATTTTATTTTCAAGCTCCCAGAGTGAAACATTTGGGTGTTGCTTTAAAATGATTCCATGCTCTTCTTTGCTGTGTTGACTGACAACCTTAACTCACAGGCAGATCCCATTCCTCTGGAATGGTAACTGTTGGTGATTTTTTTTCCTCCATTTTTGTTTTAATTATTATTTTCATAATTATTATACCTCATTTGCAAGGTTATGAGAGGCCACTATCAGCCAGAGCTCCCTGTTGATGGCAAAAGAATGCTGGCAGCTCTAACTTACCACAGTATCAGTTTGCTGTTCTGTAACTCATGCTCTACTTAATTCCACAGTGATTTTGCAGGACTGCCTGGACAGTAACATCCCCAACCTCTCAGTGCTAACTCAGTAAGTGGTTCAGGCTCAAGGTTTCTAATGCTGCCATTTAACAGCACTCATCTTTGACACGCAGGGAGGGTTTAGGTTGGCAACTGGCAGTATTTTCTTTTAGAAAGCTGAAATTTTGAGTTGGGAGGCTCATGCAGGTATTATAAGCCTGAAGCCTTCATGTAGGAAGCAAGGGAGATTATAGAGGGAAACAGAAGTTATGTATTGAGCAAAATAATCTCTTCCTCCTTCCTGCTCTGCGAGATCTGTGCCAAATGCATCAGCATGCAAAGTTGTGGCAGGGAGAACCTGGACTGTGTTTCTTTTGGGTCCACTGGTGGTTGGTGAGAGAGTGCTATGAAGAGCAGCATAGTGTGCCTTGGCTTGCTAGGGCCTGTACCCAAGCTGGATTATACAAGATTTGGAATTTGCCCTTGCCCACTGCCTTCGAATAGAGTTTTGCTCCTCTCACTGTGAACATTTGCTCTGCTTTAATCTTGCTCTGTCCTGTGGATGGGACAACTGTATGTAAAGGAGTGGCCTGCCTTGGTATTCTCTTCACCAAGGACCCATTTAACACTTGTTCATCCCTGCTTGTGTTTGAATCCAACCAGCTTTGTTGAGACACTATGCATTTCACTCTCATTGCAGGCACACTATGCATTTCACTCTCTGAAATCCAGGCTTTGCTTGTGATGGAGAAGAGCAGTGGAGTGCATCTAAGATACAGATTATGCCTCAGGTTCAAACACATCCTGCCTCATTGAGATGTATGGTGTCTGTCTGGAAGATCTCAAAGAATTAAAAGGCAGTCTAAACTGAAAGGAGGATGAAAACTGAGAAGCTCCTATCAGTGGAGGGAAGGAAACCATTGTTTACATACAGCCGGTCACTTGTAGGGCAGATGGAGAGTCTATGCACCTCCCTACATTGTTGTGTCAAACCTCAAATTGTAAACCTGACCTCCCAACACCTCCTGAGAGCGGTCAAAGGAATCCCTAAATCATTCTGGTTTGGGCCTCTCGGTAGCTTGTGGGATTCTGCAGTCAGCAAGGTGGCTGGCCTCTAGGGTGTACCTTGGTGAGGTCGGGTGATTACTGTGCTCTGCAAGGGGAAGAAGACAGTTTAGATGTAGAAACTGATAAATCTGAGCACTCAGAGCTTACCCTGCTTTCATTTATCATTCCTACTGGTGAGAGCTTAAGTACTTGCTCTTAAAAGACTGGGTTTGTTGATGGTTTGAGGGAGAGAGTGGTGGTGGGTTTTTCCCAAATTTTTCCAACCTTATGAGATTCTGAATGGTATCTGCTGACCAAGACTTCAGAGTATGTACACTCCCGTTGCCAGGACTTGTTTACTGGAGATCATGTTCCAGCCAACACCACCAATCAAAAGGGCTGTGCTCTGCAGTACTAATGAAGGAGACATATTTCTCAGTACACATAAATCTGTGATTCCTACCCCATACACCAAGTTAAACAAATGACTACTGGCTCAATATTTGATCTTTCCATTGTCAAGCGGTTGCTTGTTAATTTGTACCATGATATGTCAGCTTCCAGACATAAGACTAATATTACTCCCTGAAGGTTAACCATTGTCTTAACATCTTATTCATTAAAAACCAAAAGATGTCTATGTACCACTGACATGAATTTTCTAAGGGCCTCTGTTTACAGTAAGTGCAGGACAGCTTTGAAACAGAAATGGAGACTAGTATTAATGATGGCACAACTCGCATAGCGATGTTTGGATGCCTACATTGGGGCACGCTTTGTGAAATGATCCAGTTTATTCCCCTCCTCTGAGCAATGTCAGCTATGCTAACAGTACATTTTGACATAGATTTATCATAAGACTGTCAGAGCAGCTGATGTGCACCCAGCATAAAATGGCATCATGGTGCATTAAGCATTGCCAACAACCCTTGCCCACTTTCTCAGGATTCACACCTTCTCTGATGGGTGTAGCAGCAGTCTGGGAGAAGAGTCATCCATCCTCTTGGTGTAGCACAGACCCACACAGCACAGTCTTTTCTTGAAACTTCAAAGTGGTTAGACTTTAATGAAGTATTTTCCTGTGTGCTATTTGCAGTTGACTGTTGGCAGAGCGGGGACCAGTGGCAGGCTACATGTCGAAACACTCAGGCTTTTCCCTTGCATCACCTGCCCTAGCTATGAGATGACAAAATCAACCCAACTGTTACTTGTCACATAGCATAGCTATGCCATGGCCTTCGTGGCAGATGGCTGAGGTGAAGGTATTAGCATAGCTGACATTTGCTGTGTGCTGGCATGCTGTGCTGCTGGGCACTGCCCAGAGAGCTGTGGATGCTCATGGCACATGCTCTAGCTGTCTGGGTGTCTGTCCCATCCCTGGCACCTCTCCTGCCCCAGCTCATTGACAATTAAATAAAGAAAAAAGAAATAAAATGCAGGACAAAGAGTGATTTAAAACTGTGCTCACTGCTGTCTTGTGATGAAGCTAGGGACTGGAGCTCCGCAAGAAAGGCCTCTTTCCTGGATGCCAAGACAAAGGGTCAGAAGTAAGGGGTCATAGAATCATAGAATGGCAGGGTTGGAAGGGACCTCAAGGATCATGTAGTTCCAACCCCCTGCCATAGGCAGAGACATCTCCCACGAGTACAGCTCACTCAAGGCCTCCAACAACCTGGCCTTGAACACCTCCTGGGAGGGAGCAGCCACAACCTCCCTGAGCAACCCTCTGCCAGTGCCTCACCACCCTCACTGCAAATAACTTCCTCCTAACATCCAGTCTAAATCTGCCCTCTGCCAGTTCAAACCCATTGCCCCTTGTCCTGTCATTACAAGACCTTGTCAATAGTCCCTCCCCAGCCTTCCTGTAGCCCCCTTCAGATACTGGAAGGCTACTCTAAGGTCTTCTCAAAGCCTTCTCTTTTCCAGACTGCAGAGCCCCAACTCTCTCAGCCTGTCCTCATAGCAGAGCTGCTGCAGCCCTCTGAGCATCTTCGTGGCCTTCTCTAGACCCGCTCCAACAGTTCCATGTCCTTCCTGTGCTGAGGGCTCCAGAACTGTACACAGTTTGCAATTTTTAATGGCCACAGCAATGAGCTTGCCCAAGCACAAGCCTGCAGCAGCCTGGTTCCTCGAGCTTGTTGGAATATATTCTGGTTGGTCTCATCTCAAACCTCTGATGTCATTTAAAATCTTCATAGAATCACAAAATGGTTTGAAAGGGACACTAATGATCACCTACTTCCAGCCCTGCTGCCATGGACACCTTCCACTAGACCAGGTTGCTCTCCAGCATTAGCCTTTTGGGATAGAGCAGAGATGTAGTCAAAAGGGAGATCAGGGTATTATATATACTTTTTATTTGTTCCTGCTATTTAGATCTCTATGTTTCTGTCTGAAATGTGGGTGCTCAGCTTACACTCAGGTGAATGTGCCACAAGATCCTGGCTTTGCTTACTGACCAGCCAAGCTAAACTTTTGCAATTAGGTTTCTGTGACAGTAACGCTGAGAAAGCGATGCTGAAACTACCAGCTCAGGTGCTGCCCGCACCTATGGCCGGTGCTCGACTTTCAGCCGCCTTCTACTATGTGGCACAACCCAACCGCAGCGAGAGGGAACTGGAGCCAGCACTGGCTGCCGGCTGGGCCACGCGCCGGTAGGTTTTGGGGTCACTTAGGTTCCAAACGCTGCCCGGCTTCGGGCTCACTCTCCTCCGTAGGGAGCGGCGCTCGCCGGCTGCAGCCTCGTCCCGCCGGGCCGAGCTCCCTCTGCCGGCCCCGGCCCCGCAGCGCTCGCCCGCGGACCGCGCATCCCTGCCGGGGCCGGGCAGGGCAGGGCAGAGGTGAGCGCTTCCCACAGGAGCACCCCGCCTCCCAGCAAGCGCCCTCGGGGACCCAGCGTTGCTGTCAGGCTTTGTATTTGGCGGAAGCTTTATTAAATTGTTTACATGGGAATGGAAGGAGCCCAGCTCTGGGAGTGGGGAGACTTCTAGCCCAGACCAACCAAAAATTTGCTCTGGTTGTGATAGCCTCTGGAAGAGCTGGTAAGCAGAAAACCCAAGCTTTTAGTTACTGGCTTCATTCAAGTACGGCAGAGGTTTAAGCTGGGTTCAGCACATGGCAGTAAAGTCTCCTAACCTTACTCTTGCTGCTCAGAATTCTTTTCTTGTTTTTTAATTTTTGTTGTTGTTTTTGTTTTGTTGGTTTTGTTGGTTTTCGGGGGGTGTGGGTGTTTTGGTTTTGTCTTTTGTCTTGTTTTTTATTGTTTTAGTTTTTTTCTTGTTGCTGTTGTTATTTTGTTGGGGTTTTTTTCCCCTGGAAATGTCTTTGGTAAAACTCCCCAATATTCTAGGTAATGTGTGTTGCTAGCACTGCCACATCCTTTTCTTTCATGAGATGCTTCTGTTTCAGGAGATTGCATTTTTACAAGAAAAAATACTATATGCAGCTCCCCACTGACCCTAGAAGGAAGAGAGTATGCCTACCAGATTGAATCTGCCCCAGAAATATAGGCAGTGTCAGGAATAGGCATTCTACTGCCACAGCTGCAACAAGCAGAAACAATCCAGATGCACTAAGCACTTAATTTTGTCTGAGCATTCCTACTCTTCGGTGCAGGAGGTGCTTCTGCAGAGCTCCACAGAAGCCTGGCATCAGTCCATACAAGAGGTATCTGTGCCAGGGGTTTTCACTGTGAGCTCTTTCTTTGCATGAGGAACTATGTGTTGTTATGTATTTTTGCTCCACCTACCAGTTTGTTGGTTTTTTTATAATATTGTAAAGGCTTCTTGCTTTTCTTCCAAGGGAGCTCTTGCCCTGTGGTAGAAATTCAGAGAGGTGTGGGGAAAGTCTCATTCTGCTTTAGCCCCACTGCTGGTGCAGTCCTTTTGTTGCCAAGGGTTTCATGTCAAAGCTTTCATGGGTTTCATTGTGTGGCACCCCAGGCTGTACAGGTGTGAGTCTGCCTGTAGTCTGCAGCAAGGTGGAAAAGGGCTGCTACCCACTGCTCAGAAGAGAGGAAAAAAGGGCAAATGGTGGTACAGCAGCCACTTCTGTCCTGTAGTAAGTGACTTTTCTCCTTTTTTTCCCATTGTCACAGGCAAAGCCACAACTGACTATTGATTATTAGGTTTGGGATCCTTTTTACTCTCTCTGTCTCTTTGTTTTCCTTGTTTTGAGAAGGAAAGGGAATAATTATGGACAGGACAGGCTTACAATCACCTCAAGAGATACTGAGCTAAATCCTGAGGATTTTACTCAGGTATTTTCTTGGGTAAGGATTTTTCTTATGGGAACAGGAACTGGGCTAAATGAGGACTACCAGACAATATTATAGTAGTAACTGACAAACCTTTCTTGTGGACACAGAGGCTAATGATCTGCAAGCACTGCTTAGAGGGTACCATCATATTGGCTCAAAATGCTAGGGCTTTTTTGTTTTTTCACCCATGACAGTTTCTTTTTCCTTTTCTCTTTCCTCTTCTCTTTTCTTTTCTTTTGTTTTCTTTTATTTTTTTTTATTTAATTTTTCTTTTATTTTCTTTTATTTTATTTTTTCTTTTATTTTTTATTTTTTCTTTTCTTTTCTTTTTTCTTTTCTTTTCTTTTTTATTTTCTTTTCTTTTTTATTTTCTTTTTCTTTTCATTTTTTTTTTCCAAGAGGAAAAAAAAAGGGGGAAAGGAAACAACTAGCAAACTCTTTACAGTGTTATTACCCCAGCTGGTGGTCTTCCCTACAGCTGATCCCTAACATTTCACAGGATGAGTTACACATCCTGCCTTAGCAGCAGACTAATACCCGGGTTTGAATTACTATTGAATAAGCAGCAGTGAAATCTCTATCAAAATAATCATTAGTTCCAAAACCCACAAACAACAAAACAAGCAGAGCTGAACTAACTCAGCAAGACCATTTGTGGCATAAGGGAGAGTGAGTCACTCTTCTTTTCCCTCCCTCAGCAGACTCCATTGCTGCCTCTTGCAGCCCAGGGGAGGGCAGGTGGAGTGGGTAGGGCATGACTACAGAAAGTTTTTTTAAATTTTAAAAAAAAAAAAAAAAAAAAAAAAAAAAAGAAAGAAGAAAGTCGACATCATTCTGGTCACGTGATGCCAAGGGACCAATGGAGGCAGGTTCTGGAAAGGGGAACAGTTAAATTTGTAATTTTGGTTGTGTGAAACACTTCTTTGGGCCTCATAAACAACCACAGAACCACAAGTTGGGTACAGAGGCAGTCACACAAGAGCGGGTCCGGGATATTGGTCAGCAGGCAGGGCGAATCGTTTTGACTGCAAACCACAGAGTTTCGTAGAGTGGTAAGCATCATCAACCACAACCGGGCCGCTATTTTTTTTTTTTTCTTCTTCTTTTTAAGAAACAATTTCAGAGTTCTTTTAGTAAAAGAGTCTTATAATCTGCTTTGTGCTGCTCCTGAGGCACCAGGATAAAACACAGCATGATGGATGGGAAGAGGGTGGTAGCAATGACCATTCTTCATTTTTCACTCCCCAAGGTAGAAGAAATCATATATTCCTTCACTGTAAAGAGAGAGTGAGTTTTAAAGAGGAAAGAATGGCTTCAAACAGCATATTTGAGTCACTTCCTTCTTACCAGCACTTCTTAAGAGGTAAGTGCCATTCAGACTTTCTAAATAGATTTTTTACTTTCCCATACTTAAGAAAATGCATGTTTGGAGAGTATCTGGGGACATTCTTGTAGTACATGCTTTTTCCCACTTCAGCTTTCTTTGAGGCACTGTCGTTGAAGCTAATATCTGAGCTTACAGGAATACCACCTCATTACTTATCAGTCCGTTTAAAGAGATTGTAACAAGGATTAATTTAAGATCTCCAAACAGCTGTTGTATGCTTGTGAATTTTCTCTTCATGAATCAATGTGTGCTAGAGTAACTCACATGAACTACTGCAGATACAATAGCAGTAGCACCAGCCCTTTTTGATTCTTGTTGGCAGAATTATGACTTTTTTCGAGCCACTGCCCTGAAAACTGACAGCCAAAGGCACACAACACATTTTACAGGCTGAAACATGGGGAGTGAGCAGCAAGATGGTGTGGTGTGTACAGCCAGCAGAGCGTGATGCTGTCTCACTCATGCTAGACCATCAGCCTGGCTAAAGGCATGTTCACTGGAGAGAAGTTAGAAAAAAGCTTAGAAACCTGCTTAAAGTTAGCTGCAACTCATGTGGCTCAGGAAAAGAAGCAGTGTGGATAAACAGACTTTCTGTTGATGCCATACAGGTCTCGGATGACTGCAAATTAACAGCTGCAGCTACCCTTAGAGAATTGAAGTCGTCCTGTAAGGGCTGAGGAGGGGAATTGTCTTTTTTCACCACTGACCAAGCACTTTCAGCTCCTTCTAAGGTTCTCACAGTCCACTGTGGAGCTAATGGTTTAGTCATAGNTTTTTTCACCACTGACCAAGCACTTTCAGCTCCTTCTAAGGTTCTCACAGTCCACTGTGGAGCATTAGCTTTAGGTTTAGTCATAGGTTATTCATACAAGTAAGCCAGGGACTGGTACGAGAAATTTGTCCTCTTCCTCATAACTACCTTCCTAAATAGCTCATGCTACAGTTGAACTTTTCCCCTCTCCATGCAAGCCCTCTGACCTCTTAAGCCCTTTTTGCAGCAGGGCTGCGCCCAAGCAGATGACAAGGCACACAAAGCCCGTCACAGACCGCTCATCAAGCTTGGCCAGGGTGCTGCTAGAGAGCAGCACTTCATAACTCTTTATAGTTACAGACTAGAGTTTCCTGGCCTCGCTGGCAGTGTCAGCGTGAGTCATGAGTTATTCGTATTAATAAGTGGACTGGGGAATGCGGAAGGCTTGTCCCAGCTGCTGTGTCACAAGCAGCATCTGTGCCAGCACCTTGCTGCTCCTGAGATCAGTGCTACCCAAAGTGGGACATGAGTGGAGGGCAGCCTGCCGAAGTGCTAGCACGTTCTCCTGCTTTGCTTTAGTTCTTTTTGTCCCCCTCCTTGTGTCAAAATATTTTCTACGTCTGACTTTCCTGGCACTGGAGGAGAGCTGAACTTCAGCAAGCTGCATGAGTCACTCTGGCTTACAGCACCTTCTATCCTGAGCTGGGGAGATGCTGAAGGGTGAGCAAAAGGTGGCTAACTGCTGTGTGGCACTTGCAGCTGACATTTCCTCAGCACCCCTGAGGAAAGCAAAGGAAGCAATACTGCTAGAATAACAAGAACATCTTCCTGCATTTCATCATCTTTTTTTTTTTTTTTTTTTTTTTTTTTTTTTTTTNAGCTCACCCAACTGTTTACTGTTTAATCTGTAGCACAGGAAGACTTATTGAGGAAATTTTGCACTTCTGATAAAATAACGGAGTAAACCTCACAGGGCAGTGCTTACAGCCAACCCACAGGATGGAATGGGGACAGTACAGGCCATATTGCAGGCAGGAGCCCAGAAAGCCTGAAAGCAATTAGCTGGAGACCAAGAACTAATTTGACCAGAAAAGGAGAAGTTTCATTAAAGCTGGTTAATCCAGCAAGTGATTTAGCTCAACACTCCAGAATGGGTTTTACTATCCACATTATTGCCATTAATGTTACTATAGTACTAATATTTTCTGTTTCTACATGGCCCAGGCTAGAAAAAACACTAGAAATCTCAAGACATTCATCCAGTTTTGGCAAGCCAGGTACGAATGGTGGTACATGCCCAGCACAAGCAAGATCAAGCTCCCTCTGTACAGCGCTAGAAAAGCTTGGCCAAGAGTGCTATGGTTGGGTTATAAAGTTAATGTTTCATCGTTGCGAAAGAATATTGTGTTTGAACGTGGAAGCCTGTGATGGTTTTCCAGCAGTTCCCTTTTTGTTCTTTTCTTTACTCAAATGAACTTTGCAGTTTCAAAATCCTGGGCACAGCAAAAGTAACGTTTGGGCCTCAGGGCAAGAAAAATAATCATCCCTAGGGGCAGTTATTCTCACCCATCTTTCTCAATAGTGTTGACGTAGACCGGTCACTCGAAATGTCCCAAACTGTCTCTTTTCTTTTTTCGCGCCAAAATTTATTGCGCTTTCTCTCTCAACTGAAATTGTAAGGTAAAGGGGAAAACAACAAGTTGTTTTCTGCTGTGGATTTCACTTTATCAGTCCATGCAGTTCTCTGAGAAGGAAATCCATAACTCTTTTTCAGCCTGATACTATGTGAATATTGGGAAAAACGAGGGGAGCGGGGAAGCAGAACCATTGTTCCAGCCCCTGTGAGCAGTGACAGGCATGGAAAGCCTGACATATTAATTGAATGTGGTACACCACAAAGGATATGGCCCTCTTTCTATCACACCACACCAGGTCCTCGCTTCTGCCACTAGGTAAAGAAATGAGGATTACACTGAAACCTCCAGCAGTGTGCTCTGCATGCTGAATACATTTGAATGTTTACTGGCTCTACTCTTAGTTTTCTTAATGATGGCTTCTTTTTTCTAATGACCTCTTGCAGTTTCCAGTCTGGGCTTGGAGTTAGGAGTACAGGGCAGGAGCATTTCAGTGTCTTGATGCACTGCAACCCACAGAAAAAGATCACTCCCTTTCTTTCTCAAATCTCGGACTCTACTCTGGACTTTGTGGGTTTTTTTTTTAATCAAGGCTCTACTCTGAACTTTTATTTCAGCAAGATTCGTAGTGTAACGAGAGTTCAACACAGGTTGTCTGGGTCAACACCTTTTGAATAGGGGGACTAAAATGAGACCTGTTGGAGAGTCTTGTACTAAAGAGTACACACATAGTTTTTCAAGGATGCCTTGATAATTATATGACTCTTGCCCCACCCCATAACTCCTTTCAACTTCTTAAAGGCATTAGACTGCTCTGTAAGATTTCCTAATAATTTTGTCTGCAAAGGAAGACAGAATAACTAATCTTTTGAGGTTTTTTTATGGAGCTCTAATAGCATGAAGTATAATATTTTCCAGAAGAGCACTTTTCCCTCATTTTTACCTTTGCTGCAGGGTTTAATTATCTCAATACACAAAGAAGGTTACTTTTGGTTTGGTCTTTGTTTTATTTTTTGTTAATTAATCAGAATGAAGAGTTGTGGTGCAACATTTTGTCGGTTTCTTATATCAAATGGAAACTACCTCCAGCAGAGCACTTTTACAACATGGAAAAATATACTATGCATACTTTTTTCTTAGTTCTAATGTGTCAAGTGTTTCCCAGCCACTGTGAGTTTCTTCCTTTCCAAAAGATAAATAAAATTATATATAAAAAATAAAACTATGGGAAGAAGCTTTTTCTGCTCTGAAGGATTTACCTACCTGTACCCACAGACAGCACCTAAGCATACCACTTCTTGTTTAGATTCTGGATCTGGCTTGCCTTATGAGGGACTATATGTTGTTAGACTCCTAAAATCCCTGGTGCTGTATGTGAGTGGAAGAGTGATCTGAGGCTCCCTGTTATCAAAGTCTACACAGAATCATAGAATAATCCAAGCTGGAAGGCGCTTCCACAGGTCATCTAGACCAATCCTCCCCACAGTCAGCAGGGACATCCTCAACTCAGGCTGCCCAGAGCCCTGTTAAGCCTTCCCTTGAATATCTCCAGGGATGAGGCCTCAACCACCTCCCTGGACAACCTGTTCCAGTGTTCCACCACCCTCATAGTAAAGAACTTGTTCCTAACATCCAATCTAAATCTACTCTTCCCTAGTTTGAAGCCATTGCCCCTTGTCTTGCCACTACAGGCCTCTGTAAACAGTCTCTCCCCATCCTTCCTGTAGGCCCCTTTCAGGCGCTGCAAGGCTGCTACTAGGTCTCGCTGGAGCCTCCTCTTCTCCATGCTGCACAACCCCAGCTCCCTCAGCCTGTCCTCATAACAGAGGTGCTCCAATCCCTCATATAATTTTCATGGCCTTCCTCCGGTCTCACTCCATCATCTGCAATCTCACAATCTCAGCATATGAAACCTCCCTAGGAACAACTGTTTGCCCACAGAGGCTGCTGCATGAGGAGCAGAGTAGCAAGCTGATAGTGATTTCAGCCCTCTAGAGCCAGTGACCTTAGCAGAAATGGTCATACATTAGAAGTAACTCTACTGAAGACATATTTCTCTGGGAGCAGCACAATGCCCAACGCTACCTCATATTTTTTCTTCATGCAATAGAATGAACTATTTTGTCACTACACTGGGGAGAGAGAAGGTTCCCTGGCACTTTTGCAGGCTGCCTGAATTGTAATAGTCAATTTGTGTCAGCATTATAAAACACTAACTGCATCTTGCGAATAGGAAATTGAACTACAGCTCATAAAAACCTTGGCTTACTAGAAGAAAAAAAACTTGTACAATGCCTGATTTGCACAGCCTTCTCTCTGTTTCAGCCTTCTTTTTTTTTTTTTTTTCATTTAAAAGTCTTGAGAAACATTTCAAGGCCTGAACAAAGGAATTCCTGCAAAGCAAGTGGTAAAGTGTCTGACGGAGCTGAATAGATGAATACGCTACCTTGGAAAATCGAGAGATTTCATGCTAGGCCAAAATATCAGACTGAGTATTTAACCAATTGCACTCAGTACAGTGATGTGTTGTGATGACAGTTTTAGCAAGGATTTAGGGTTATGGCTGGCTTGCAGATCTCCCAGATTGGTTTGCCTGTTACTATGTGGCCAGTAATAAGACATTGTTGGATGGCAACTTTGCCATGATTTACTGTGAGAGCAAAACTTCAGCTCTGAAGTAGCTCCCCGGTGGAAGATAAAAGTATCTTCCCCACATTGCCAGTGTATCCAACATGAACAGAAAATAAACTGGGGTTTTGCTTGTTTGTTTTTATGGCTAGAATCATAGAATCATAGAATGGTAAGGTTGGAAGGGACCTCAAAGATCAGCCAGTTCCAAACCCCTGCCATAGGTAGGGACACCTCCCACTAGTACAAGTTACTCAAGGCCTCCTCCAACCTGGCCTTGAACACCTCCAAGGAGGGAGCAGACACAACCTCCCTGGGCAACCTGTGCCAGTGCCTCACCACCCTCACTGCAAAGAACTTCCACCTAACATCCAGTTTCAATCTCCCCTCTGCCAGTTTGAACCCATTGCCCCTTGTCCTGTCATTGCAAGACCTTGCCAATAGTCCCTCCCCAGCCTTCCTGTAGGCCCCCTTCAGATACTGGAAGGCTATTAGAAGATAACTATGGTTTAGTTTGACCTCTAAGGCATGCCCCCAAAAGAACAGACTGCTCATCTTTAAATGCATATGAAGGCCAGAGATATTGGCAAGTGTGTAAAAGTAATTAATGAAGTCCTGAAGAACGTGTATCTGTTTCATTCTGTTATTTGAGAGGGAAGAGTTTACACCTAAACCAAGAACTTTTGGTTTGGTCTTTGTTCTAATCTTTGGTCTAATGGAAAAGACATTACTGTTCTTGGATTTAGAAATAGACATACTTGCTTTTAAATGCAAAGCTAAGCAACCCTAAAGAAACAAGAAAGGCTAACAGCAGAAGCTCATCCTACTCGGACACTACCACATGTAGAAGGCATGCACTGAGTCCCATTTTTCTCTGCTGCACCTCCAAAGTAGTGCCCAGGGGGCCAAGCAGGGCTGTTAGTCTAATGCCCTCTTGGACTGTTATGGTGAGCAGGCTCAGGAGCTAAGGGGGAATTCCACTGAGAGGAAAAAGTCAGGGTGGGCTGGTGCTCTGCAGAAACTGCCAACTGCGGTCTTGGACTCACTGCCATAAAATACCATTGAAATTGAGACTTCAGCAGAATCCTTAGAACAGCTGGGTCTATATGCATGTAGCATGTTTCTTAATACATACTAGCCAGGTAAAGAAAAAAAAGAAGCTTTGGAAGGGTTAAGTTCTCCCTTCATCTCTGACTGCTATATTTAGGAGAACAAACTGATCTCTGTTAAAGCTTGGAAAGAAAACTTTCCATGTAAGCAAGTCTGTCATCTGCAAAATGAATTATGGCTTCCTCTGTGACATCTGGCACTGGCCATGGAGAGAGACAGGCCACTGACTAGGTGAATCACTAGTCTGAGAGAAGCACAAGAAAACATTACACTGGTCATTACATCTTCTGTCATCTTAAGAGAATGGATAATATTTGTATAGACTTGAGTCAGCTTCCCAAACAGTAGACGAGTAATAGGCATATCTCCTTTCTGAAGTATATTAATGTACTGTCCAGGGTGACAACAGTGGTGGTGTTTGGAGCAGTAGAGCACCTACAAAGCTCTGTAGTATGCTGGTGAAGTCCATGCATGCACCAGCACATCCACAGGGATACGGAATGCAGGACTCATCATTCTTGCCACCGGTGGAAAGGAGGCTAGAAATTATATATACAGATACCAAAGGTAATTGGTTTTCCAAAGAAATCTCTTTTCTTCCACTTAGGTCCCAATAAAATTAAGCCTGGGCTTATGACCAAAACACATTTTAGTTTGAAATGTCATATTCTCAATAAAGATTTATACAGATAATGGAAATAGGGGAGAGAAAAAAAATACTAAAGGTGCATAGAAGAACTGACTGTGAAAGTAGGGAAGCAGAGTGTGGTGCTAGTTGCTACCTGGTAGAGTTTCTAGTTCATCCTTAATACTGTCCATCAGGCTCTTCACTTCTGCTTGCAAGCAAAACTCTGTGAAATTGGATAGTTTCCCTTCACAAAGATCTCTGGGAACATTTTCTCCAGCTTTGATCTATCTGGGGTTTGTGGTTTGGTTTTGTGTTGTTTTGTTTTTTTTTTAGTCTGCATTTTCTCTTTTGAATTTCTAATCCCAGTGAATCCAAAAGCAGTCCAAGTCAGGGACTTGGACTTTATCTCTTGCCTTCTGAACATTTTGTCTTCAAGTGTGTTTTCTGTTGCCTGGTTTCACACTGAAACTCTGATTTTGAGATGTACTCAAAAGGTGCCCCTAGTTTTATATGAATAGCTATAAATATTTAACTCAACTGTACTTAGGGAAATCATAGAATCATAGAATGGTAAGGTTGGAAGGGACCTCAAGGATCATCTAGTTCCAAGCCCCTGCCATAGGCAGGGACACCTCCCACTAGTACAGGTTACTCAAGGCCTCAACCAACCTGGCCTTGAACACCTACAGGGAGAGAGCAACTACAACCACCCTGGGCAACCTGTGCCAGTGCCTCACCACCCTCACTGCAAAGAACTTCGTCCTAACATCCAGTCTAAATCTTCCCTCTGCCAGTTTAAACCCATTGCCCCTTGTCCTGTTATTGCAAGACCTTGTCAATAGTCCCTCCCCAGACTTCCTATAGGCCCTCTTCAGATACTGGAAGGATCCCTGCAATCCAAAAAATCCCTGCAACCCAAGACAAACCCTTTTTTGTGGTCTTTAATAATGAAAGATGACCATTTGCGAAATATCTTGCATGTTCAGGGAGAAACATCACAGCATTTCTTTTCTTTGTGACAAATGTCTTTAACCTTCTCAGCCCTTGCCACCACCAGCAACTCTCAGAAGTCCATTTTCTAACCAGTTTTATGGAATACACTTGTGTCATGCCGACCAAACACATGCCTCAAGGTATCAGGGCATTTACAGAAGCTTTGGACAAGCACCAGATGCTGAGCTCTGTAAAGCACTCTGCAGTTGCCTGCTTTGGTGAAGTTAAGTGCTGCAAGCATGCTCAGCAACAGCTGAGGGTGAGGTGTCACAGCCTCTGGAGTGGGCAGAAGAGCCTCCTTGCCTGTCAGGGCTCTGGTCTCTCTTTATGCTTGCTGCAGTATCAAAGAGAAGTGGAAGGCAAGCTGGCACAGCAAAATGAAGGCTTTCATATGTTCAGCAAGGACGACTCAGAGAGATGCAATCATAAGGGTGTAGGTCACCAACAGCCAACCCTTGGAAGGCGTTAGTAAATGTTGGGGTGGTGAGTGGAGGAGGGAGGGAGATGCAACTCTGGGTTTTCAATACTGTTATTAAATGGGTTGGATAGATTTAAGCTAGCACTGCTTTACTCCCACATACCTGCAGGCATGGTCTCTCTCTGTAGACAAAACCAGGAGCAGAAAGCATATCCCAGAACCCCAGATCTTGGGGTAATATTCTGGCTCTACCCAGACAGAGACAAAATGACCATCAGCTGCAGTGGGGTTGGGTATACCCTTTAATAACAAAGAAATCTGTAAGAAAAGCATGACAATGAAGTCCAGAATAAGACAGGAGGTGGAATCTGAATGCCAGTGTTGACAGTGGAGGCTGAAAGAAACATAGCACTGAGATGCTAGAGTAATTCATGTAACGCCCAGTAGCAGAACCACGGCTTGAGAATGAAAGGTTTTGTCTCTTTTACCTAGGAAATACTGTCACGGAATGATTATTCATGGCATATTATTCACAGTTGTAGCAGGGGTTCTGGGTTGAGTGAGATTTTTTCTCTGGTTGGTAGGTGTTGATTTGTCCATAGCTTATACATCAGGGTGTATGCCTTACCTGGTGGAGACAGGTGAGGTGTATTTCCTCACTCAGAACTGATGACAGAGCCTGAAAGAAGCACTCTTTACCATGTACTATCTCCTGGTCTTATATAGAAGGACAGAGGGGGACTGGACTTCTGTGAGTGTAATTGCAGCTTTGGAAAACAACCCTGAAAACATATCCCAAGTAAGAAACAATAAGGAGGAGGCCTCATCTGTGAGGTCATTCTCCACACCAGAGGGTTGCCATGGCTGTTGACCATCTGTCCACGTTCACATCATCCAAAGCAGTCTACTAAGACTACATACCATGCCCAGTTCACAGGAAATGCAATCTTATATCACAGTTACTAGATAATATCAGACTTCTGTACAATGCTTCTGCTTTTCAGCTCTATGTAAGTGAACTCTGGATTTTGCATAGGTCAGTGTCATGGGTATCTGCAGAGAGAGAGACCTCCACTTGCAGAAGGGTTGGCAAATCAGTTACTGCAATATAGGGTGGCTTAATCACTGCTATAGACATTGCCCAAATGCTTTGCAAAGAACTTCAGTGCCACTTTATCCATCATGTCTTCGTGGACTTGGCAGCAAGGAGTTAATGATTACCTCATGCAAGGTTCTAAGAGGACATATATCCAGAAGGTCACTGATCAGGCTTCTACACCAGTCTGGTTCCTGCTTTATTACCACCATTTTGTCTGAACACAAGCCTGAGGAATAGATAGCATGTGGAAAGGACTCTGCTTATAACTTCACCTAGGAAAGTGAAATGAGCCCAGAGACTCATCAGGTAGGTTGCCCTTTCACCAGAGAGAGGACAGCACAGAAAAGCACCATGTGGTTTTTATCCTCTGTGCTTTATAAAGACCTCCACTAACGCAGCTCGGAGAGAGGGCCACTTACAAAAGGAAAAAAGACACCTTAGTCTCTGCACCAATTCTCTCTTGCTTCTACATCAAGCCTGTAAAAGTGAAAATGTACAGTGCTAAATACCCCCTTTTTTTTTTCTTTTTTTTTTTTTTACACTAAAGATAAAATAACTCACATATTGAAACCAAAACTCAGGTCTCATATATGAACAGGGACTTACTCTGATTGTACTTTGCTTCATTGGAGAAAATTATTTGCTTTTCTAAACAAAACAGACTGTTTGAAGTACAGCATGTTGGGCTGTTGTAGAAACTAAAGAATGTGAATGGCTTGGCTAGGCTAAAAAAAAAAAAAAAAAAGAAAAGTGACAGGATAAACTTCTTGAGCTCAAAATTGATGAACCACTTAAATTTCAGTGTAAAAATCAGAACTTCTATTGTTGGGTTGGATTTTTTTTTTCTCCTAATGGGGACTGCAATGTAAACAGTCATTCGATTTTACAGGTTAATGCACAGTCAAACAACCTTGAGTCCTACTTTTGAAGAGTGATATTATTTTGTACAGGTATTTTTAGGTGCAGCAGAAAAGCTACATTAGCCCCAAACAGCTTCTTTTCTTTGCTAGGTAGGAAAAATCTTTACCAGTATGAACGCTTTTATACCTATATAAGTCCATTCCCATTTGGAAGAGTGCTCTGCTGTAACCAGACATGTACCAGCATGAAGAGGGATTTACAATTCCCCTGTGGGGTGAAATTATGTCATTGGGCAGATGTCTATAAGAGGAAAGATAATTTAGGTTCACATTTTACTGGGGCAAGTAAAGTAGCCCAGTGTTTTGTGTACATGGTAGCCAATTCAAGAGCCAGCAAAACCACTGGAAGGGCCTGGCTGACATCCTTGGGTATTGGATGAGACCTGTGATGGCTATTCTCCTCCAGACAGATGTGTTACCAGCCTAAAGTTAAATCACTGATGGCTCAGGTCACTTTTCACACAACTATCACTTTTCACACAACTATCCTTACATCCTTACACACATGAAATACAGAGGAGTGAGGCAGGCTGCCCTCTGTACCACAACCTGCCTTTGCTTCAGAGCAGTATCACAGCCCCTTCTGCCCTGTTTCACCACAGTCACAAGGGATGTTATATAGAAAATGGCACTGTACAAGTCAGAGGTTGCATTTCCAGCTGCCTGATGATGGCATGGCTCATTTTACAGGTTAATTAGGGCAAGCCCCTCTCTCTCCTTCCCTCTCTCTAAGAGTTCCATGCTTCAAGCACATCCCTGACCCATGTGGAGATTGGCAAAGCAGGTCCCAGGACCTGCATCCTCCAGGTTTCAGTACGTTACTGCTTTGACTAAACCACAACAACTGGAGACCAAAAGCATTATTTAAACAGAAGCAGTTCAAGGTTTTTCATGGAGTCTCATCTTCCCTTTCAGCCTTCCAAAAAACCCACTCCAGCCAGAAGGATTAGGAAACATAACAGACCTCTGCTGTGTCCAGGGGGTACAAGCTCAGGGCAGTGTCCTGTCAAAAATCTTCCTGCTGCTTTTGTGAAGTACTGCAAAGAAGACTGGGAGCCATGGCTGTCCTTGCTCCCTTCCTGGGGTCTGGGCATCCTGCCATATGGCTGGGAGACAGCTTCTCCAGCAGGAATCTCCACCTATCCTTTGCTCTGTCCAAAAGCAAGAGCAAACCCTAACATTTTGCTCCACAGTACCTATGGGTAAACAGGAGTTCATAGAATCATAGAATCATAGAATGGTAAGGTTGGAAGGGACCTCAAGGATCATCTAGTTCCAACCCCCTGCCATAGGCAGGGACACCTCCCACTAGTACAAGTTACTCAAGGTCTCATCCAATCTGGCCTTGAACACATCCAGGGAGGGAGCATCCACAAGCAGAAGCAGGGCTTGACTTTAAAACCCTGGGCCAGCTAAAGTAAGCAGAAGAAAAATAAAAAGATCTTTCTTAGTAAACAATTTTTCAGCATGGTTTTCATCTTCAGCTATGAATTATTTTCTCCACGTCGGGCAAGCTCCCATTTATTCTTTGCTAATTTCTTTGGCAAACACTGCTCAGTCTCCAACTTGTCCACAGACAAATCCTGGTATACCTCATGGTCCCAACATGAGAGACTTATAGAATCATAGAATCATAGAATGGTAAGGTTGGAAGGGACCTCAAGGATCATCTACTTCCAACCCCCTGCCATAGGCAGGGACACCTCCCACTAGTACAAGTTACTCAAGGTCTCATCCAATCTGGCCTTGAACACATCCAGGGAGGGAGCATCCACAAGCAGAAGCAGGGCTTGACTTTAAAACCCTGGGCCAGCTAAAGTAAGCAGAAGAAAAATAAAAAGATCTTTCTTAGTAAACAATTTTTCAGCATGGTTTTCATCTTCAGCTATGAATTATTTTCTCCACGTCGGGCAAGCTCCCATTTATTCTTTGCTAATTTCTTTGGCAAACACTGCTCAGTCTCCAACTTGTCCACAGACAAATCCTGGTATACCTCATGGTCCCAACATGAGAGACTTATAGAATCATAGAATCATAGAATGGTAAGGTTGGAAGGGACCTCAAGGATCATCTANTTTTCATCAACGCATGAGCTGCACAGCTGCTGACTGAGCAGCACACACAGCTAACCAAGGCATCACAAGGTGCCAACTCGGTAGGTTTTCTCCCATGTACATGACTTAAGACATTAATTGAGCATTTCAGCCTAAAACCACAGCCTCCTCTGAAAGCTCACTCTAACACAACTTAATCACACAGCCATATTGCTAAAAAAAACCAACCAAAAAACAAACAAACAAACAAAAAAAAAATGATTTAACAGCAATTTCTTGTCAGATTTCAACTTGTTTCCAAAGCAAAACTTTTAACTGTTCCACAAATTCCTTTCTGTCTGAAGTCCCTCACTTGCTAACATCTCATCCTTTTTCTTGCAAGGTCTTGTTGGATTTTTTTTTCTTTTTCTGCAAGAAATATAAGCAACATTAAGGCATCCCTTATTTGAAACTGCAGTTCAAAGAGATTGAAATAAAAGTTAGAAAAATATCCTATATAACAACATTAGCTGTCCTATTTTGGGAGGTAATTAGCTGCAGCAAAGTTTCTCTCACTTATTTTTTTCTTGCTGAGAAAACAAACTACCTTGTCATTGAGGTTTTTATAAAATGCTGCTGTTTGCAACATTTGCCACAAACAAATTAACTCAAACATTTCTAATGTATGACTTAACATGGCTGATTTTGCTGCTAGTCCTCACTTCTCCATCTGGAGACCAAAACACCTTCAGTTATCACATAGTGAAGGGCAAGAAATCTGGATCATACATTTGCCTGCTGAAAACTATACATGAAAAACATTTATACCAAGCATCTATTTTCAGAGCCAAGTGAAAAAGTCAGGAAGAAAGCAAGAAGGGGAAGAAGTATTTAATGTGTGGCAGAAGCACCACGCCTGATGTAGAATCATAGAATCATAGAATGGTAGGATTGGAAGGGACCTCAAAGATCATCTAGTTCCAAGCCCCTGCCATAGGCAGGGACACCTCCCACTAGTACAGCTCACTCAAGGCCTCATCCAACCTGACCTTGAGCACCTCCAGGGAGGGAGCAGCCACAACCTCCCTGGGCAACCTGTGGCAGTGTCTCACCACCCTCACTGCAAAGTACTTCCTCCTAA
>VWZE01005354.1:60181-72161 GCA_013396675.1 Eubucco bourcierii
AAAGCCCCAACTCTTTCAGCCTGTCCTCATAGCAGAGCTGCTGCAGCCCTCTGAGCATCTTTGTGGCCTTCCTTTGGACCTGCTCCAACACTTCCATGTCCTTCCTGTGCTGGGGGCTCCAGAACTGCACACAGGACTCCAGGTGGGGCCTGACGAGAGCAGAGTAAAGGGGCAGAATCCCCTCCCTTGCCCTGCTGCCCACACTGCTCTTGATGCAGCCCAGGACTCAGTTGCTGTCTGGGCTGCACTCACACTGCAGGCTCATGTTGAGCTTTTCATCACCCCAGACCCCCAGGCCCTTTTCCTCAGGGCTGCTCTCAGCCATTCACCACCCAGCCTGGAGTTGTGCTTGGGATGTAGCCCTTGCATTAGCAAAAGCACTTCCTCAGCAAAAGCACTTCTCCTCAGCAAACTTGGGGGACATGGTACTGTTTCCACAAAGTGGTATTTTCCAGCTTGAAAAGGGCATACTCCAAATCAACTGTAGCCAACAGAATTTCCGGGGAGCAGTGGGTGACAGAGATGTCAGTTGACATCTGAGACACAGGTGCTTGGAGCTGCCTTGGTCAAAATAAGGTAATATAAGCAATTCCCACAGGTTGTGCTCTGAGAAAAACCCACTAGCATTTGTTCAGGTTTTTCTGGAAGCTTGGTGTTTGAACCAAGCCCCCCATTGTTCATAATGCCATCCTACTGGCTTCTTTAATTAGCAGCTTTTTCTTCACTGGTATCTTTCTACTTTGGTTGAATGGATACAAGTGATCGAAAGAAAACATACTTCTGTGCCTATCACCTGGTACCAGTGTCCTTTGATCATGATGTCTGCAGCCTCCTCCCCTTCCAGTTGGTACTGAAAGGGATGGAAGGTCCAACTTCTTGTGGTGCTGTTATGCAATCCTACTCTTTAATTACTAAGCACACAGGTAGTCCTGAAACACCAAGTTTTGTATTTGGTCTTTTCTATATAAGTGGTGAATACACCTATAAGGTTTCTGATCTCTGTTCTGAAATCTGAAGTTCAGTACATTGAGCCATGGGATAAAGAGATGTGTGTTTCTCTGAGTTCTTGTTCTCCCTTTTTCAGCCTCTCCTAGAAGGCTTCTGCATGAGAGTTCGACTGTAGTTTAAGTTTGGTAACACAACGAAATCAATACAAGCTCAAAGGTGGTGTGTGCTGGGTGTGGGAGGGAGAAAAGAGGTAGGAAAAAGATGTATTTTTAGACTAGTTTCTTAGCATCTTAAATTTTCATGTTTAGCATGCGCTAATAGATGTGAAACTCGGTAGGCAGCTTGTGTCGGAGTTCTGATGCAAGTTGTGATGTGGTAGATAAAAAGTGATGAGGATATTAAGTTAAGGGGCTGGTCCAAGTGCTAAAGTGTATACTTGCAGGATTTATCTTTTTCTTTTTTTAATCCTACTGTGTCACTACCTTTCAGTGTTCATTACAATAAATAAGTGCTAATCATGCTGGCTTGCATTCTGCAGTGAATGTGAGCACAGCATGGGGTATGTCCTGCAGCACACCAGAAGACCTTTGCAGCAGTAACAGTTAGTTTCTCAGGGGGTTGGACTAGGTGACCTTTTTTAAAGCTCCCTTCCAACTCAATGCATTCTATGATTCTTTGTAAGACTTAATGCTGGACCTCTGTGTCATAGAATCATAGAATCATAGAATCATAGAATAGTAAGGTTGGAAGGGACCTCAAAGATCATCCAGTTCCAACCCCCTGCCAGAGGCAGGGACACCTCCCACTAGTACAGCTCACTCAAGGCCTCGTCCAATCTGGCCTTGAACACCTCCAGAGAGGGAGTAGCCACAACCTCCCTGGGCAACCTCTGCCAGTGTCTCACTACCCTCACTGGAAAGAACTTCCTCCTAACATCCAGTCTAAATCTGCCCTCTGCCAGTTCAAACCCATTGTCCCTTGTCCTGTCATTGCAAGACCTTGTCAATAGTCCCTCCCCAGACTTCCTACAGGATCCCTTCAGATACTGGAAGGCTACTATAAGGTCTTCTCAAAGCCTGCTCTTCTCCAGGCTGAAGAGGCCTAACTCTCTCAGCCTGTCCTCAGAGCAGAGCTGCTCCAGCCCTCTAAGCATCTTCGTGGCCTCCTCTGGACCCACTCCAACACTTCCATGTCCTTCCTGTGCTGGGGGCTCCAGAACTGCACCCAGGACTCCAGATGGGGTCTGATGAGAGCAGAGTAAAGGGGGAGAATGTTGTCACTATGCCTGAGCCCAATGCAACTTTATGGTGCCAACACAAGACATTTTAGTGTTGTTGTTTGTAGGCAGTTTGAACTCGAGCATACCCAGACAGCAGATGTTAATGAAGTGATCAATGGCATCATAAATGTTCTTGTCATGTTATTAAGGAGTTGTTGGGGAATCACTTAGGACAGGCATGGACCGAGGTCTGCCTCAAACACTGGGTAATTATGCTGCGTATATTAACTCTATTAAACCCAAATGCTCTCATCATCTTGTTAATGTGGGCCTTCCCCACAACCAGCATAATGTGCTACTGGAGCTGTGGGAACCTTCTCATGAGAATTTGTTGTGTGTTGTGCTTCACTGGGAAATTTCAAAAAGCCAACCCAACCTGGGTTGTTTGATTGAAAGTGTGCAAAACCACTACAAATCATCTCCATGGAAATGCTCTGCTTCTGCTGATATTTCAGATGGAAGTGGCCTGTGTTCTGAATTCAAGGCAAGTCTAGTCTGATGCATTTAAAAAGCCAAGATGTGCTGTCCCAGGCAGAACTAGTGAGGGCTGATTTCCTACAGACATTGGTCTTGTGGCTGCATTCTCTAACACCCGATAAGGTTTTAATCTGATTGAAGGTTTTTCTCTTCTGAGGAACCTCTGAAATCTCTTTGGGGCACCCTTCAGCTGGGAGGAGTGACAGAGCCTCTCTGTGACTGCCATATTTCATGAAAGCTGTAGGAACTTAAGACCACTCCTGCTCTATCAAATTTTGCTAAAGTTTGCCCACAAACCAGAAAAAGTAGAGGAAATATGGAGAGAAAGGGAGCCATCATATAAGTACTGACTCCACAGAAAAGCAGTCTGACAAAGGGAGTTTGGTGTGCAATGTCCCAGAGTGATACACAAAGATAGTTCAATACATTCAGAAGCTGCTTAAACTACTCTGAGACCAGCATATTCCTCCTCTTCACAGATGGAGAACCAGGAAAGAGTGGTCATATCAGAAACCTAGTGGAGAGAGAAGTAGAAACAGAATCTTTTAACAGAATCCTTTTTTGGTTGTTTGGTTTTTTGTTTGCTTTTTTTTTTTTTTACTTACAGTTCTAAGCCAAACGATCTACAAAATGATCTCCTGTTTACTTTGAATTTCAAATCTGATCAAGTCAATGTTGTCACCTGAAATTTACCTTAGCATTACAGTCACATTTCAGGGCTTCTATGCCTCCACTTGCAAATGGGTGATTCAGTTTGAATAAAAAACCATTTTAAAAAATCTAGGGGAAAAAGTATTACAATTATTTTTGAGCAGCAGGTAAACTTGCAAATCATAGAATCATAGAATGGTAAGGTTGGAAGGGACCTCAAGGATCATCTAGTTCCAGCCCTGGGACACCTCCCACTAGTACAACTCACTCAAGGCCTCCTCCAACCTGGCCTTGAACACCTCCAGGGAGGGAGCAGACACAACCTCCCTGGGCAACCTGTGCCAGTGTCTCACCACCCTCACTGAAAAGAACTTCCTCCTAACATCCAGTCTAAATCTCCCCTCTGCCAGTTTAAACCCATTGCCCCTTGTGCTGTCATTGCAAGACCTTGTCAATAGTCCCTCCCCAGCCTTCCTGTAGGCCCCCTCCAGTTGCTGGGAGGCTACTATCAGGTCTCCTGGAAGCCTTCTCTTCTCCAGGCTGCAGAGCCCCAACTCTCTCAACCTGTCCTCAGAGCAGAGCTGCTCCAGCCCTCTGATCATCTTCGTGGCCTCCTCTGGACCCACTCCAACACTTCCATATTCTGTTTGTGGACAATAAAGGAACAGCAAAAGAAGTAAGACTACCTGACAAACAGTTTGTGATACAAGGCTAATTTGGCTTTTTAGAATCTTAGATCCAAAAGTAACAATACATTAGGGTATTCTCCAGTCTGGCTTAGCACCATCTTGGCAGTAGGTGATGATTTGTACTTCCCTGTGCCAGCAGAGCAGGGTGTTTGTCTGTGGGCAGGGAGAGGAGTAGGATGCAGTTCAGTTCTACAAACCCAGCTGGAAATATCACTGCTTGGAGACTCCCTAAAACTCTCCCAGGATCTGGCAAAGCTGGAGGTTGCTGTGGAACAGGGAAATGTGAGAAGCAGCTATACATCTGTTTAGAAGTGGGGGATTTTTTTTTGTTTGTTTGCTTTTGGTTTTGGTTTTGTTTTTTTCTCCCCAGAAAATAATTCAAAAGGAAAACTTGGGTTTGAGGGTTGGTTTTTTTTTGTTTTGTTTTCTGCAAATATCCTTCTAGAGGTATCTTTATTTCTGCTTTCTCTAGTGCTGACCTGCCACAGCACTGGGCAGTGACAGAAACATTTGCAGGCTAAGGGCTCCACCTCTGCTGACAGAGGCTAACCTTCGACCAGACAGTATCAAACTAGAGGCAGAGTATGTTTTGCTTTTTGGGTGTCTAACTTCTAAGTAGAAACACAGGCTGGTACCTCTCCTGTTTCCAGAGACAGCAGGTTTCTCCATAAAATAGTTTGAGTGACCTCAAAAAACTAAATGTGCTTCTTGTGGAAACTGAGCAGAAAAACTTGGTGCAGGGTTTTTGCTAACACTGGGGGAAAAATGGGCAGTAGAATTTCCCAGCATCAGTGTTCGGAGCTCCAGTTCTGCCACAAGCTTTGGTAGTGCTGGATGAGGGCAGTAGATCCTTTGCCACCTCCAGCAGCATGTCCATTCAACTCCAGCAGCATCTCCATTCAACTAGTCCAGCAGTATACCTTCATTCCGGCCTGTGCAGGAGGACTGCATAGCAAAGAAATGATGCTGTCCACATTCCCCGTGCTATCCCCTGCGGCCATTGTGCCATGGGGTGTCACTGGCTGCTGCACAGAGCAGGGAGCAGGTGAGCAGCTTGGATGTGCCCTAAATGTAGCATACTCACGTCCTTAATAACCACTTTTTAGGTGGAATAATAAAAGGCACGCAAAATGGAAGCTCAGCCTTTCCTCCCTGACACAGCCATGCCTCTACCACACATTTCTTGTTTTGCTCATCAGAGGAGAGCTCCAGGAAGGAGACAGACAGGTCTGTCCTCTCCATGGTACCTTGCCCGGGGTACAACCTGAAGCTGCTCTCCCCAAAAGAGAGAATCCAGCGACCCGGGGTGACAAGAAGGAGCTGCACCACCCCTTGCCCAAAAGTCACAGGGAAGCTGTCAGCCTTAGCAGAGGCATCCTGTTTGTTGAAAAACAAGTGACAGTTGAAGAAGGGTTACAAAAGCGAGCAAACCGCAGCCCCTGCGCGGGGCTGATAACAGCCCTGCGCCGCTTTTGCAGCAGTTCCGTCCCTGCCGAAAACCAGCGAGGGGGGGGATGGCGTGAACCTCGCCGGCGCTTTCCTGTTTCGTGCTTTTTCCCGCCGCCGTTTCTCGCCGTCGAGTTCTGCCACAGTTTTTCAGTTACTCGCCGGTTTCTGAAAAGGGCCCTCCCCTCTTATAAATGCAGCATGAGGGGCGCCCTGGCACCCGCTCTGTCCGAGGTGGGACCGCAGGTGTCCGTGGGGCTGAGCAGGGGGTAGCGCCTTGCTTTGAAGACGGCTGCAAGCGAGTGCTTTTAAAAGTGGATTGGAGTCTCATAAGCTTGCACCCATGCCTACCTCCCTTCCAGTGCTCCTCAGCCTGAAACCTCAGAGCAGTTTCTGAGGCTCCCACATTCAGAGCACTTTCGGAGGAGACCAGAAATGCTAATGCAAAAGAAAAGAAAAAAAAATGACCCAAGGGCATGCAGTTAGATAAAGAGACCTGCATTTAAATCTCAATGCAACTGTGCGTGACTTTGCTGCTGTGGCTATTGCTGGCCCTCTTGGGTCTGAGAGGAACCCTTTTGCTGTGGTGAAGTGTGCACGTTGTGTGTGTGGTTTCTGCTTGCTGCCTGAGCCTTGACTTTATGTGCAACTATGTAAATGGTGCTACTTACCTCTTCAAAGCAAAGCACACATGTAAAGCTCAAGCTCACAGATGCATAGACTAGAGAGGTGTTGGACACGTGGATCTGCCTTTGCACAAAGCTGGGGTGTTTAGTGGGCTTCTCATGGCTTAGGTTTACTCGGGTTTGAACATCTCACCTGAAGTTTTAGTCATGTGTTAAGAAAACACTGGCTGGAGAGCAACCAAACAGAAAGGGATCTGGGGGTGCTGATTGACACCAGCCTGAACATGAGCCAGCAGTGTGCCCAGGTGGCCAAGAAGGCCAATGGCATCCTGGCCTGCATCAGGAATAGTGTGGCCAGCAGGAGCAGGGAGGTCATTCTCCCTCTGTACTCTGCACTGCATAGGCCACACCTTGAGTCCTGTGTCCAGTTCTGGGCCCCTCAATTTAAGAAGGACATTGAGGTGCTTGAGCGTGTCCAGAGAAGGGCAACGAGGCTGGGGAGAGGCCTCGAGCACAAGGATTATGAAGGGAGGCTGAGGGAGCTGGGATTGTTTAGCCTGGAGAAGAGGAGGCTCAGGGGAGACCTGAAGGGTGGTTGTAGCCAGGAGGAGGTTGCTTTCTTCTCTCAGGCAACCAGCACCAGAACAAGAGGGCACAGTCTCAAGCTGTGCCAGGGGACGTTTAGGCTGGAGGTGAGGAGAAAGTTCTTGCCTGAGAGAGTCATTGACTGCTGGAATGGGCTGCCCAGGGAGGTGGTGGAGTCACCGTCCCTGGAGGTGTTCAAGGCGGGTTTGGACGTGGCACTTGGTGCCATGGTCTGGTCTTGAGGTCTGTGGTATCGGGTTGGACTTGATGATCTTTGAGGTCTCTTCCAACCTTGCTGATACTGTGATACTGTGAAAAATGGCTTTGCATTCTTTGTCTCTGGTCAGAAAAGTAAGACTAGCAGAAAAAGGGTGTTCTTCCTTCAACCGAGAATATTATTTTTCTTGAGCTCTGCATAAAATTTATCAGTATTAGCTGAGTGCATTTGCTCCAGAAACATGTATCAGGATGTGCTTGCTTAAAGCAACTTGATCAGAGTTCTTGTTGGTAGCAGCTACATAATCCTGATCGTTTTTTTCTTCATTTGCTACCAGATGGGTTTTTCAGGAAAAAATACATTGGAAAACTGCTTCAATAAAAGTTTGATTTTGTCATATACTAAATAATAGGTGGACAGCACTTTAATTTCAAATGCTGCTAAAATCACTAGCTGTTGTGTTTCACAGCTTTTGCTCTGGCTTTGTGTTCTTTCTTTTCACAAACATGCTCTGCTGCTGTACTAGGGTCCACACAAACGTACAGGAAAGAACCCTGAAGAATTTAGAGTCAAGAAACCCAATCAAATATAGGCAAAGGATATGAGTTTACTGGACCAGTACAGTTGAAATTCAATTTGTGGGAAGTATGAAATGAAACTAAAAGATAAAAATGGTTTGGGCATGAGCTAATATCAATCTCAGAAGTGTATGGAGGAAGTTAGAGAGCCCTCTGTAAGGTAAAGCTGTCTGAATTCACCTTAGTTTCCATAAATTACTCTCCACCCATGCTTTTACTCTTCTCCTAGCTTCAATTAAAGTGCCCAGATGTTTGGGGTTTTTTTCTGGTTTTGTCCCTGTTGTGGCACTCATTATTTGAACCCTCCACAGGCTCTGTGCTGTGTGGGCTCTCTCCCCAGCCCCATGCATGTTCCTCTCTGTTCTTTCCCTCTGTAAGACTTTTCCTGGCCCTTGCTCCTTGCAAGAGCCCTGCTCTCACTGAGGGCATCTCATCATGTCCCCATCTGTGGCCACTTTCTGCCCCATCACTCTCTCTGTTATTCCACTGTAGAGGTGCTGCAGTGGCTTCTCCTCTCTCTCCATCTGGCAATGTTTTCTAGGGCTGTATACCTCCATCTTCCTCCCTGCCCAGACCATGGGAATGCTTCCAATCTTTATTTGCCTTTTAAGTGGGAACCCCCAAGAAATCATTCTGCTGAGCTCAGACATTAGAAGGGCATTGATATTCAAATGCTAGCAAGCATTTAGACTGGGATCATGAAAGGAATCTAAGCAAGCCACCACTGAGAGGCTTCAGAGCAACTTTCACATCCCACTCCTTCAGTCAATCAAAGTCTTATGGCTTGCTGTGGCATCTCCCAATGCAGCAGAATGTGATGAGAAAGTAGAGTTCAGATTCATGTGGTTGCTGCTGGATCAAACTTAACCAACTTCACTTTATTTGTTTAGTGCTTCAGACTATTTTTAAAGTGACAAAAAATGAATATGTGTGCTTTCCTGTGTCAGTAAAAGAAACATACATGACCTGTATTTACTAGCCCATCTGCATTTGGTTTTTCTGGAAAAAAAAAAAAAAAGAAAGAAAAAAAAAAAAAGAAAGAAAAGAAAAAAAGAAAAGAAAAGAAAAAGATTGGTTTAGGATATGAAGGCTTCTTTCCTTTTTCAGTTTCCTTCCCTTGTTGCAGACCATATCTGGAAAACAAGGCAGATGTTGAACTGCCTCTTTAGCTGTTGGAGCCAAATAGCAAAGGTAGTTTCAAATAGCTGTTCTAGCCAGCATTGTGGTTTTCCAGAGCTTGTTTTACTCTTATTTGGATGAAGAGTCAGCAGGTGAGCTGACAGATCACTGCTCCTATCCCACTTCCAACCTTATGCACCCCACAATGATGGATGATCCCCTAGAGAATAGGGTCTAACAGAAGAGCCTACGCCCAGCTTCAGTGAACACACTGAGCCCTGTCCCATGTGCTTCAGCCAGCCAGGGCTGCATCACTGTTGCCCCTTCATGACAGAGACACTTGCTTTGTAAATTGTGGTAGCTTTTTATTTTTCAGGGATTAAAAAATAGACCTTTGGTGTGGCTTGCTTTCACTGAAGCTTTTTGTGTCCCCTCAAAGATAAAGAATGAAGAAACTTCCAGGTTATAAAGACAAATGTTTATACAAGGCAGAGTATAAGGGTTGCAGAGTAGTTGCTCTGGGTTTTGAATGTTGCAGTAAGAAGGATTCTTTCCATCCCTTCTCTTGTATCGTTTGCTGGGACAATGTAACTGTTAGGGGTTTTCCCTTAGCTTTCAGCAACTTTCACTTCTTTCCATCTAAGTCTCCTAGTTATTGCAGACTACTATAGGTTATGAATGTGTATTTTCAGTATACGATCTAGAGTTTTATGTATGTGTGTGTGTGTAGTATGCATATGAACATGTTGTGTTATGGGCCCAGAGGTGTTCAAGGCCAGGTTGGAGGAGGCCTTGAGTGACCTGTACTAGTGGGAGGTGTCCCTGCCTATGGCAGGGGGTTGGAACTAGATGATCCTTGAGGTCTCTTCCAACCTGACCATTCTATGATTCTATGATTCCTTCTGTAACCTCAGTCACAGCTATACGAGTTGGAAGCCTCAACACTGGTATTTTGCATCACCATTTGGACCTTGAAGATTGGCCCGAAGCAGCCTATAATGAGGCCTTCCAGCGATCCTCTGTGTAGAGCCCCAAATGGCAACTGCACTGACAGAGATGCCTCTTTCGTTAGGGCTGGCCCAGAACATCCTCTGAAGTGTTGTGACCCCTATGCTATGGACACTTACTCCCATGTGTGGGTCTGCTAAGCAGACATGGATAGAGCAAGACATCCATAGTGCCTGCTCCAGCACTGAAAGCATGAGTGCATGAGGCTGAGGACAAGGCAGGGACTGGAGGTAGGAGGGAAAGGTCCAAGATAAGCCAAAATGGGGCACAAAGCATGCTCTCTGGGGAGAACCATCATCACCCAGCCTAAGTAAAGCTCCAAGTAAAGTCCCAAAGCTCTGTTTTACTTACGTCTCCTCTTCATCACCTCCTTTCAGTTCACAGCTACCCTCCCAAAATCAGAGCAGCTTGTAATCACATTTTTCTGAATTGAGGCTGTTTCTCTTTGCTGATCTGGGTACTGTGTAGGAGCAGATGAAAGAAAGCATCTCTGCCTCAGACAGTTTCTCAGCTTTAAAATCAAAGTAAGAGACAACAAGTGGGCACGTAGGCAGTGAGACAGACTGGCAAGTTAGCCAATGTTCTGACATGGTAGCAGCTCTTGCCAAGTTTTTGTAGGTACCACAGCAAAGGAGGAGTTGGAGGAGTATACTGGGACAGTATTGCAGGTGTGCCACAAATCAAGGATAGCAAAGGGGAAGGGTAGAGGTATTTCTTTGAAAAATGTCCTAAGAGGTTGTGTAACAGCACAGGGCGTCACAAGCTGAAGAGCAGTGCACTTGGCCCTTTGATCCTAACAGGCAGATGATAAGCAGGCTGGGGCGGGCTGTGAGCCTGTCTTTACTCTGTCAAGGGAGCACCACAGGTATGTGACTACACTGCATGCTGCCAGGTCAGCATGGGGATCAGAGGAAAAGCTCTGTGTACTGGGCACTGTAGAGCTAGCAGACAGTACAAGTGTTTCTCTCCCTGTTGCCCCACCGGCACCGTGGTAATTCTGGGTTTTGTCTTCAGCGAAGAACTTGTCAGGTGTGCATTTTAATTGTGGTCCTCCCAAGTGAATGGATGCTGTACTTAGTGGCTCTTACCTAAAGGATGCAGTTCAGAGGAGATCTTTCTGACTTCAATGAGTCAGCACTTGATACCTCTCTGAATGGGTCTCTGAAGGAGCCTGCTGGTATCTTTATCTCTTGCCATCACCAGTGTGGTTAGGTTTTATTTACCCTTTCTCTTCTGTTAGTGGAAGAAGCTGTTCATTAGAAGACAACTGTAGTCATAGCATCATAGAATCATAGAATGGTCTGGGTTGGAAGGGACCCCCGAAGGTCATCTAGTCCAATCCCCTCTGCAATAAACAGGGGCACCCTCAACTAGATCAGGTTGCCCAGAGCCCTATTGAGCCTCACTTTGAATATCTCCAGGGATGAGGCCCCAACCACCTGTCAATGGCTTAGAGTTTATGGTGCTGTGATTAGCTTTGATTTAATTTTGTAGCTCTCAGAAATGTGAATACAATGGCATTTGCCCCTATGAGTTTCACAGAAAGTGAAGTTGAAAAAAAAAATAAAAAGTTTTCTCTTGTGGGAAGGCAAAAGCCACATACACCACTAATTCCACCACAATCATTCCTTGGTTGCTGATGATAGGCAGGCTGGAGGTAAGTGGGGCATTCTGCTGGGCCACAGATAGGGCTCACTGACCTCACTTTTTTCCAACAGCATCTCATATTTTATTTTTTTTAACCTTATTCCCAGCACTTTTTTTTTTTTTTTAATTTGACAGAACAGCAAAGAAGTTCAGTGTTGCTACCCCCAATGTCCCAAAATCAGCAGCTGTGCTGAGGGAAAGGAGCATAGTGAAAGCCTGATGATGCATGAGGAAAAGTTTTGTCTATACTTGTGCATGGAGACCTTCCCTGGATGGAGCAGTTTTTATTGTTTGTTTGGGGTTTTTTTTTTCTTCTTCCTAGAAAGCATTTCACTACATCAATACAACTACAGAGCCAGGATTGGACAGAAGCACAAGAAATCTTAAAACAATGAAATCCAACCAAAGCCTACTGTAGTCACGAGATGGATACTGTGTGCAGTTCTGGAGCCTTCAGTACAGGAAGGACATGGAAATGTTGGAGTGGGTCCAGAGGAGGCCATGAGGATGCTCAGAGGGCTGCAGCAGCTCTGCTATGAGGACAGGCTGAGAGAGTTGGGGCTCTGCAGCCTGGAGAAGAGAAGGCTTCCAGGAGACCTTAGAGTAGCCTTCCAGTATCTGAAGGGGGCCTACAGGAAGGTTGGGGAGGCATTATTTACAAGGTCTTGTAATGACAGGACAAGGGGCAATGGGTTTGAACTGGCAGAGGG
>VWZE01005354.1:89012-109890 GCA_013396675.1 Eubucco bourcierii
TAGTTCCAACCCCCTGCCATAGGCAGGGACACCTCCCACTAGCACAGCTCACTCAAGGCCTCATCCAATCTGACCTTGAACACCTCCAGGGAGGGAGCATCCACAACCTCCCTGGGCAACCTGTTCCATTGCCTTTCATGTTTAAGTTCCATGTCCTTTCTGTGCTGAGGACTCCAGAACTGTACACAGTACTCCAGGTGGGGTCTGACAAGAGCAGAGTAAAGGGGCAGAATCCCCTCCCTTGCCCTGCTGCCCACACTGCTCTTGATGCAGCCCAGGACTCGGTTGCTGTCTGGGCTGCATGTGCACACTGCACTTCCATGTTCATCTATGTCCCATAAATAGGATGTAGGATGTGCTTGGAGTTCAGTATCTGCTGTTTCTCCTCCTGAGTTGGCCATGCTTCTTTGGGCACAGCTAAGAGCAGAACCATGGCCCCAAACTTACAAGTTTTCATGTGTAATTCTACCATTGATGATGTCTTGCACTCTTTCAGAAAGGTGGCTTGTATTTTTTTTTCTTTTCTTTTTTGTTGGTTTTTTTTTTTCCAAGGAAAAAAAAACCACACCAGATGAGCCATATCTTACAGGCAACTTTTCCCCTTCGTGTTCACTCATCATCAAAGTGCAAATCATGCTTTAACTATGTGCAACTGTAAATTTGTTTGGCATAGTTATGTCTGAATCCACCGAGTTTCCCACTTGTGGGAGTCTCCCATTACCCTTTCTCTGACTCACTTGCATGTGCACCAGTGATTTCACTACCAGCTGTCTCACTGCTCCAAAGGGCCTAAAAAGGGGTATATGTACTTATTGCCTTCATCAGCTATCTCACTGCCATTTTGGCATTGTATGCATATAACCTAGACTACAACTCAGCTCATTGACATTTTACTCTTTAATATTAAACTTGGGTGCAGTGACTGCTTTTGCAGACTGGAAAAATAATTAGGGGACACGTTTCCAACCAAGTGTGTGTAGCATTAGGCATGTAGTTCCTTTTGACTCTAGTAGAGAGTTCATATCTAGAGCCTTGTGCAATTGCTTTGGAAGTTTTAGGGGAATTTATTACATTGCCTACTGGTTGAGAGGTTATGTTATTGTTTTACTGGTAGCTGCAATCACCATAATGAAGTTAAGCCTTAGAAAAAGAAGATCAGACAACAAATGGCTTCTAGTCATTACACTAATGCTGTTAGATCAGTTTGTACAGCTGTTGAAAACAACTTTGCATATACAATAGGATAATAACTATTTCAGATTTATGTCTGTCTTGCATGTCTGGAAGTTGTGCTCTGGATCTGCATGCCAGAGGACTGGGAGCTTCAAAAAACATGCAGGAAAAGGTGACTGCTGCTCTGGGAGGCTTGCAAAGTAACCAGTATGGGGTGAGTCTCATCTCACCTACCTATCATGCTAAGTTAGTCTATTCTTTCTTCTCTGGTTAATGAAGGGAGAGAGAGGCAGAGGCACCTCCATGTAGGGATTGTTCCCATCACAAGATAAGTCTCTAAGATAAGTAGGTTGAATCATCCTCTGGCAGTGCCTTTCTAACCTCCACTGACTGTAAAGAGGGCATAGTTTAGACTGGCTTAGACAAGACAAAGCTAAAATTAGGCGAGACATATCTCACCCTAAACTTTGCATACAGACAAACCGCTCTACAACAGCATGACTGGGGAGTCTGAGACCAGTAAATCAGAATTACTTACTGTTTAGTTTAGTGTTTAGTGTATGAGGACAGGCTGAGAGACTTGGTGCTCTTCAGCCTGGAGAACAGAAGGCTTCGAGGAGACCTGATAGTAGCCTTCCAGTATCTGAAGGGGGCCTACAGGAAGGCTGGGGAGGGACTATTGACAAGGTCTTGTAATGACAGGACAAGGGGCAATGGGTTTGAACTGGCAGAGGGGAGATTTAGACTGGATGTTAGGAGGAAGTTCTTTCCAGTGAGGGTGGTGAGGCACTGGCACAGGTTGCCCAGGGAGGTTGTGGCTGCTCCCTCCCTGGAGGTGTTCAAGGCCAGGTTGGATGAGGCCTTGAGTGACCTGTGCTAGTGGGAGGTGTCCCTGCCTATGGCAGGGGGTTGGAAGTAGATGATCCTTGAGGTCCCTTTCAACCTTACCATTCTATGATTCTCTGATTCCATGTTCTGTTGTCCCTGAGCTACCATCTTGCTCTCTCAGAGGGAGAGCCCTACGCCTTGGGTGTCATAGGAGGAGTCTGCTAAATCTGAATTGAACCTATGATGATCCTTGATAAGTTACATGTGCAGTTGCTCTTTCAACTGAGAAAACTATGAAATGTGGGAAATCAGGATTTGAAGAGGGTGATCATAAGGATTTTTACTAGTGCTTTCCCCTGGCTTTTTAAAAAAGGAAAGTTGGGCAAGGACACAAAGCCCTTGAAGATCCACCTTCTTTCTCTCTAATCTTATCTAACTCTTCTGCCCTGCAGGCAAAATGCATGGGATTCCACAGGCTGACAGTTACTCCTTAGTTCTAGGAAAGTACTTAATTGTCTCAATCACTTTATAATTTACTCACTTCCACTACTCCAAGGAGGCAGAGCTGGAGTGCTAAACTCCGAGAAGTATATAGCTAGGCAGCAAAAAATTGCCAATTTTTGTAAGAGTGCTTACAGGAAACCTATTTCTGTCCACTACTTGGTTTTCTGAATTTTGTCCTCTCTTTACTGGCTCCTGTCTTTTGGATTGGTGTGCTTCAGAATTGCTGTCAGCATGCTGCTCTGGTCACTATTCAGACTGTTTTACAAACAAAAAAGTAACACAGTAAATGTATCCTGCTCAGTGCCAACAGTCCTAGAGGATAGTGATTAGATACTTTTCCCAATCATGTTTTCATACAGCAGTTGCCATCAACAGGAGCATTACTGCTAGATGAAGAGTGAGCTGTCATCATGCTGTCATTCATGTCTGCCAAAATGCTTATCTGAAATTAACATAATTCTTGGGTCCCCAGAACTGGGCTGGAGTTGTTACAAGACTTGGATTGCCCATGAGCTTCCCAGTGTCTTCCACATGGCTTGTGAGGGCTATCACAAAACTGACATGTCAAAGGATTTGGCACCTCCATCATAACCAACCCTTGCGATACTGTGATACTGTGTGATACTGTGATAAACCCCGGGCAAAGCTCCCCATCCAGGACTGTACAAACAATGTGATCAAATTGTAAATCAGCTTAGTGCAATAGGCTCACTCACACAGTTAGAAAACTATTTGTCTGTCAGTCTTTAAATGCTGCATGGTAGGAATTGTAGGATGGTTTAAATCAGAGGAAATTTAGAACCATTTATAGAATCATAGAATGGTAAGGTTGGAAGGGACCTCAAGGATCATCTAGTTCCAACCCCCTGCCATAGGCAGGGACACCTCCCACTAGTACAGCTCACTCAAGGCCTCCTCCAACCTGGACTTGAACACCTCCAGGGAGGGAGCAGCCACATCCTCCCTGGGCAACCTGTGCCAGTGTCTCACCACCCTCACTGCAAAGAACTTCTTCCTGACATCCAGTTTCAATCTCCCCTCTGCCAGTTCAAACCCATTGCCCCTTGTCCTGTCATTACAAGACCTTGTCAATAGTCCCTCCCCAGCCTTCCTGTAGGCCCCCTTCAGATACTGGAAGGCTACTCTAAGGTCTCCTCGAAGCCTTCTCTTCTCCAGGCTGCAGAGCCCCAACTCTCTGAGCCTGTCCTCATAGAAGAGCTACTCCAGCCTTCTGAGCATCTTCGTGGCCCTCCTCTGGACCCACTCCAACAGTTCCATGCCCTTCCTGTGCTGGGGCCTCCAGAACTGCACACAGTACTGCAGGTGAGGTCTGATGAGAGCAGAGTAAAGGGGCATGTTAGCATTTCTAGCAATGAAATATAGGAACAATCAATCCAAAAGTAGCATTACCTGCATTCTCATAAACAGACATTCTCATTCTTAAGATGCTAGTTTTAGGAAACCCTAGGGAAAAAAAGGCAAACTATGTCTTTTCATTCTATTTTTTTCTCTAAGTGATTTCCATGGTGGGCTGATGGCTGTTCTTTGAGCTTTGACATTGTAATAGGAAAACATATAAACTCCAATTAATCTTTATGTGCATGTTGAGATGATTGTGGTAGCTGTTAGTGGACTCAACCATTTGCTACAAAACACAGACTGAAATGACCATGTTTCCTCCAGTTAACACAGGTAGGAGCAGTGCTGTTGTAGAAACTACCTAGTGGCTTTATTCATTCTCTTATCCTTTAATAGCTGTAACCTTACTTCCCCCCATCCCAAATCCTGTTTGCAGAGGAGTAACTAAGGAATGAATTTACACTGCCTTTTGAAAGTGAAGTCCTTGGCCTGAGAGTATCTACAAGAAGTAGTTCATATTATCTATACTAGTGGGAGGTGTCCCTGCCTATGGCAGGGAGTTGGAATTAGATCATCCTTGAGGTCTCTTCCAACCTTACTATTCTATGATTCTATGATTCTATGATTCTATGACATAACTTATAGTGCACATTCCTGTCTGAGTGTATAGAAGTTTTTATACAAAGTCTGAGACATGTTTAATGCAAGTCAATATCTTTATAAAGTTAATCATAGAATCAACCAGGTTGGAAGAGACCTCCAAGATAATAATTTATTCTGCAAAATTTTGGTGCTTTCCAGTTTACCTTTGTGCTTTGTGATGTGATCTCATAAACCATACCCAAAAGGCAAAACCATTAATGCATGCTCATTAGCAGGGTGACTACAAGGTATATATTAATAGTCTTCTGGCTAGCAGAGTGACTGACCAACCAATCCTGCCTGTCCAGAGAAAACAGAAGAGGTTTTGTAGACAGTCATTCTTTTGAAGGAAAAGAAGTCTGAGTCACCTGGATTTCCTTGATCAGTCCATCTCAGTGAGTAGCACAGGGCAAGTTTTGTAAAGCTTTCAGATTTCATACTCACAACAGTCTGTTAAATAATTATTTTAGACTCCAGATGTTTTGAATTTTCTTTGAATTTATAACTTTTTTTTAAAAAAAAACTTTAATGCTTCAAAAATGTAGATAAAGCTTTCTCAGCACTCTTGAAAGTGATTAAGAGTCTTTTGGATGCACCCTCCTTTGTTGTAGGAAATGAGTGGAATTTACTCAGCCTTTACTCAGATCCAACAGAATAATCTTTTGGCCGAAGTTCCACCGGCTTTCCAGGTCAAGATAAAGGGGTTTGCTGTACCTTTATGAGCTAAATCCCTTTCCTTTAACTGCTACCTCTGTCCTTACATGATACTCTCACAGCTAGAGAGAGGTGAAATGCTCAGACTGGCTGCTTCCTGAATTAAACTTTGGCAGGAGAAGGCTTTCAGTGAAGGATTCCTGGCTCTGGCAGCTGCTGGACATCCTGATTTATCAGCGAGCCTGCCTACTTGGCCATTCTCGCCGTGAGCAGAGAAGTGTGTAGGGACACTGGCATGTGTGGGATGGAGATATTGAGTTTCTCGGTCAGGAAACAGATTCACTTCAGGACATCTCTGCTCAACTTTTTAGCACAGCTTTATAGACTGAGAGAGAACTTCGTGGGAGGTGTTGGTGCTTTGTAAGTGGGGTGATGTGAAGGCAACTCTGCGGCTTCTCGTTCCAGAAGGCATTCCATCTTCATGGTGCTTTACCTGCTGAGGATCACTGTTGCTGATTGTGTCTGACCTGGTGGTACAAAAATGTGACACCTTCTTTTCCTTCTGATTGGGAAGGACAGCAGTCAGGGGCCTTGAGGGAGTTTTTGCTAGCAGTAGATGCTGTTGTTGGAGCCAGTTATTTGTTTGCTGTAATCCTCTTTGTTTACAAACACCATGCAAAGCCCTGACTGCAGCAAGAATCAAACAGATCATGGTTTCTTTGATGGTATCTCCAAGCCTCTCAACTGGTTTTTAAAGCTCTCATGTTTTTTTTTAACTTTGCAGCACCATGCTACTGCTCTGTCTCTCATAGTCTTTCCTTGGCTGGCTTTGGGCTCCTCTTATTTCAACCCTAAAGGAATTAACTGACAACTTCACATTTATTCTGAAGGAAATGAGCTCTTTGGTGGACAAGGCTCTTTACTGTTGGGTTGCAGTGCACTGCTCATTTTGCTGCTGCACAGCCTCATGTTGACTTTTGTCTATTCTCAGCTGGTTGAAGTCAGGTCTAGCTGAGGGAGCCAAAGGTCCATGTTAATGGGTCTGAGGACATATGTCCCACAAAGGGGCTGACGATGCATCTAAAACCTGTCTGCATCCCCAAGCAGGGGGTAGAGGAATGGAATCTCTGCATATGAGTGGTATAGATGTTCTCCTTAGTTATATCAAAAAGAAAGTGATTTTGCAAACAACTTGTGAAGTGAATTTCTTGAGCAGCAGTGTCTTTTTTGTTTTTACTAAATGGAGTTATTCGCTGGCAATTATTTCAGACCGGAATAGCTGGAGACTGTAGAATTGTATTTGCATTTTTGTTTGAGTGCCTGCACATGTACTGCACACTGTGTTCCTTGTGAGGCAGTCATTTATTGTCCAAAAAGCTTTCCTTTCCACATCCAAGTGCTAGAGCAGGAACCTCACAGGCTGCCCTAGGTTTAGAGAACAAAAACCGAACGGCTGTGCTAACGTAGAGCCATACTTTATTATTAATAAATTATTGTATTATGCAAACAGACCCTGAACCTTTTGTAAAGTGGTTACTCCTTCCCTCTTCTCTATTGCTTACCATAAACTGCATACCAGTCAAAATTAAATCTCCTCTTAGTGCAGCATCAGAAAACTGCCCCGGCGGTCCCTGGAAGATATTCCCCTCCTGACGCATTTGAATGTGGATCTTCCACCCAGTATCTTGCTGTGCTGCTCTCTGGAGCTGGTGAGCTGCAGTTTGTGGGTTCTGTTCAGGAGTTAGAGATAATGCCCTGGCATTGTCTTTAAGAGGTAGTCCTTTACAAGGTGACATTCGGCTCATGGTTTGAGTGAGTACTGGACATGGATCTCATTGAAACTTTGTACCAAATACTAGTTTCTAGAATTAAATATCTAACTACAGTGCTACCTTTTTGTTCTCCAGGAAACCCAAAGTAGAAAAGTCTCCAAAAGAGTGCAGCTATGTTTTGTTTTGTTCTGTTTTTTTCAAGTACTTATCACAGAAAATGTAGTGTAATTTGTGTAATTAAAACAGACAGTGCCAGTTTTAAAGGCAGCAAGAGATGACCCAGAAAGGTCTTCAGTTTGAGCAAGAAACTCTTCCATGGGCTCCAGTACACATCAAGGGCAGCGAGACCCTAAGAAGCTGGAAAGCAAAAATCTAAAGTGTGGTGGGGAGATTAAATCAAGTGCAGAATTATAGCAAAAAGTCACAGGCTTGCAAACGAAAGGGAGCAGCGGTTGCAGCATGTGCTCCTGTGCAAGCACTCCTTGCTTTGATTTGGTTTTGATTTGCTTCAAAGGGAATGTCCATCAGAAATTTTCAACTTGCTTGCAAAGCAGCACATTCTCGGGCAAACCGAGCTCCTGAATCATAGAATGGTAAGGTTGGAAGGGACCTCAAAGATCATCTAGTTCCAAACCCCTGCCATAGGCAGGGACACCTCTTTTTCATATTCACCTCTTTCGAATAAAGAAAGTGGAGATTCCCTTCTCTAGTGTGGGAATTTCCAAAGGCAATCCCCCACCCCTTGGTCATCAGCCAGTCATGCATCTGCCAGGCTGGAAGTCAGAAAAAAGTCACTATTTTTCTGGAAGGAATCAGCTCCTAACCTGAGCTCCTACATCCAGAAGTAAACATTTATATTGATCTGTATCCAAAGCACATTCCTACGACATCAAATCAGAGCTTTCTAGCTAGACAGACTGACAAAATGTGGCATTTACAAACCCCCAGTGATATGCACAGAAAGAATGAAGCACTGGAAGTGTCTTCTGAGCAACATCACATGGCACAGCCTGGAAGGGTGGCAGTGGGATCAGGGAGAGCAGAAGCGCTTGGACTTACTTTCTGTGTGGGTAATCTCAAAGCCCACCAACAGAATCCCAGCAACCTCAGCCTTCAGCTTTCCCCCTCTCTCTTCAGCTCCCATATTCATGAGGTTTAACAGAAGGTTTAGAGGAGGGTTGATTTCAGCGTTGTTGTTTTGGAATGGTTTCTTTTTCTTACTGTCCATTGCTCTTCCCTTTGAGACCTCACAGCAAGCCAGCTGGCAGGTTTCAGGGGCTGCGGTCCAGCACACCAACCCTCCCAGCCCCATGCAATAGCTGCCATCTGAAATGGCAGGGACACAGCCTGCAGCTGCACAGCAGACTAAACGGGATTTAATTCAATCTTTAGGCAGTAGTTCACTGAACAAAGACCTGACTGTGCCTGGCCTGGCCCTCCCTCAGTGTGAAGCCTTCAGGACAGTCAGCCTGGACTAAACAGAATTCACCAGTCTGCCACTGATTGAAGTTCAAAGCACCAGGAAGGCCAGGAGCAGTGGGCAGGGTCACTGCTGCAGTGGGACGGTAAGGCAAATGTGATGGGACCTCTGCCATTGAGCCTGGTCTACCTGCTGTAGGCACTGCACATCAGAAAATGTTCATTCTGTAGGAATAATTGCATTCCTCCTGAAAACACCTGACCAGTCAGAAATCATAGAATCATAGAATGGTAGGATTGGAAGGGACCTCAAGGATCATGTAGTTCCAACCCTCTGCCATAGGCAGGGACACCTCCCACTAGTACAGCTCACTCAAGGCCTCCTCCAACCTGGCCTTGAACACCTCCAGGGAGGGAGCAGCCACAACCTCCCTGGGCAAACTGTGCCAGTGTCTCACCACCCTCACTGGAAAGAACTTTCTCCTAACATCCAGTTTCAATCTCCCCTCTGCCTGTTTAAATCCATTACCCCTTGTCCTGTCATTACAAGACCTTGCCAATAGTCCCTCCCCAGCCTTCCTGTAGGCCCCCTTCAGATACTGGAAGGCTACTCTAAGGTCTCCTCAAAGCCTTCTCTTCTCCAGGTTGAAGAACCTCAACTCTCTCAGCCTGTCCTCATAGCAGAGCTGCTGCACCCCTCTGATCATCTTTGTGGCCTCCTCTGGACCCACTCCAACACTTCCATGCCCTCCCTGTGCTGAGGGCTCCAGAACTGTACACAGTACTGCAGGTGAAGTCTGACCAGAGCAGAGTAAAGGGGCAGAATCCCCTCCCTTGCCCTGCTGCCCACACTGCTCTTGCTGCAGCCCAGCACTTGGTTGCTGTCTGGGCTGCATGCACACACTTCAGGCTCACGTTGAGCTTTTCATCAACCCAGACCCCAAGGTCCCTTTCCTCAGGGCTAATGTGGCAAGTAGCTTGGAGCTTGCCACAAGTTATTCCCAGCACAAAGAAATCACCCATCGTTTATCATCGCCTCAACTCATTTGTTTTCACTGCCTTCAGCCTGCCTTTTCTGTGACTATCATAAAAGTAATTCATAGTTTTACAGGTATTTAGATTTATTTTTACTTTCTTTTCTTTCCAAGCACCTGTGAGTTCTGTGAAGCTGTGGGGTTAGCTGAACAGCTCTAGCCCCATCTTGTAGGGTAACTAGTAATCAGTTGCAGTGTACCTCCCAACACCTGATGTGTCTCCCAACACTGTCCCTGACATTAGACTGCTGAAGGAGACACATTCCCATTTCTTCCACCAGACTAATGATATTTTTCCCACTTGAGTGTGTTGATCTTGTGTCCCTGGGCACAAAGAGAGAAAAAGGTTATGGGATGCAAGGCAGCCTAAGGTCTTCCCATACATCCTTTGTTACCAGTTGCATGCTGGGTCAGTGCTGAAGGCAGGGAGAGAAAGGAGTCCATGTGTGCATGATATGGCCACCAAGGTATTTGTGTTGGTCCTGGTTTTCCCCTCTCCCTGGTGAGGGTTGTGATAAGTCCATGCTGGCTTTCTGACCTGCAGCTCTGGATGTGGTGCCCTGAAGAAGTCTTTCCAGGGGCCAGAACAGACTCCTGCACAGAGCTTGCTTGTACTTACAAGGCAGCAGTGCAAATAAACTCTGTTGGTACAAAGCTATGCCTGTAAATTTTTCCTCTCTTTAGGCTTTTTCTTCTCTTCCTGCATTTTTTTCTCCTCCTTTCTATGAATGCATTGTGGCTGCCTTGCAGCCAACTGGACATAAGGATCCTCTGCAGCCAGGCCTTTTCTATGTAAACTGTGAGGTTCAGCACTTGCTATCAGCTGCTAGCTGCCATGGTTTTAACACACACTCTTGGTAGAAAAGACTAGTAAGTCCCATAGAAGCACCACATTTCCTTCCACGCTAATCAAATAGTTTTCTTCTATGGAAGCACCTTAACTTTGTGCTATATAATACACCAAATTTAAGATACTAGGTGCCCTGTATTTAAATGTCATGCTCCAAACCTTCAGGATGAGTAACCAATATGAATTCTGAATCCTCCCCACCCAAGCTGCATCACATGTGAGCCTCTTTTAAGAGCATTTAAATAGGCAGGCAGGCAGGCAGTCACGAGAGAAAAATAAAACTAAATGAATGGCAACAACCACACTGGGGAGAATTATGCACTCTAGTAATGGTGTCAGCACTTGCTGCTGGAGTGCTGTTAATGTGCAAAAGCATTGCCTGTGCTCGATTAGAGCTTAATCCTGTCCCAGCCAGGGGTCCCGGCTGGTGCCACTGGCAGTGTGCTTGCCAGGGCCCAGATGTGCTGCCCTGGGGCTGCACTGCAGGACCTGCTTCCTCCTTCAACCCTCCTCCAAGCTGGAGGGACAGCAAGCAGCAAGAGGGAGACATTTTATTTTGGGTTTTGAGGTCAACAGTTATTGGATGCCATAAAAGTTCAGTTTGGTATCCTCTGTAACTCGTGTTGTGTGCTTGGGAGGGGGTCACATCAAGATGGCCAGCCAGGGCTTTGCAGAGCACAGTTACAGTAATGGAGAGGACCTTAGTTCCCCTGAAATCAAGTACTCTGGTGGCCAGTGCCAAGGCAGTGGTCACCTACAGGGTCCTCCCCACCACAGGTGAACAGTGGGACTGCTCTTGAAAACCAGGTCCTGGAGGCTCTGGGCAGCCATTCGTCTGTGAGCATAAATTCTGTTGATGTTGCTCTTCGCCCTCACCTAGCTCTCCAAATTGTGTCCAGAGGGTAGATGATGTCTGGTCTAAATAAATACACTGGAAAGGCTGAGTTTCCTGCCTCCTTCTCCCCCTCCTAGCACATCTGTGCCGGAAGAAACCTAATTTAAGCCCTGTGTTCTGGCACAAACAAACGGGAGCTCCAAGCCCTCATAAAGAGCAGACTATTCTTCCTTTATTAACATCTTCTTAATTCTTACTCTTCCTTGTAGTTTTGAGTCTCACTGCATTTGGCAAGGCAGACAGCAATCATACTTTGAAATTATTTTCATTTGGTAAGCTGGAGTAGTCTCTGAGTTGAGCTCTGATGCGTGCAGCTTAAAGTCCTACGATTTTGGATTTGTTTATTCTTGCAGAAGTCACAAGAATTTCTCCAGCTCATGCAACCATCAATGAGCTTGCCATTTGTAGTAGGTTTATCTGCCTGCAGAACATGCAGCAATTATGGTGACTCATAAAGTGCTCAGTCCTGCAAAAGCACATGTTTAAGCATATGTTTAACTTTCAGCACGTTATTATATCTCATAGGAGTTAATGGGACTTTCTTAAAGCCAGGCTTGCTCTTAAGCACTGCTGAGGGCTGGAGTCAGAGCTCAACACCTCACAGGAGCAAGCTCATAATAATTTTATTTTCTTGCCTGTGTAAGTCATGTTGCTGAAAACATACTCCAAAGGATCAAGTTCTGCTACTGTTAAATAGCACATATTCACAGATAGTCTGGTTTTAATCAATCAGGCAGTGGATGACTTTGAGTAAATAATATCCCCTTTCCTATAACTCAATTTCCCATGTGTAAAGTAGAGATAATGATACTTACAAACAAGTAGAACACTTAAAGGTTTACTGAGAATTCATTCCATAAAAGAAAGGTTCTGTATGGGACTCCAAATAAGTCAATATCAATGTGTTCTTACACCAATGAATGTAGAATTGGGGTTGGGAAGGTATTTTGAGGGGGGTGGCTTATGTCATTGTCAGTTCTCAGCTGTAGACAACTCTTTCATGAGAAAACTAGAGAGACACCAAAGTTTTGTAACATGCAAGTAGTCCAAGAGTCACAGCCTCAGGGAAATAGGCTTTCTCCCTGCATGCATACACGTAAGGTAAGGTTATCATAGGATGCTTAAGCAGCAAAATTTAGGCTTGGTGTAAAGAGAAATGTGTATGTTTGTGGCACACTTTTTCTGAGGAGAATAAAATCTAGAGGGGATAGCATTCCTGGAGGCCATTCACTGCATATATAGTCTGGATTTTCTGCTAACTTGGAGGCAGTTGAAGGTATTTCTTATCCTCACCAGAATGAGGCAGGACAGTACCGTGCCAGGTGTTAGCTGCTAAGATGGAAGCACATTGATTTGGCCTAACTAAGGATCTAAATCTTTACATTTATGTTGTAAAGATTTTAACAAAATAAAACAAAACAGCAAAACAAACAAACAAACAAACAAACAAAAAAAGCTACCTTGGAAGTATATTTTGAAAATGGTGTTGGGAGGATGACATTGCCACTCTGTGGCTTCATGAGTAGGCCAATGCTAGCAAATTTCCCTAGCAAAATTCACTTTTGAGGGTTTCTAATGACACTGTATTATTTCACCTTTTAGGCTACATTTAATCCAAAAGTTTCTGACATATTCATGTTTCATCCTACTTTTGAGCCCAGTTATTAGCGTATGGGTAATTCTGGGTTTCCAACCCTCCAGACATAACGTTGGTTGACTCTTAAACTTGCTAAGTCCAGTTTCTGCCTTTTCCACATCTTTGTGTTTTCTTTTCAGTGGGGATTTTTTTTTCTGCCATATAAAACAAAGTGATTATTCCATCCAAATCTTTGGAAAATTCAGTTCTTTGGCACAGTGCTGTGTTGACTGATACTTTTTTTTTTTTTTTTCATGAGTTTTAAATTTCTGGAAGGGAAACCCTTCCTATGAGGAGACTTAAGTTTCCATCAGTCATGAGAAAAACTGTTCCCTCTGGAATATTAGAGGTAAGCTTGGAAGACAGCATTAAACAGAAATAAAATTCCAGATTGCTTCATTTTGAATGTCAGCCCTGTTTCTTTGGAGGAGTTATTGTTTCCAGAAAGCACCTTGTTTTTTTGAATTTTCTTGGCCTTTTCAAGTTAAGTGCATTGACTCTAGTCATCAAGAGTTTTGGATATGATGCAACAGACCAGAGAAATGTACAGCATCTCTCAATAGATAGATGCTCATGTGGCTGTTATACAGGACATTAAACTTCATGTTGTGCTGCTACAAATGTAAAGCCGTCTTGAAAGGTTGCAACATGGTCTCTTCCTATCAGGATTTTTTTTTTTGCTTTGAACAGCAGAGGATCAGAGATTCTTGCAGAAAGTTTGTTTGCAGATAACTTACAAGATGTATCTGGAAAGTTTTGTCTAAGTTCTCTGCCTCTTTCTTGGTTTGGATGAGCCTATCTTCTCCCTTCAGTTTCTAAAATCTGCTCCTTTGTCTGTAAGATGTAGTTCAGGCATATTCACTTCCAATGGTTCTGCAAATTAGGTTCTCATCTTTCTTAGGACTAACCTTAATTCCCTTGATCCCTGAGCTACAGGCAGAAGTTTCTCTTCTTATAAACAGCCAGTGATGTGTAGCTATCCTTGACTACATGCTGTCTTACTGAATAAATGCTGAAGCCTGAATTAATCTTGCAAGGACTGGCAGGGTTACAAATGGGGATAGGGGTTCCTAAATAAGTGTTTCCTAAAGAAACCAGGGTCTTGATTCTGTTGCACATACATAGAATCATAGAATCATTGAATGGTAAGGTTGGAAGGGACCTCAAGGATCTTCTAGTTCCAACCCCCTGCCATAGACATCTGGTGCCATTTGAGATGCCCTAAAGTTTTCCAGATGGCTTCCAGTTGCTGCTTGGCATAGCTTCCTTGTGTCATGGGTCACAAGGGTCTGTAGCAACCAAGTGGACATCCTGGACTCCTTAAAGCATCTCGAAAAGCACTAGATACCTAGTGGAGATATTTGAATATACTCCTAGTAGTCACAGTATCACAGTATCACAGTATCACCAGGGTTGGAAGAGATCATCAAGTGGACAGATCATCAAGTCCAACTCGATACCACAGACCTCAAGACCAGACCATGGCACCAAGTGCNATAAGGTCCCCCCTGAGCCTCCTCTTCTCCAGGCTAAACAATCCCAGCTCCCTCAGCCTCTCTTCATAGTGCTTGTGCTCGAGGCCTCTCATCAGCCTCATTGCCCTTCTCTGGACATGTTCAAATACCTCAATGTCCTTCTTAAATTGAGGGGTCAAGAACTGGACACAGTACTCAAGGTGTGGCCTAAGCAGTGCAGAGTCCAGGGGGAGAATGACCTCCCTGCTCCTGCTGGCCACACTATTGCTGATGCAGGCCAGGATGCCATTGGCCTTCTCGGCCACCTGGGCACACTGCTGGCATAACTCTCTGCTCTCAGCCAAAGACTTTATAGAGATTTGAAGAAAAAAAACTGTTCTCATCAAAGGAACATTGCAGTGGTAAATAGCCCAAGAACAGGGGTTGTGGCACAGCAAAAATGCCAGCCATCCTCATTTCTCCAGATACCGTGAGCTATTTCACAGTTTTGGAATAGCTTCACTCTCTCCAGCTCTGAAATCACCTGGAAACATCAAACGACACAGAGAGGGCACTGTATGGCTTCCTTTATGCAACTGATTCCTAAATATTTGCTTTGGAAGAAAACAGCCTTGTTGTTTAGTATAAATGAAAATGTAATTTACTTCTCCTTTGATCCAAGCGACACGTGACAGGAGCACTGCTAACGCATGCTGTGTATCTGCTTTTGTCTATTCACACCAGGCAAGCAGAGATTGCTTTCAGTAGCAAGGCATCCTAGTGCTTGGGCGTGGTACAGAGGAGGGTTGGAGTAATGAGCTAGCTCTCGTTTCTCTCAGAAGACCTGGCAGAAGGCCCCGTCTGTTCTTTAATTACATTTCAACAGCTGTTTTTTATATATTTGTGTTTCCTTATTTGAATGTGGCTTAAAAAAAAAAAAAAAAAAAAAAAAAAAAAAAAAAGAGATGAGCACACTTTTAACTAAGAAACACAAAACTGCAACAGAAGAAGCTGTCATGGACTAGCCAAAGTCTTTCCAAGAAATATTATTTCCTTCTCAGACCCACAGCAGTGTTGATACCATTATGGATGAGGTGGATGAGAGCAAGTTGGGACTGCATTAAAAGCAAAGGATGTAATCTGTATTGACTTGCAAAGAACCAGATTTGTTAGTTATCCATCAGTCATCCTGACAGAAAAGTAACAGCCCCTCATGATGATATCAACAAGGTGAATGCAGATGAACAGCTTTCCAGGTTGTCCCAGGGAGCCTTCATCATTATACAGCTACTCCCAGAGCTCAGCTATAGAGCTGTGCTTGGTTTCAGAGCAGCAATTTGCAATAGCACCCCCCTGCATGTACACAGAGACATCTGCATCCAGCTCAGGAAACCTGAGGTGGGAATGGGAGCTGTAGTTGTGAACATCAACTCTGCCTGCAGTGGCTCTCTCAAGCATCACTTGTGCCAGATTCCTTAAAGATTGATGCCAGCCCATCTGCAAAGAGGTCTGAAGACCCTTCCAGAAGACTTCTTCAACATCAGTCGCTGAGAGACATACTCCTCCGTGTTAGTTTAGCTGATGTGAGCTAATGGGAAGGTTCCTCTACTGTAGTAAGATAATTTCATTTGTTCCAGCAAGGGTGAAACTGAAAGAGTTCATGCAAACCCCAATGCACAGAGACAGGTTTTTTATTACTGTAAAGAAAAAAGAAAGATCTGTCCTCCTTGGGCAAGCTCAGACTCTAAGCTAAGGAGTGAGATCACTTTTTATAGCTTCACTGATGTACGAGAGTTTGTCTTGTTCTGCTATCTGTCTTGTCCCTTCTTCACTGCCCAAAGTTCTGAAAAAAAAGGCATGTGAGGGTGACATCAAAGGTTCATCTTGTCTCCAACAATGGCCAGTGGCATGTGGTTAAGGAAGGTATTAGGCATTGGCACTCATGGACCTTCGCAACCTTTAGCAGTCAGCCATGTGGGTATTGGAAATCCCATGTAGACTATTATGCTTAGTAGACAGTAACAGAGCTTTACTTCCATGGGTTCAGCAAACTTGTTCTTTGTGCATATGCTTAAACCCCTTAGAAGTTAGTTAACTTCTAACTTGGTCTCTGCAGCATGCTGTGGCATAAGTTTCATGAATTAATTAAAAGCCATGGGAAGAAGTCCTTCCTTAGCTTGTTACCAAAGTGCTCCCTGCCTTTTTAGTTTTTCTCTCGTGCAGCAACAACTCTTGCTTTTCACTCCATTTGTGATTTTATAGACCTCTTTCATACTTCTTCTACCAGCCCAAACACATGCTGAATCTTTTCTGGTTATCAAGAGGAGGAGAAAATGGAATGCATAAACATCTGGAATACAAGTGGCCACATGCCATCTAGTTAAAGCAAGATGGTTGTCCATAACTATTTGTGTATGCATCTGTGTAAAGGGAAATTATAAAAATAAGAAAGTTCTGTTATCCTTGTTGGTTAATGAAGACAGAGCAAAGCAGCAATATATTTAAACTCCAGTGAAACTATGTAGGCAAAACAGGAGGACAGAAAGTCCTAGCCTCCGTTTCCAGAAAGGCTAGCTGTGGAACAAGTTTAGGATCAAGACAGCCAAGTTCAGGCTAGATGTTTTCTACTGAGGAATGTAGTGGATAATAATAAAATCCATTAGAAGTGGCTTCCAGCCCAAAGGGGATAATAAATGCAAGAGTACAGTTGTCTCCTGAGAACAAAACTGGTGCTGCACTCAGAAACACAGGTGTTAATGAAGTGCATTAAACCTAAAAAGATTTTTAGTAACAAATGTGCCAAAGTGTCAAAATCGGTTGGTGAAAAATAAGTACAAGTATTAAAATCAAGTGTATTTCTTGGGGGGAGGGGGGTAAACCAGTAACCTTATTGTCAGATCAGTCTGATAGAAAATCCCTCAGAAACATTTGCCTCTGGTTTTGTTTAAAGGGATATGCTTAAGCACAGTTAACTTATAGTCCTTTGCTTTTGTTTGCACAAGTAAAAACAACATGTGTCGTTTTATGAACTGCCAGACATCACGGCAGGGAAACGAGCTCTAGCACCCACGGTGCAGAGCAGAAGGGATTCCAGTGCTTCTCAGTGCTACCAAAAGTGCTGCTGGAAAAAGATGTAGGGAAGGATGTCCACGTTTCAAACCCTCTCCTATCTCATTCAGTGCACAAATCCCACTCCAACCTTAAAGCACCAAGAACCTGCAACCTAGAGGAAAGATCTGAAGGAGATGAGGATTGCAGCATTTAGGAGGCATCACCATACCATAGCTGCAGCATTTAGGAGGCATCACCATACCATAGCTGCAGCATTTAGGAGGCATCACCATACCATAGCTGCAGCATTTAGGAGGCATCACCATACCACAACTGCAGCATTTCGGAGGCATCACCATACCATAGCTACAGCATTTAGGAGGCATCACCATACCATAGCTACAGCATTTAGGAGGCATCGCCATACCATAGCTGCAGCATTTAGGAGGCATCACCGTACCATAGCTGCAGCATTTAGGAGGCATCACCATACCATAGCTGCAGCATTTAGGAGGCATCACCATACCATAGCTGTAGCATTTCGGAGGCATCACCATACCATAGCTGCAGCATTTAGGAGGCATCACCATACCATAGCTGCAACATTTAGGAGGCATCACCATACCATAGCTGTAGCATTTCGGAGGCATCACCATACCATAGCTGCAGCATTTAGGAGGCATCACCATACCATAGCAGCTATGGTTCGTAGTGGGTGTTTTCAAATTAATTTCTATAACAGATTATTTGTCCTAGCAGAAATATCCAAATATCCAGAGCAGATTTGGATCTGAACATTGTAAATGGCTTATTCAAAATAACTCTAATGGATTGCTTTTGCTAACTTAGCATGACGCCAACCTTTGGACTTACTTTCAGTTCTCATTCCTTTTTAGCTTATTTGTGGAAACTTATAATTAGATTTTCCTTTTCCTCCTTTTCCCCTCCCCCCAGCTGATAAAATGCCATAAATCCTGGACATCATCCACGAGTGCAATCATTTATGAATTTTGCTATTTTTTGCACATTGCACCATATGTAAGACAAACTAACTTAGAGGCACAGTTTCTTATTCCTGGCATGCAGGAGAGTCACTGAGAGATATCATATGGTCTCCTGGCACAAGTACAAAGTGGCTCTCGTTGTTTGATCTACTGTCTTAAACTTAAATGCAAAATCTGATAATTGGGTCAGGCAGGAGAAGAACCTTACTAATAAAGCTCTTTTCATTTCCTTTTCCTATATTTCCTCTTTTCATCTTTTCTTTCTCTCTTTCTTGGTTGGTCCGAGGAGCTGGAATCAGCTGTTAGCAAAAGGGTTAGCAGTGGAACTCAGCTTATGGAATTTCATCTTCTCCCCCAAATCCCCTTCTGTCTGTCATCCCTCAGCAGACTCTGTTCTCTCAACTGTCCTGCCAGTGAATTTGCTTGCTCTCTTGGACCAGCTATGAATGTTTCCTCAGAAATATCTCAGTCTTTACAAAACCTGAATTGTTGAATGCGCGGTAAACATTTCCCAAATCACCACCTCTTTAAAAACAAAAATCGTCTAGGAATCTCTTTCATGTTATTTTTAGCAAAGGCAGAGGTTTGAACTCCAGAGGATACACAAGCTAAATGGACACTGAACTCACTTTGCAGACTGCACATCTCCAGACTGTAAGAAGCTGAGACCTGAGCACTCATTCAACCAAGTGGTTTTTTAAGCGGCAATAAAGCACTTTTGTTCTCCGCTAGGAATGGCACAGCAGGAACATTTCATGGTCGGTTTAATGAATGGAATTAGATATTTGATGGTTGCCCCTGTAATTAGATTTGCTGCCTTTTCCCTCCACGATTTTGCCTAAATTTTGTCCAAAATATGAAATCTGACTTTTGGGAAAGCAGCCTATGTAGTTTTAAAAGACCCTTGAGCTTCAGAAGACACTGGTCCCCACCACCTGCATTCTGCATCAGGCCTGCACCCCCAACTCTGCAGCAAGCAGGCATCCAGCACATGAGGGCTCTGCCTGCAGCTTCTGCTGGGTGGGAACTGCCACAGACCTATCAACCAGGCACAACTGCTTTTAGATCACACAGGAGAGGGTTGCAGGAGTGGGTAGTTATTGGCCAGGAGTGATCGAATAACAACGCTTTACTTGATCATTAAACTCCCTCTGTAGCAGGCCTGGCACACAGGAGTTCTTTTCAAGAGAGAAATTAGGTCTGATATTTGGTGAAAAACCAAAGCAGGTGGTTTTAGCCTCAAATACTGATAACAGGCAGAGAAGCTTCCTAGGTATAATCAGGGAAAACACTCCCAAGACTGTTTCTCTCTAGCCAGATAGGTATACAGCAGGAGAGGAGGTATACAGCAGGAGAGCATTAGTGGATGTAGCTGAGCCTGCTCTCGAAACTGCATCTTGGCTACTGGATTTATAGGAGCAATTGCCCAGCTGGAAGACTTACAAACCAAATTGGCTTGCTGGTTAAAAATTCCTGAAGTAACTCCTTCCTCAGGACAGAAACTTAGCTGATGAAGAGAGCAAGCCACAAAACTCTTCAGAAAACATGTACTAAATAATGTGTATTGGAAGAGGCTAATTTGCACAAATTTCATACGTGCTACATTTTTGCTGTGCATTCCAAGTCCTACCTTAAATACCACATCTTGAAGGGACACTGGAGCAGCTGGGTGATTTCACTGAAGAAACCTTCAGAGCCAACAAGTATGGAATATGTGAGCAGAAAAATAAAAAACCATAAAGCACCCTCAAGACACATGCTGAAAATGGAACTTGGAAAGCATACCAGCTTTTGCAGTTGGTGAATAAGATGGTAGAAGAATAATGCAAGGGTCTCAGAGTTTTTTTGTTTGTTCCCAAAACGTTGTTTTGGGTTTTTTTCCCTGCAATTCCCATTTGGAGAAGATTAAAGAAACTCATAAGGCAAGGTGATAAGGACACGAACAAGGACTGTCAGTAGGGCTTCTGGGTTATTTTTACTTTTGGCAGACATAAGAGGTCTTGGCTTCTAGTTCATTTTGTGTGTGATAACTTAGACCTATTGCAGGTTTGAATATTTGAGCTGGGGGTCAGCTTGCAGAGTCTATTTTCTTCATGTATCAGGAGGGCAGGCAGCTGTGTTGATCCACTGTCAAAACTCAGCCTTGCACACTCTAACAAATGTGGACGGAGTGGTCAGGTGTCATGTACATTATGTGTCATCATTGGCCCCCATTTTACACCCTAAGTGATTTCCAGTGCTATTTTTATTGTCATTCATTAATTCTCATCCCATCTAAAGGAATGGGAGCCAGGTGATGAGTCATGTGTTTACTGATAACCTTGCAGTGTGCCTTTTCAGTCATATTACAGGCTAAATATTTCCAGATAGACCACTATGAGAAATTAATGAATTCATAAGGGTAATAGATGATGATGATGATGGTGCTGCTTCTCCAGGTTCCACACCCTCATAAAATCACAGAATCATAGAATGGTGAGGTTGGAAGGGACCTCAAGGATCATCTACTTCCACCCCCCTGCCATAGGCAGGGACACCTCCCACTAGTACAGCTCACTCAAGGACTCATCCAACCTGGCCTTGAACACCTCCAGGGAGGGAGC
>VWZE01005354.1:109896-133998 GCA_013396675.1 Eubucco bourcierii
AGACCTTGTCAATAGTCCCTCCCCAGCCCTCCTGTAGGCCTCCTTCAGATACTGGAAGGCTACTCTAAGGTCTCCTGGAAACCTTCTCTTCTCCAGGCTGCAGAACCCCAACTCTCTCAGTCTGTCCTCATAGCAGAGCTGCTGCAGCCCTTTGAGCATCTTTGTGGCCTCCTCTGGACCCACTCCAACACTTCCATGTCCTTCCTGTGCTGAGGGCTCCAGAACTGCACACAGGACTCCAGATGGGGTCTGAGAAGAGCAGAGTAAAGGAGCAGAATCCCCTCCCTTGCCCTACTGCCCACACTGCTCTTGATGCAGCCCAGCACTCGGTTGCTGTCTGGGCTACACTCACACTGCAGGCTCATGTTGAGCTTTTCATCAACCCAGACCCCCAGGTCCTTTTCCTCAGGACTGCTCTCAGCCATTCACCACCCAGCCTGGATTTGTGCTTGGGATTGTGCCTGCCCAGGTATAGGACCTTACACTTGGCCTTGTTGAATTTCATTAGGTTGGCGTGGCCCCATCTTTGACAATTATCTTGTCTTTTGTCATTTGGAGTTACTGTGCTATCATCAACTTCTCCTCAGTTTGGAAGGAACTGCTTCAGGTTAAAAAAGCTGTAACATCATTAAGAAGAGCAGCTTATTGCCAAAGCAAAAGTATTGCAGGTTTCTAGGCAAGTAAAATCACTGGTGAGCTCCATCCAGACCTGGCAGGCAGTCCTGACAGGTAATTCTCAAGCAATAAGGCCACTGCTGTAAACCAGAGCTGCCCTTTCTGGGGCTATTTTCTCCAGGAAATGTGCCCCTTTCTTTGCAGCACAGCTCCCCAGGAGGTGTATGGGATGTCCAGAACCATCTGTACTCGTGCATCAGCTACTTGCTTTTTTTCTCTATAGCTGAAGTGTGGGACTTTGTGGCTCAAGAGAGCCTTTGAGGATACCATAGGCCGAAGCAGGACTGTGGCTTCTCCCTCTGTCACATAGACATCGATCATCTGAGCCCAGCATTCACTGAAATGAAAAGACTCTTGGTGGTGAAGCAGAAAGGCAATGCCACCATGACTCCTTCCCACCCAGCAGCGGCTAGCTTGGCTGCAACCACTGCACTAGCAACCACAGTGAGAGGGAAAGAGAGACAACAAATAGTCCTAGCTGTACAAAATCTTCCAGGAATTGCACGGCTTCAGTTATAACCAGTTCTTGTTGTTTGCTTTGTTTTCCTATCTTTTTTTTTTTTTAAATTATTATTGTTGTTATTCCAGATTCAATAACTCAGTATTTAATTCTACCCAGAACTTCCTTTGTCTGATTCCTTCCTGCACATTGACTGAAGATTGCTCAAACTTTTCACTTGCATGTGTTTACTAGTTGACTTCAGGGGGTGGGGGGGAAAAAAAAATTACTTGAAAGGGCAGAAGCAGTTAAGAGTGTTGTTTTAGTTCAAAAATAAATGTGGACAAAACTACTCCTGACAGTTAACAAATACCAAATACACTTGACTTGTAGGCTATTAAACAAGAGCAGCAAAATGTTCCCAGCAGTTGCTTAATGCAATTACTTGATTAGAGAAAGGCATTTCATTTCCTAACCACTACAAGAATATGCAATATAGCTGTCAATAATTTTACAGAGAGGGCTGAGGGTTGGTGGTCAGCCTTAGACCACATCTTTGCATGGTCATTAGCACATATCCATCAATGCACCCAGCAAAGCCTTAAGATTCTTAAGGGATTTCAGCAGCATGTGAATGACCTTTTCCTTCATCAGTTTTCAGGATGTTTTTCATTACTGAATTTGCAGCACATCATAATGTTTTACATCAATCCTCCATTTAAGTCATATCATGTTATTTTAAGACAGCCTGCTTTCTCGTCTCCCTTTTGCATTAAAGAGTTGATGTCTAAGTGGGGTAGCTGCCACTCAGAAAGCACCATCAACAGGCTTCAAGACCTACAACTCAATCAGGAGAAAGATTTGTCTTTTCTGTGACTAGGAGTGCGGCAATGGACTTAAGAAAGAGGTGGTGGTTGATCAGATTGCTTTGTGTTCGTCTCCTGGGGCGATGTCAATCCATTTCCAGTTCACTTAAAGGGTTCCGAAGGCGAAACTGACTCCATCCCAAAAAGGCAGATGTTTATCCCACACAGTGTTTGCCAGTGGGCAAGAGTGGACTTTTGTTGGTGTTTCATGGTGATCGGCACTGCGATTCTAAAAGGTATCTCCCAGTCATCCTCCATCACTCTGTGATGCATATCATGGAAAAAGTTACTGTGAGCATGAGGTAGGTCCCATCTGCTGAAATAAAATTGAAAGGCAGGGCCCAAAACAATTATGCTTTGGCCACTGAAGGGCCTACGCTACCCTCAAGCAAATCATGTGCCTGCCATGTCTATAGTACCAACGGTTTCTCTCTGCAGACCTCCCCATGTTGCTCAGCACTACTTGTACTGCACACACAGCCAGAGTGTGCACATCCCTAGTTAAAGAGCTGCTGCAGCAGTGTATGCTGGGGAGCCACAGCAAAAATGTTCCTTGTTTTTCTTTTGGTCACAGTGTGTGCAGCCCAATCCAGCAGAACAGCTACGTGCTGGTAGCCTCACAATGAGGGTGATCTCTGCCATAAAGAGCCAAAGACCATGTGCCTACAAAACCACGCACATGTGCAAATATTGACATTCCTTTGCTTAAACCCAACCTTCATAGGCAACTATGGGGTGGCAGGGCTGATTAGTCCATAACCAGAAGGGGATGTACACATTTCTGTACACCCTGTGGCCTGAAAGGCAGGAGCATTTTTGTTTCCATAAAAGGTGGAATAGTTTCTCTCATTCATCTGTCAACTTGAGTCATATTTATAAATAGATTCTGTCTGTGTTACTAAAGGAGACATCTTGACCATGTGTTCAAAATTATAAGTGTGAACTCACAGCGTTCTGTTGTACATAAATATTGTCTGCCATGCTGTCTATTCCTCAGCCTTATATTGACACTTTAAAACTCATTTAAGGTATAAGCAATAATGCTTCCTTTTAGTGGGCTCGTTCCTGAGTTGAGTGTTACACCGTGCATGGATTTATTGAAAGGATGGGAGAGAATTAAAGGCAGGTTTTCTCCTCATCCCCTCTCAAGCTCCAGTTCACACAATGCCAAAGGAAATAGCCACATCTGCTGTAAACTATCCACCTTACTGAACTATGTCATAGAATCACAGAATCATAGAATGGTAAGGTTGGAAGGGACCTCAAGGATCATCTAGTTCCAACCCCCTGCCATAGGCAGGGACACCTCCCACTAGTACAGATCGCTCAAGGCCTCCTCCAACCTGGCCTTGAACACCTCCGCAGAGGGAGCAGCCACAACCTCCCTTGGGCAACCTGTTCCAGTGTCTCACCACCCTCACTGCAAAGAACTTCCTCCTAACATCCAGTCTAAATCTTCCCTCTGCCAGTTCAAACCCATTGCCCCTTGTCCTGTCATTACAAGACCTTCTCAATAGTCCCTCCTTGGCCTTCCTGTAGGCCCCCTTCAGATACCAGAAGGCTGCTATCAGGTCTCCTGGAAGCCTTCTCTTCTCCAGGCTGCAGAGCCTCAACTCTCTGAGCCTGTCCTCATAGTAGAGCTGCTCCAGCCCTCTGATCATCTTCATGGCTATCATGACTGATCATCTTCATCTATTGTGACTGAAGTGATTCATCCAAAGCAGCTGGATGACTTGTGAATTTTGGGATTGATTTCCATATGTTAAGATAAAAGAGAAAGAGAGAGAGAGAGAAAAAACCTGGAAAAATTAAAACCCTTAAAAATATCAATTTAAGTTGGTGCAAAATATTTTAGTTCAACCTGAATGTAAATGTTGCAGTTTGGGTTTAACCTACTATGATTTTATACATCTTTATTTCTTTTTTTTTTCTTTTTTTTTTTTTGATGTAAACCTGTCTTCAAAGAAACAGCAAACAGCAATTACCAAAATGAAGAGTCACAATGTTAATTTGAAAAATACCTTAGTGCATTTTAAAAATAACCTCATTTTGAAAGTGTCCAAGCAAAATTAACTGCTTCAAAACAATTTCCCCATTTCTCTGGAATGAATTTATATGTAAACTTTATTCAAATTCATGAACTGTAGTTCATCCCCCCTGAAATATCAGCTTTCACTGGAAAAGAATGCCTTCCCCTCTGCTCTTATCTTTTCCATGATGATTTCAGAACTGGGTGGGGGGAGGGGGGGATTTCCTGCTTTTCTGCATCCTGCTGCATAGTGACACTGAGAAGAACAATTTTTATGCCCTTTACTGCCTCTCTCAGATATTAAGGGCCACGAAGATGATCAGAGGGCTGGAGCAGCTCTCCTATGAGGACAGGCTGAGAGAGTTGGGGTTCTTCAGCCTGGAGAAGAGAAGGCTTCGAGGGGACCTTAGAGTAGCCTTCCAGTATCTGAAGGGGGCCTACAGGAAGGCTGGGGAGGGATTATTTACAAGGTCTTGCAATGACAGGACAAGGGGCAATGGGTTTAAATTGGCAGAGGGGAGATTTAGACTGGATGTTAGGGAGAAGTTCTTTCCAGTGAGGGTGGTGAGACACTGGCACAGGTTGCCCAGGGAGGTTGTGGCTGCTCCCTCCCTGGTGGTGTTCAAGGCCAGGACAAGGCCTTGAGTGAGCTGTGCTAGTGGGAGGTTTCCCTGCCTATGGCAGGGGGTTGGAAGTAGATGATCCTTGAAGTCCCTTCCAACCTCACCATTCTATGATTCTATGATCAAGATTTCGAGTCAACTCCCCTTTCAGTACCATTGAAGCAGAGCTGTACTTGGCCCAAGACAATCCACAAAACACAGTTTAGCTCTTGCAAGGAACTGGGAGGTTTTCAATTTTACAACTACTTCACATGTTTTAGAGATGTGAAATGAAGGAGGCATCCATTCACAGATTATTAGTAATACAGCTGCCAACGCAATTTGTAATCTAGCATCCACCAGCAGAGAGTTAGTAGCGCTACAGCTGACTTCTCTGCCTATGCTTTTCATTCTTCTGCTTCTCTCTTATCAGTGACTGAATTATTACAAATTAGGTTCTGATCCAGCACGACACAAAGAAATTCAGATCAGCTCAGTATGCCAGCAGAACAGGTGCTAATGAGCATTGTAGGTTCGTGCAACCATTAGGCAGGGAAAGGCAAAACCCTCTCTGCTGGAAGAGAAGGAAAATGCCCACTATTGTAACTGCTCAGCCCCTAAATAGCCTCTGGTGTGGCCTGGAGCATACACCTCACCACACACTGGAGTTGCTTTCCATTTTTACTTCAAAAGGAATTTGAACATGTGTACCACTATAGCTGGGAAAAAGCAGAATCCAGAAGCGCTTTCCTTGATGTGTTGTTCCCTCTCCTGCTTGGTGTATTGAAATAAAGATCCTCTCTTCTTTCTGATCCTTGAGCATAGATCAAAAAGGTGAACAAAACAAAACCAAAAAAACAACAAACCAAAACCATCCTATATTTGCTGTTTGCTTTTCTAGGATCCAGCCTTTAAACACACATACACAACAGTAATGTTTGCAACTCGTAGCTGAGAAAACTTCTGTTTGTTTGTAATAGTTTGCAAACATATTGACACAACACCAATTTATCTATAAAAGTGATGTTTGCAATTGCAGTTCTGCCTACAAAACGCTGCTGCACTGGGCTGAGTGGCCTGCTGAGACTGGAGAGCAGCCTTTGCATTGGATACTTCAGAATCAGATATTGCATTGGTAGCAACAGGTCTGCTTTTTAACTTGTCCAGTTCCTGAACCTGCAAGTAATTTACATGTATGAGGAATTTCTGAGTTTACTCTCATGCATAGGTTTTTATGATATTAAACTCCTATCGTGCATTCATCACTGTGTGCCACACTTCATATGAAACCAGTAGGGAATTTAGGCTTGTGGAGTATTTTTTCCTCTTAATGTTTTTAGAAGTTTTGAAGGCTTCAGTGTCTCTTCTTCTGTCTTTCTGAGTGTATGCATATCCATATATGTGTGTGTATAAAATACATATAAGAGTAGTGTGTGCTTATCTAAGTTCATGTAGGCAAAATCAGACGTGCACGATACAATTCAATTTTCATCTGAAATGCTACAACACAGCTGCGACAGAGTCTTGCACTGTGTAAGAGGAAACTCTAACCTAAGAGCCTGAACACCACATGTCCATCTCTTACACACTTTCTCAACCACTTCAACTGCAGATACAAAGTGTGTCATGCTAGTGAATGTGAGGAGAGAAGTTTACTTTCCAAATCCCGTACTTGCATGTTGCAACAACAAAGTGAGGCTACATTAAAAGCATTCAATTATAAAGCTGTTTGTAAGCTGGAAAGTATTCCTTTTGTGAACAAAAACAAAACAACAAAAAAACCACTTTCCTCTTTTTTTTTTTCTTTTTTTTTTTTGAAGATCTTTTTCTGAAGGAACAGCCCCTCAGTTTCTGAAGCTAGGGGTCTTTCTGGTAGCGCCATTCAACTCCTTTATGTCCTCCTGGTCCTCACACCAGGCAGAGGCTATGTGAGAAGAGACCTCTCTCCACCTCAGGCATCCTGCAGTGCCCTGCTTTTGAAGAACTGCCCCTAGTGTGCTACCCACTCATCTCTTTCAAGCTCATGCCATTCCAATTTAGGCAGCTTTAATCTCTGCTTTCAACCAATGGGTGCATAGTGATATCTCCAAACAGACCACAGGGCACACACTGCCTGCCCTGATATCCCCAAGAAATCCAGGTGAGGGTGGCTGGCATACCATTGGCTTCAAGTGTTGGCATCCCCTTACTCCTTCCTTGGCTCTCTTGTTTCTCCACATCACCTGTAGCCCCAGAGCTAGGGAAGGGTGGGTGCTCACCCCAGCTCAGGCTGCTCTACTATATATATTTACATCTAAGAGGGGGATTTTCATTTCAGGAGGAGGAAGAAGAAAAAAAGACTATCCCTTTGGGTAGTATTATTAAGCAGTGGAGGAAGTAAGGAGAGAAAAAGTAGGGAGGCAGAAAGGATAGAAAGCTACTTGAGAGCTCACATGAGGAGATTCAGTTGGATGTCAGAGCAAGGGCTTTGATGTTTGGATGTCCACATAAAGGATAGGACTGGGGTGGTCTGCGCTGTTTCCTCTCACATGCATGGCAGTGTGACAATTGCTTTTCAAACACAAGAAACTTACCACCTTCTAAACCAGAACTTAAAAAAAAGACATCAAAGAGAGAGGGCTTCTGGGCAGGGTCCGAGCGCAGTGTGGGTTCATGTGTCACGCAGTCCTGCGGCTTCGCAGCAGTCTTGAGGTATGGCACTTCAGGAGATGGAGCGGAAACTTAGCTGCAGAGTGAGGCAGAAAAAATGTCACTGGTGAGGCCCCTGCACAGTGACATGTCCTGAAAGGAAAGGTCACCAGCAGTGAGTTATTATTCTCAACTCCCCCGTGCTGGGCTCCCAGGCTTTCACCAGCACACACTCCTGGAATGACAGAAGAGCTGCTAGAAACCAGAGCAATTCAGGGGTACCGCCACAAACATACATTCTCGCCTGTGCTCCGCTTCACAGGACAGCAACTTCCAGAACAGCACTTAAGAGTTTTCCAGATTTTAAGCACATTCTTAAGCCATGTTGCCTCTGAAAAACCTTAGCACGCTCTAAATTTTCACATTTAAGTGCTTCGCTGAGTTTCAACCAGAGCCCCCTACCAGTTTCTCTGTAAGTCTTGAGATGTGAACCACAACCTTATGTGCTGGTTTGAGGTTAATTGGAATATTTTAATGGAGAAAATTAGATTATAGGCTGTGAAAAGAAAACAATGGTGATGTCTACTTCACTCATTGGCTTGCTGAGATGCTTAAGAATAAGAAGGCAAACATAGATAAGACTCTGTCCCAGAGAGTCTCAGGCTTTCTAGCTGTTTTGGTCTGGACCTTTCTGCTAACCTAACTAACCACTCTGCTTCTACCCCACTGGCCAAGCCTCCAAACTCACCTTGTGTGTAAGGCAAACCCTGGGGTAAGGTAGAACGGTGGGAAGAAGGTGGAAGGGTGGCTGGGAACCCCTCCTGGGGACTCTGATTTCTGGGAGGGGGATTATGCTTCTGTATTACCTTTAACCTGTCTATGTCTGTAACTATTCCTGTCTGTTGTGTATATCTCTGCTTGTACATTGTGCTGAGCTGTAAATAGAGCTTCAGTCCTTAACTTCCAGCCTGCTGAGTCTAGTCTGGGTCATTTTATAATGGGGGGGGAGAGGGAGCAGGGAACTCCCAAACTATCACACCTTACGAACTACACTCCGTAAGAGAGGATTCATTAGACAATATCATCATCATCATCATCATCATTATTATTCCTTGTGCCAGACAGTTAGGAAAGTTAACTTTGTAGATGCAGGCAATCTCTACTGGATAAGATTTAGTAAAATATGGTCTAGTGCTTCAGTATGCTAAATAGGGCCTAAAGAAATCTATGGATGTAAACAGGAAAAATTTTGATTGATGTTAATGGGATCAAGCCTAAAAATAAGAAAAAAATGTACCACAAATGAGAAACTGCAAACTCTCCTAACTAGGGTACTGGAGGCTGAGGATTTTGACAATCAAGTTTAAGTTTGAACTCGCAGTAGTTTGACTGATGTGGTTTCATGCATTTTCTTTTGCAGTCAGCAGTTTTATTCTGCTCTGATTATAGGTGCATTTGCAATTTGTAAAGACTTGGATAGGAGGGGGTTTGCACTGAATAATTAGAGAACAGCATCCACTGTTACTCCCTGAACAACACTTTTCTACTTCAGTTATCCATTCTGTTGGGTTTTTTTTTTTCTTCTGCACAAATTTTATGCAAGCTGTAATTTTTGGTAAAGATCAGTAACTTTTACCCTGACATATATTTTGATAGAGACAAAAAGATGAACTACTTCTATTCAGAAAGGTAACATCACTTAAAAACGGTTGATTTTTGACACCAGAAGAAAAACATCCTGCAAATTAAACTGAACTGTGGAATCCAGCCAGATATTCCAGGCTTTACCAGAAAAAATATGTGTAAAGAAAGCATAACTCATGCACAGAGTTTAAAATGAATGCACTAAAATTTTGCCTGAAAAAAAAAATTCAGTTATATATATATATTATATATATATATAATATATATATATAAACCTCATCTATTTGAGGTTAATAAACTCATTTGAAAATATAACCTGTGTAACTTAGTCCTACTGTGTTTGTATGTATAATAGCAGCCATGGTTGGTAAGCTTTCACTCCTTCCATAGCACCCAAGCCCCTGCTTTCAGCCTCTGCTTGCTCTGCTTAAACCGTGAGTCTTCAACACCAAGGAGCTTCCTTTCACTAAAACAGAAAGCAAACAGATGAGATGCTGAAGGTGAAATTGTTTCATTTATGATAAAAGCACAATGGGCAAGTGAATGTAGTGTGGTTATTGTGGTAACTAGTTCACATTTTTGTCATCCTTAGGATGAAAGTTTGCAAATCTCCCCAGCAATAACACGAGGACTGAAAAGTTTGGTCATACTTGCAAGGAAAGTACTCGAGTCTGTTTGACATATGAACTCTAAAGTTTTTTTCTCTCTCTGTTTCTGGTGTCTCTAGAATAGATAAGATAATTGGATTGCATGGTTCAAAATACCAAATATAAATCAAAGGATTTAGCATAGTTTTGTAGGACACAGAGACAGCCTTAGCTTACTAAGCTTAAGTTACAGCATATGTTTTTCATTAAAGAATCCAATCCCTGATCTTCATTTAAAAACAACCCAAAATCATTGTCTAAAACGAAAACATCAAACAATAAAATTATCATTAGCCTTCTAGACCATTACAAAATGAGAATCCCTACATTAATCTTACAATTATTTGGTTTTTTGTAAAGTGACCTTCAAAAAGAGTTGGGATGAATAAAGCAGTGAGGCAATTGCAGTGAGGTAGACGGACTGACATTTAAGAGAATTCTCCAGTTTTACTGTAGTCAAAATAACATCACACATACAGAAGCAATGGTTTTAAAAGTAAGTCTGGGAGATAAAAAGGTTTGTTGCTCAGGGGAAAGACCTTGAAAACATTTTAAGAAAATGTCCAGACCATAACAGAAAACATACAGGGTCGTCTTAAGACAGGGAGGACACCAAATAAAAGCATACTGGCAAAAATGATTCGTGAAGGGTATACAGGTAGAGGCATGCCAGCTTCAAGGCAACTCTGTGAATAAAAGCAATTCCTTTACAAGTCACCTGCAAGAAACAGACTCTGAGGACTTTCCCAAATGAAATGTTTAACATACAAAAAGGAGCTGCTTCTGGCTGGAGATGCTGCGGGGGCTGGGGAAGGAGGAATCATTTATGCATGAGCAAGACAGAGGCACGCATCAGCTCTCATTGAGATGCTGTCAGCAGCCCCAACGGGGCTCAGGTGTCAAATGCAGACAGCAGCTTCTGCTGCCAGGAAAATAGGAAGTTTGACCAAAACAAATGGCTGCTGTGGTGGTGGCTCTTCCCTCTTGTAGTCATCTTGGTTTGGCTTTTAGGAGCCAAACCCTAGTGTGTGGCAGGGATGATGCCAAGGAGGGGCAGGTATGCCACCCCTGTGTCCAAGGGCAAGGGTAAAGCACTGGTGGCTGAGTAGGAGGCGACTGGAGTAGGAGGTGGCTGGAACCAGTCCCTGTGAAAGGCCCCAGGCAGAGTGTATCAACGCCTCTGAACTTAGTGCAATTTCCACTAGGCTGCCCTTGGTTTTGTTTCAGACTTCATTATTTGTTGCTTCTGAATACTTTTAATTACTCATGGATATATACCATAAAATGCTTTTTTTTGGTGGTGTTTAGAGGTCTTTAATGCAGAACACATTTAACAGGGATATTCAAGGACAGGCGAGTATTTAGCACGTGGTAGACTACCTGTTATTTTTTCCTTTCATCTGAAGGATTTGGAGCTTAAGCTACAGTGGATCCTACTATTACTAATTATGTATCATGTCATAGAATCATAGAATGGTATGGTTGGAAGGGACCTCAAGGATCATCTACTTCCAACCCCCTGCCATAGGCAGGGACACCTCCCACTAGTACAGCTCACTCAAGACCTCCTCCAACCTGGCCTTGAACACCTCCAAGGAGGGAGCAACCAGAACCTCCCTGGGCAACCTGTGCCAGTGTCTCACCACCCTCACTGCAAAGAACTTCCTCCTAACATCCAGTCTAAATCTCCCCTCTGCCAGTTCAAACCCACTGCCCCTTGTCCTGTCATTGCAAGACCTTGTCAATAGTCTCTCCCCAGCCTTCCTGTAGGCCCCCTTCAGATACTGGAAGGCTACTATAAGGTCTCTTTGTATAAATATATAAGGTATCATTAAAGTCCATCCAGTATTCCCTGCTTGAAGGCTTTCTTGGACATCCTTTCCAGGCATCCACGGCACACTGGGCACACTTAGCTATTTGGTGCTGCCCAGATGGCAGTGAAAGCCAAGTGGAGTCTGATGGAGAGGACTCTTTGGATGAAATGCTCTGCTGCCCATCGCCTCGAGTTGGGGCCAACACTGCTGGAGCAATGATGTATGTGAAGGTGACTGAGAATGCTTGGCACACACACACATCATAGCAGATAGGTGTAAAGTTACTTGTGGCTGAGACTGCATCCACTGCATGGGCCAGGGAAAGGCTGCAGTCATAGAAGAGTCCTCTGGGTGAAGTGTGCTGTGCAAGGTTTTGCTAGTGCTTCAACATGGATCTTGAGGAAATCATAGATTTGTGATGGGACACAGAACTGGACTCTTAGTGCCTCTGCCCCTGACTTGTCTCTGCAGGCTGACAGGTAATATATTCCTCTTCAGGTTAAAAAGCTCCTGTGTTCCACCTTAGATGTGGTTGTATTTATTTGATGCTTCCAAGTCCTCTGTGATCAGAAAAACACAACAACATTCTTTGGAATGAAAAGAGCCGCATAAAGGAAAATCAGTATTGTGCGTGCTGCTAAAACGAGGGCCAAAGGATCTTTCCATTTGTGAAGGTAAACGAGGCATTGACACAACCACTGACATTGTCCTAACTTTTTTTCTTTAGATCACATGTTCATAGGACATTAAGCAAACAAGAAACTTACATACCAGTATAAAATTTGCATCTAGGAAGAAGCAAAGCTGAACAAAATATGCAAGAATTTACAGCAGCGTTTTGGATCCAATATTATTATAAGATGCAGTTCCAAAGAAGTACTGTTCAGTGCTGTCAGCCTTTTTTTAATTTACTCATTAGTTTGAGAAAGAGGATAAACATACACAGCTTCATTTCAGGCTGAGGAAATGAGACCACTTTTTTTTTTTCCTCCCTCCATTCAAGAAAAATCTGCTGGACCCAAAGCAGAATATGAATGCAAAATAAATTATTGGTTCCTGGCTTTTTTGTTTGGTTTTTTTTTTCCCCCTCACTCATGCTACTAACTTAGAATTGTTTCCCAAACAGAATTTTAATCCTAAATTATTTAATAATAAAATCTAATTGCTTGGTTATTAGATAGAACAAGAACCAAATTCAGGCTTGGTATGTACAAACTTGCCTTGATTAATTCTACTTACTTGTTGAAAGGGTTGGGTTTGGCTGCACTTTTTTTTCCCCCATCACAATATTAAAAGCTGTTGATGAAAGAATCTGTAAAGGTGCTCTGAACTAGTGAGAAGCAAATTCTCAATTCTTCCCTCATTATTCCCCAAGCTTAACAAGGACTGAGAATCATGCTACACATAAGCTTTTCAAAAAGCATGTCCTGGTCAGAAAACAGCAATAAGAGAATTTCAACTTTGCAAAGCAAACCTTACTCCTCTTCATACACTTGAGAAACAGTTACATTCAAAAGTACCTCAGCTTTTTGTTTAATTCTTACACTCTAATCCCATCAATCATGATAAAATGCTGAATATCTCCTGGAAAGAGCATGATATTTCTCCTCCATGGAAATTTTGGAGATATCTGGGATAGAATCATAGAACCATAGAATGGTAAGGTTGGAAGGGATCTCAAAGATCATCTAGTTCCAAATCCCTGCCATAGGCAGGGACACCTCCCACTAGTACAGGTCACTCAAGGCCTTGTCCAGCCTGGCCTTGTACTTGAGCTCTCATTGCTGTTTTAGGTGTCCAGAAAAAAGAAGATACTGGTGTGTGTGTGTGTGATAACACCTTAGTCGTGTGAGTAAGTAAACCAGTGCCTTAAATTAATTCTTCACTTTAAATGCTACTCAAGAAAATTGTCTTTGACTTTCAGGGTAGAGTAGGTGCTGGGGAGGGGGGGGGTGGGCAGAGGGTGGGGGGTTTGCAGCCGTTTAGCTAAACAGCATTAAAAGAGCATCTCAAACAAATAGGAAAGAGGAGAAGAAACCTCACTTCAGTTTAGATTTTGTGAGTGTGGCACACTGTGCAGGCCTGGCAAAGAGGAGTGAAGTGACAATACCTGCAGTCAGGAGAGGGCAGGAGCCATGGAGAGATCTGCTTCTGAGTCTCGTCCCTCTTGCCTGTGTCTGGTGTCAAACTGCAGTGCAGCACAGGGTTGGGTGTGCACCATGGCTCCCATGCTTGCTCATAGTGCTAGGAAACTCCTGTTCAACTCAGTGGTGGGAATTGATTCTTGGTCTGCCCTTTGAAACTTCAGCTCTGCTTCTGGGTTTCCTGCCTTCCCTTGGTGTCCACTGAAGATGTAATATTTAAATTTGATTTATTCTATCTTCTCAAGTTTGACATGTGAAGGAAAGGGGAGGCAAGAGGAGAGAGGAAGCCATATGGCAAGAAGACTGAATCAAAGTGAAAGTGGTGTGTATGCATGCATCAGAGGAGGCAAAGTTTGGCCTGATGTTTTCTATTTTGACTATAGGAAATTTTTTGGTGAGATGTGGTCTTGGTGTGACATCTGTTTAGCTCTGGGGAGTGTATACATGTCTGTGTGTGTGTTCGTGTGGCAGGGGCTGATGTCTTTCTTTGTGTGAAGCTGCACAGTATCATATGGTGATATAAAACACGAACACCCACTTAGAAAATCCATGCAGTCTGCTGCAGTGTTTCATCTGTCTTTATTCTGTGGGGCTTAGCTGATGGGATACATGCACAAAGAGTCTTCTTCATGGTAAATATGGTGTCAAGAAAGGGTCTGACTATGAAATGAGGCTGAGGGAGCTGGGATTGTTTCGCCTGCAGAAGAGGAGGCTCAGGGGAGACCTTCTTGCTGTCTACAGCTGCCTGAAGAGTGGTTGTAGCCAGGAGAAGGTTGCTTTCTTCTCTCAGGCAACCAGCACCAGAACAAGAGGACACAGTCTCAAGCTGTGCCAGGGGAAGTTTAGGCTGGAGGTGAGGAGAAAGTTCTTGCCTGAGAGAGTCATTGACTGCTGGAATGGGCTGCTCAGGGAGGTGGTGGAGTCACCCTGGAGGTGTTCAAGGCAGGTTTGGACGTGGCACTTGGTGCCATGGTCTAGTCTTGAGGGCTGTGGTGATGGGTTGGACCTGATGATCTTTGAGGTCTCTTCCAACCTTGGTGATACTGTGATACTGTGATACTGTGATACTGTGATACTGTGATACTGTGATGTGAATCAATGGTTCAAAACCGGGGTTTTTTAAAAGCTTCTCTATGATCAATCCATCCCAACACATTCATTTGAGATCTGAACAAATATTTCAACAGACATCAAAGAATCATGCTCCAGCTACTGCAACTTCCTGTCCCACTCAGCAGCATACCCTAAAAGCTGCGATATATGTGACTGGCAGAGGCACTGCCAGCTTACAGCTCCCCACTTCAGTCACTCCTGGAAATCAGACCACGGACTTTCTCTTCTCCTGATGAGAAATGAGACCATTGCCCAGAGGGTCTGGTGTTGGTATTTTATTCTACTTTCTTCATGCTAAGAGTCCCAATATTTATAAAATAAGGAAACAGGGGGCTAAGGAGCCTACTGAAGCACAATTTGCAGAAAGTTTTGTACAGCTCTGCTGAAAACATAGCCTGATACTCTGAGGGTAATGAAGTGTCTGCAAACCAGCTTTTCCACCACTGCTGGCAATAATTAGCCATTCAGACTGCACTAAAAGCTGCCTGAAGGCGAAGAGGCTTTGCTTGTTTGGGGAGTTACTTTAAAAAAAAAAAAAAAATCTGTCAATATTTCTTTGCCGCTGCTTTGCTTTAATTTTGTTCCATTTTCTGTGGCGTCTCTGTACGACTTGGAAATTTGTGGTGCCCAGAGAGCAACACTCAGTGTTTGTCGTTTTTTCAGGCAGTAAAGCATTAGTGTAGTTTCTATTTTTGTGTAAAATCCCAAACATCTGTTCCACAGGAGATGGGTTTGCTACCAAGCACTACTGTTAGATTTCTCGCCAACAAGTTTCATTGCTTCATGTGGTTTGTGTTTTGTTCTTTAAACAGTTAATTATGTTTTATTATTTCTTCCATAAAAGCTAAATTTAGCCAGGATCTTCTCTAATCTGAAACATTTTATGGAAATGGCACTGTTGTTAAAAAAAGCATTCTGGGTAGAGATTACAAATGTATAAAATAAGTGAGCACAGGGTCCTTGCCGTCGGATCTCTGTTCACCACTCCGCGTTTGATGGGTGCGGGCAAAGGCTGCTATAAAAGGAGATCAAGTAGCATAGTACACACACACATGTGTACCGGTATGCTCACACACACATGAATGAAGCCACATGCACACACTTGTTTATGTGTTCCTGTCAGCAACCAGGCCCTGATTCACTGAACTAAGAGGGGTAACACAGCCCAGCTGATGGGACTTGGAAGAAAATGTTCTAACATCTTAGAAGAGCAGGGCTGGAAGAGACCTCAAGAGATCCCTCCATTCATTCCTTGTCCCTAGAAGAATCAGCCTCATCTATATTATTGCTGATAAGTGTTTTTATAGTCATTTCATAAAGATGTCCTCTACAGGACATCTTACAGTGTGTGTATGCAGCCCAGACAGCAACTGAGTCCTGGGCTGCATCCAGAGCAGTGTGGGCAGCAGGGCAAGGGAGAGGATTCTGCCCCTTTGCCCTGCTCTTGTCAGACCCCACCTGGAGTACTGTGTGCAGTTCTGGAGCCCCCAGCATAGGGAGGACATGGAAGTGTTGGAGTGGGTCCAGAGGAGGCCATGAAGATGCTCAGAGGGCTGCAGCAGCTCTGCTATGAGGATGGGCTGAGAGAGTTGGAGCTCTGCAGCCTGGAGAAGAGAAGACTTCCAGGAGACCTTAGAGTAGCCTTCCAGTATCTGAAGGGGGCCTACAGGAGGGCTGGGGAGGGACTATTGACAAGGTCTTGCAATGGCAGGACAAGGGGCAATGGGTTTAAACTGGCAGAGGGGAGATTTAGACTGGATGTTAGGAGGAAGTTCTTTACAGTGAGGGTTGTGAGGCACTGGCACAGGTTGCCCAGGGAGGTTGTGGCTACTCCCTCCCTGGTTTAAGGCCAGGTTGGATGAGGCCTTGAGTGACCTGTACTAGTGGGAGGTGTCTCTGCCTATGGCAGGGGGTTGGACCTAGACGATCTTTGAGCTCCCTTCCAACCTTACCATTCTATGATTCTACAGGAGCTTGCACAGCTAATCTCTGCTGAAGTGAGCGTTTGCTGCTGCCTTGCAGCCACTTGCATGCTTTGTGTGCACCCTGGAGATCATCTCAGTAGCTGCTGAACAAGGAGCAGCGCTAGTGGGATGGGAGCCATTAAGCTAGGCAGGCAGAGCAATCCCGAGCGTATACAGCACGTCTCTGGTGCCAGAGAATCACCTAAGGAAAGGAGGAGTTTTGCCATTCATTTGAGTGGTATCAGGACTTTAGCCAAGACATAACCATTTAAAATCGGGACATGAAATGCAGGGGCAAACTTGTAAAATACTGCCAAGAACAGTGTTAGTTTCATTCAACTGCCCCTCAACTTTTACCAACCCAAGATAGTGTTTGTTTACAACAACCTGCCAAGTGAGCAGTCTGTAATGGTTATATTTAAAACAGGTCACCAGTTTTTCCAACCATTCACTATCTACATCTTAGGAAAATTCCTATGTATTTTGTACATTTTTTTTTCCCCCTTGATGTATGGATGCAATTTAATGACCTCATCATCTCTAGGATGCTGAAATGGACAGCAACCACTTTTGGCAAATGAAATGTGGGTCCCTGTACTTCAGCTCCATTAAGGTGCCAATTCTTCCTCCTTATGCTCCTTTTGATTGAATTGCTGCCTTGTTGGACCAACCACACAGCACTCTATCCAAGAAGCAGGAGATCAAGTGCTTTCATTATGAAATATCAAGTACATTCTACACTGACCTCCAGCAAAATGTAAACAGGGAATGCTCATGTGGAAAACTATGGGAAGCTCTCTGGTATGTAGATCTGCACACAAGACCCCACCTGAACTGCACACAAGAGCCCACCTGGAGTACTGTGTGCAGTTCTGGAGACCTCAGCACAGGAAGGACATGGAACTGCTGGAGCAGACCCAGAGGAGGCCACCAAGATGCTCAGAGAGCTGCAGCAGCTCTGCTATGAGGACAGGCTGGGAGAGTTGGGGCTCCGCAGCCTGGAGAAGAGAAGGCTTTGAGGAGACCTTAGAGTAGCCTTCCAGTATCTGAAGGGGGCCTACAGGAAGGCTGGGGAGGGACTATTGACAAGGTCTTGCAATGACAGCACAAGGGGCAATGGGTTTGAACTGGCAGAGGGGAGATTTANTGTTCAAGGCCAGATTGGATGAGGCCTTGAGTAACCTGTACTAGTGGGAGGTGTCCCTGCCTATGGCAGGGGCTTGGAACTGGATGATCCTTGAGGTCCCTTCCAACCTTACCATTCTATGATTCTATGATTCTATGTATAACCTGGAAACCCTGTGAGGAGAAGGAGCTGTAGTCAGCTGGTGTGGATCCTCATGCTGCCTGTGGAAAGTTTGTATCTGGCTGCCTAGTTTGGTAGCCTTGATTTCTGAACAGCTCTACTGAGCACAGGGTGGGTCGCTATAAGGGAAACCAAACAACTTCCCTGCTAGATTTGCATGGCAGTGCAACAGCCGTTACCTGCTACTGCTGCTCTGCAGGATGCCCCACTGCCTCCTAGCAAGGAAGAAGCTCAGAAAATTTGTGTGGCATTTGCATGAACTAGCAAAGAAATGTGCACCTTTTGGGCACTGAGCCCACCAAACACAGCCTGCCCTTGTTTGCTGGAGAAAGCAACAAGTGGTCACAGCAAAAGCAAAGTGTAGCACATGAAAAGCAGGCAGGGTTGGGCTGGATCTTGGCACAGTGTTTTCCCACCTGTGCTGGATTTAGCACAAATGTTCCCAGAAAACTCTTGAGGAGAGGTAGGGAGGGGAACTAAAAAACAAAAACAACAAAAACAACAAAAAAACAACAACAAAAAAAAAAGCGCTAATTTGCTAATTTTGCTTGGAGCAAAAGAGACAGGGGGGAACTTCCTCAAAATGGCAGGTAAGGCTTTGTCTCCCTCCCGTGCCTCCTGGTGGGAATGAGCTGCTCTGGAGGCCTCTCTGACAGGTGGCTCAGAGGCAACCCTGACTCAAGTACAAGACTCCCACTGATGTCCCTGCACACTCCCTCCAGCAGTCAGCCCCTGCAAGTGCGGGTATCATGCCCAAATTCAAGGCCTTTTAGTCATTCAGGAGAGTTTCAGGAGACTAAAGGCCAGGAACTGCATTTCTGAGACCTATGAAACTCTGTAAAGATAAATCATAAACCATAGAAATTATAGAATGGCTTGAGTTGGGAGGGACCTTGAAGATCATTCAGTTCCAACCCCTCTGCTATGGGCAAGGACATCTTTCCCTAGACCAGGTTACTCAAAGCCTCATCCAGCCTGGTCTTAAACACTTTCAGGGATAAGACACTCACAACTTCTCTGGGCAACCTGTTCCAGTGTCTCACAACCCTCATGGCAATGAATTTCTTTCATACGTTTAATCTAAATCAACCCTGCTCTAGTTTAAAACCATTACACCTTGTCCTGTCACCACATGCCCTTACCAGCTTTCAGGTACTTGAAAACCTTCTCTTCTCCGACCTGAACAGACCTAACTTCCTCAGCCTGTCCTCAAGGGAGAGGTGCTCCAGCCATCTGACCACCTTTATGGCCCTCCTCTGGACCCTCTCCCATACATCTATGTCCTTCTTGCACTGGGGGCTCCAGAGCTGGATGCAATCTCCAGGTGGGGTCTCACAGGAGCAGAGTAGAAGGGGCAGAATCACCACCCTTGACTTGTTAGCCATGCATCTTCAGATGAGGCCCAGGATCAAGACCTCAAAGATCATCAGGTCCAACCCGATACCACAGCCCTCAAGACTAGACCATGGCACCAAGTGCCACGTCCAAACCCGCCTTGAACACCTCCAGGGACGGTGACTCCACCACCTCCCTGGGCAGCCCATTCCAGCAGTCAATGACTCTCTCAGGCAAGAACTTTCTCCTCACCTCCAGCCTAAACTTCCCCTGGCACAGCTTGAGACTGTGTCCTCTTGTTCTGGTGCTGGTTGCCTGAGAGAAGAAAGCAACCTTCTCCTGGCTACAACCACCCTTCAGGTAGTTGTAGACAGCAGTAAGGTCCCCCCTGAGCCTCCTCTTCTCCAGGCTAACCAATCCCAGCTCCCTCAGCCTCTCTCCATAGGGCTGTGCTCGAGGCCTCTCCCCAACCTCGTTGCCCTTCTCTGGACACACTCAAGCACCTCAATGTCCTTCTTAAATTGAGGGGCCCAGAACTGGACACAGGACTCAAGGTGTGGCCTAAGCAGTGCAGAGTACAGGGGGAGGATGACCTCCCTGCTCCTACTGGCCACACTATTCCTAATGCAGACCAGGATGCCATTGACCTTCTTGGCCACCTGGGCACACTGCTGGCTCATGTTTAGTTGGGTGTCAGTCAGCAACCCCAAGATTCCTGAAGAGAAAGACTCTTGGCACTTATCGGTTAAGTACTTATGGTACTTATCAGTTTCTGAAAGACTCCAAGATTTCAGGGGCAGGGGCAAGACAGTCATCTTCAGCTTCCCTTAGCAGGCACTATCTAAAGATCTAGAATACTAGTTGTTGTTCTGCATGAACCATCACCTGTACTGCAGGGTGCCAGCTGCCTAAAGAATAATTACCATCAAACTGCACACTAGCTTCTGAGCAGAGACTGCCTTGTCTGTGAATAGGGCAGCAGGGAAAGAAGAGGGGTTGGAGGAAAGCTTTTTTTTTTTTTTTCCCCCTTCCAATCTGTGTATAGCTTTTATAATATTTTATTCTTGTGAATGTTTACACCTGTGTAGCAGGCAGCAAAAAGTGACAAAGAGTTCAGGTCCATGGCATTCCTGACATCAAGGTGCATTCATCTGTGTGCCTGTGCATCACTGTTTTCATGTTAGGCAGCAATATAGCCTCTATACCACCTGGTTCCCTTACTTGAAGAGATAAATCAGTGCAGTTCTGGGCAGCTGTGGATATCATGCTGAATTTCATGGTTATGGAGGTAGTCATTTGAAATATGCATCTTTCATATCCAAGGATTAGGTTTTCCCTATATCCTTTCTGCGTATATGTGATATGTGTTCACATATGGGTTACACCTTGCACTGGGGAAAAATATACTGTGGAAATACACATCAGCACCTTGTGTTTTCTCCACAGCTACAATATTTGGTTGTAAATCACTGGACCCCACTTCCCAGGGAAGTCAACATCTCTACAGGCATTTGAAAAAGCATGTAAATGGGATGCTTAGGGACATGGTTTAGTGGTGGCCTGGCAGCGCTGCATTGACAATTGGACTCAATGATCTTAAAGGTCTCTTCTAACCAAAAAGATTCTATGACTCTATGATTTTGTATTCCTCTGCGTTCCTCCCTTCATTACTCTGCATGTGTTTGCAAACTTCCAACCTCTGTCTTCTTGGGTACTGTGGAACGTCCTTCTGAATTTTCTGTTCGGTGCTGTGAAGATTTAGTCTCAGAAATACCTACCACTTCCTGCATCTAATTTCACATTGGCTATAAAATAGACCACCCAATCAGAAAAGGAAATATTTGTTATCTCCATGCTGATTGTTAAATGATTTTTTTCAGTACTCTGGCTCCACTGGAATGGATCCAGATGTGTGGTTGGATACAAACCACTATGAACAGATAAAGACCACCAAATACACTGTTTCTACAGGCAACACATCAGCAGCGTACAAAAAACACAAAGCAGACTGCCTTTCCCACAATGTGAAACTGTTGTTTGAATTCAGCAACATAATTTGAACAATTTTGCACTCATTTCCTCATCTTTCACAGAATCACAGAATGTTGAGTGTTGGAAGGGAGCTGGAAAGATCATCCGGTCTAACCCCCTGCCAGAGCAGGATCACCTATACCAGATCACACAGGCAGGTTTTGAATATCTCCAGAGGGGGAGACTCCACAACCCCCCAGAGCAGCCTGTTCCAGTGTTCTGTCATAGAATCATAGAATGGTAAGGTTGGAAGGGACCTCAAGGATCATCTAGTTCCAACCCCCTGTCATAAGCAGGGACACCTCCCACTATCACAGGTTGGATTAATACATCCAACCTGGTCTACATAAAACAGGTTGGACTAATATGTCCAACCTGGCCTTGAACACCAACAGGGAGGGAGCATCCACAACCTCCCTGGGCAACCTGTGCCAGTGTCTCACCACCCTCACTGTAAAGTACTTCCTCCTAACATCCAATCTAAATCTAAGATCCAGTCTAAATCTCCCCTGTGCCAGACAGTGCCACTGTCACCCTCACAGTGAATGTTTTCCTTATGAACTTCCTATGCCTCAATTTCCACCCATTGCCCCTTTTTCTGTCATTGAGCATCACTAAGAAGAGTCTGGCTCCATCCTCTTGGCACTCACCCTTTACATATTTATAAACATTAATGAGGTCATCCCTTAGTCTCCTCCTCTCCAAACTAAAGAGCCCCAGATCCCTCAGGCTCTCCTTGTAAGGAAGGTGTTCCACTCCCTTAATCACTTTTGTGGCTCTGTGCTCAGTACTATGGTACTTATCACTGCCTTGTCCTTATACAACAGATTTCCATGTAAAATTTGCATTAATCAGTTCTTCCAGTGTGCTCTAAACTTTTCTTGACCATCTCGTCAGGTCACTTTTCATTACCAGCCTCTGCCTTGCTTTTATCTGCTATCAGAACCGTGCCAAAGTTGTTTGCTTTCTGTGTTGCAGATTAAGCTTAACATTGTTTTGAACCCTTGTCACAGTGCCTGGCTCTGCAAACCTCTTTTTGTACAAAGAAGTCAGTGCTGTCCTTCTTGAGGCTTTACAGAAAGAAGCCCTGGCACTTGGCTGGCCTGAGACATGACTTCCCAGGGGGGGCCTCCCCAACACTGGCAGGGGTCTTGGCTGCAGGAGCTGGTACCTCACCTTGACATCACCAGATACTGTGTGCTGCCATCTCACATTTCCATTCACTCCTCAGCATTGTGGGCAAACTCTTTGAATTTGTGGATCCTTCACCAGATCTGCAGTGCTGAGATGTTACTACTATAGCATATAACATAATGGTAGTTGTACAATTGTTTGCTTCACACTCCTTAGATAGAAGGAAAGAAATAATCAGTCCCCAAGGGAAATGGTAGCATAATCCAAAGGATCCTATTCCTTACTGCTCTTACTTAATATATTTCAGGGCAAATTATGACAGTGGTTTGCTCCACCTAATGCCAGGAACAATTTTAACGTGATTCTGAAGGCAGACAAAATGTTTATGGCACAGCTGGATGAAGTTTAGGAGGAAGTTCTTTACAGTGAGGGTGGTGAGGCACTGGCACAGGTTGCCAGGGAAGGCTGTAGCTGCTCCCTCCCTGGAGGTGTTCAAGGTCAGGTTGGAGGAGGCCTTGAGTGACCTGTACTAGTGGGAGGTGTCCCTGTCTATGGCAGGGGGTTTGAACTAGATGATCTTTGATGTCCCTTCCAATCTTACCATTCTATGATTCTATGATGGATAAAGGTGGCTTGGTCTTCTCATGAGGACAAGCCTTCAATCACTTCTAGAAAGGAATATGCCTATTTTACTCCATTAAAAACTGAGGTAATAGAAAAGCACTCAGGAGTAATGCCATTTTTGCATTTCCTTCTTTGAGTTTGGGATTTGGAACACTAAATTGACATAACAGTTGAAAGATGCTGGATTTTTATTTTGACCTTTGCTGAGGCTGGTGAGTAGGTCCTTCAGTTTATGCTGTTTGTTCCACATACACATTTAAAATTCCAGATAGAGAGAAAAAAGTGGCACCAGGAAAGGATAAGGCCAGTGGTGTCCAACATCCCTGTTCTAACCAAGAGGAACAGTGAGAGAGGCATGCAAAATGAGGTACTTAAGAAAGGTGAATACTTTCAAGATAGATAGGGCTGGAGTTGTTCTGTCAGTGCTAGCTGTTTTTAAAAAAAATGCAGAAAACCTCAGAATATGCTCTGGTTTTAGTTGAATTAACAATTTTGGCAAATTACTTTAAAAGGAATCTAGAACCATGGAAAATCCCTGAGAGTAATGGTTTCAGCTGCCAAGGCTTTTAGAAGTTTTTTGGGGTTTTTTTTTAATGCAAAGCATTATTTCCAGTAAAAATACTTGATTAAATATTTCACTCTGAAAACAGTTGTAAAGTATTTCACGTTCACATTTTTCACTCCTCCTTGGGCAAAATAAGGTAAAATGACATTTTGTGATGGTTTGGGAGTTCCCTGCCCCCCCACACTTTGTAAAAGCACCCAGACTATGCTCAGCTGGATGGAAGTTAAGAGATGAAGCTCTATTTACAGCTTAGCACAATATACAAGCAGAGATATACACAACAGACAGGAATAGTTACAGAAATAGACAAGTTAAAGGTAATACAGAAACACAACTCCCCTCCCAGAAATCAGAGTCCCCAGGAGGGGCTCCCAACCACCCTTCCACCTTCTTCCCACCCCTCTACCTTACCCTAGGGTTTGCCTTATGAGCAAGGTGAGTTTGGAAGATCAGCCAGGGGGCTTAGAAGGAAAGTGGTTAGTGAGGTTACTTGGCAGAGAGGAGAAAAGCCAGAAGCTGCTAGACAGCCCCAGACGCTGTGC
>VWZE01005354.1:149213-162731 GCA_013396675.1 Eubucco bourcierii
GGGGGTGTTAATATTTGGCATCCTGTGAAATGTATTACTTTTCGATAATCCTGGGGCTGGCTTTGTTTTTAGTGACTCTTTTCCTGCTAAACGTTTACTACACTAAACAAATGTATATCCATGTGCAAAAGGAGTTTCTAGCAAAGTTCTAAATGTTTTTATGGTTTTGAAGAGACACAATGAAGATAAAAGAATGAAAATTTGGAATGAAGAGAGGCAGCTCTATTATTTTAGATTCCTGCTTGAAGAGTCCTTGACTTTTCCTCTCCTATCCTGTGTTTCTGCAATTGTGTGTGGCACTTACATCAGGAGGCTGCTGTTTCCTGGTGCAGTTAGAAGAGGGGACACATTTTCTTCTGATTTATAGTTCATGAACACCCTAAAATGTGAATTCCACCCAGCCTAAATCAGTGCCAAATTAAGAGGATTATCATTTGTTTCTGGTGCAGAGCACTTAGGAAGATGGCATTGAACCATTTGGCAGTATCTCTAAGTGCTAGATAAAGCCTGACACTGAGGGCTTACCATTCCAGCACTCAGGTAATGCACAGGCTGTGATGGCTGGAGGATCAGCCGTGTGCCATGCCCCTGGGACAAGTCTGGCCTTCCCCTGGTTTACTTTGAAAGAACTTCACACAAAGAGAAGGCTCTGAAAAAAAAACCTGCAAAGAGGCTGAGTGATTTATTTGGCTTTTCAAAAGCAGATAAATCAGTGAAGTATCATTTTACTAACCTATTTGGGGTATTATGACCCATGCTTAAAATAAATGTTGGTGTTTGTGGGATTCTTTCTGCATTGTAAGGTACAGGAAATCCTGGTGATTATCTTATAGAATCATAGAATGGTAAGGTTGGAAGGGACCTCAAGGATCATCTACTTCCAACCCCCCACCATAGGCAGGGACACCTCCCACTAGCATAGGTCACTCAAGGTCTCATCCAACCTGGCCTTGAACACCTCTACAGAGGGAGCAGCCACAACCTCCCTGGGCAACCTGTGCCAGTGTCTCACCACCCTCACTGCAAAGAACTTCCTCCTAACATCCAGTCTAAATCTCCCCTCTGCCAGTTCAAACCCATTGCCCCTTGTGCTGTCATTGCAAGACCTTCTCAATAGTCCCTCCCCAGCCTTCCTGTAGGCCCCCTTCAGATATTGGAAGGCTACTATAAGGTCTTCTCAAAGCCTTCTCTTCTCCAGGCTGCAGAGCCCAAACTCTCTCAGCCTGTCCTCATAGCAGAGCTGCTGCAGCCCTCTGAGCATCTTCGTGGCCTCCTCTGGACCCGGTCCAATACTTCCATGTCCTTGTCCTGGGGGCTCCAGAACTGCACTCCAGGTGGGGTTTGAGGAGAGCAGAGTAAAGGGGCAGAATCCCCTCCCTTGCCCTGCTGGTCACACTGCTCTTGATCTGTAACATCTGTAAAGTAGACAAATATGATCTTGAGCTAATCTTGCTAAGCTTTGTTCATTCTACAGCAAATTTCCTTTTGAAAGCATTGTGTATTGTAGTTGGTATTCAGGGAGCCATTTATTATTACTCCCTGCCAAGAATATTTCATGCTCTTGAATCTTCTATAAGGTTAGGATCTGTTTCATGTAAGATTTGTAGCAAGACTCAAGTTAAAGGCCTGGAATTACAGTTTTTGTTCTCACCTACCCTGACACAAATCAAGGCCTCACAGCTAGAATTGAGTAAGCAGAAAATCAAGCTCATGAAGGACTTTATAGTCTGAGTGAGACAAGAGGCATTGAGGTTTGTTAAACTATGCTAGATCATCACCCTACTGCTTGGCATTTCCAGGCCATGGGAGGACAACATTAAGGTGGTCCAAGTGCAGAATAGAATCACAGAATGGATTGAGTTGGAAGGGACCTTAAAGACCATGCATTTCCATTCCCTCTTCTATGGGCAGGGACACCTTCCATGAGATCAGGTTGCTTAAAGTCCCTTCTAACCTGGCTTTGAAATTTTCCGGGAATAGGTCATCCATAATTTCCCTGAGCAATGTTTTCCAGTGTTTCACCACCCTCTCAGTATTATTTCTTGCTAACAGCCAATCTAAAGCTGCTCTCTTTTTGTTTAAAACCACTAGCTCTCATTCTGTCATTAAATTCCCTGATAAGAAGTATCCATCCCCATCTTTCCTTTAGACTCCCCTTAAGCACTGGCAGGCTGCTGTAAGGTCTCCCCAGAGCCTTCCCTTCTCCAGGCTGGACAACCCCAGTTCTCCCAATCTGTCCACATAGGTGAAGTGCTCCCAGCCCCTTGACCATCTTCATAGCCTTCCTCTGGACCCACACAAGAAGGTCCATGCCTTTCTTGTACCTCCAGATGACGTCTCACAAGAATGGAATAAAAGGGGGAGAATCACCTCCCTCAGTCTGCTTCTTTTGGTGCAGCCAAGGATGTGACTAGCTTTCTGTGTTGCAAGTTCACATTGGCTCAAATTCAGTTTTTAATCCACCAATATCACTGTCTGGGGACAAGGAGGCATCAGAAAGGATGGGGCAAGGGGCAGAGGATTACTTCAGCATCCCCTTTTGGGATGCATGAGGGGACCTGACCCACCTCAGCTGCTTCCTTCCACTGCTTGTATCACTGTTTCGTGGCTGGCACACACTGATCTCATCTTGGACAAACGAGGGAGGAGGCTTTGATACGAAGATGCACCTCATTATGACCTGAGGGAGATCTGTGGTTGAGATCAAAGGCAGTAGATGACATAGCTGGTAAATTAAAAATGCTTAAGAAAAAACCACCTAAGAGGAGCAGTGATTATTTCCATTGAAACAAAGTAACACCTTTGTAGCAATTATTCACACCTGTTTTAAGTGAAGTTACTGGTGATGAGGAATGTCAAACTGACAGCCCTGGAAGTGCTACCTTCTGCCTCAGTGGGAGCAAGTCTCCGTTGCATGCTCATCCTGCATCATAGAATCATAGAATGGTAAGGTTGGAAGGGACCTCAAGGATCACCTACTTCCAAGCCCCTGCCATAGGCAGGGACACCTCCCACTAGCACAGCTCACTCAAGGCCTCATCCAACCTGGCCTTGAACACCTCCAGGGAGAGAGCAGCCACAGCCTCCCTGGGCAACCTGTGCCAGTGCCTCACCGCTCTCACTGTAAAGAACTTCCTCCTAACATCCAGTCTAAATCTCCCCTCTGCCAGTTCAAACCCATTGCCCCTTGTCCTGGCATTGCAAGACCCTGTCGATAGTCCCTCCCCAGCCTTCCTGTAGGCCCGCTTCAGATACTGGAAGGCTACTCTAAGGTCTCCTGGAAGCCTTCTCTTCTCCAGGCTGCAGAGCCCCAACTCTCTCAGCCTGTCCTCATAGGAGAGTTCCTCCAGCTTTCTGAGCATCTTCATGGCCCTGCAGGACCACACACAAGCTCCCAGGGCAGACTCAGAGGATCTGTCTTTGCCCAAACTGATGCTCATGGCAGACCTGCTTCAGGGTGTCTGAGACTGTCTATTCACCTTGTAGACCTTCTTGGAAAGTCCTTGTTTAACTTTCTGACACAGATGATTCCTGCAAACATTTGCATCAGCGTAGGAGTCCCTTAAAATAATCAAATTGTGGAAGTCCCCTAAAAGAATCAAATTGTAAAACAGTGTTATGGGTTAAACTGTATCTCTGGTACCAAAAGAAACTAAGGGGGAAATGACATGTGAGGAAGAGTATCACGAAGAATAAACCTGCTGAGTAATTTCAGTGCCTTTTGGCTCTGGGGAAGGCATATTTTGAAAGGAGTGCAGAATCTGCCCTGCAAAGCTCTGATTTCTCCTGTTTGTGCCACTGTGGGATCAACCATACAAGATTTTAGCGAAGGGCAATGTATCTAGCTAGACTTGTCATTTGCAAACCCTAGGGCAACCCAGGAGAGACATACACAGAAACACCCCAAGATTGCACATGCAGCCCAGACAGCCAACCGAGTCCTAGGCTGCATCAAGAGAAGCGTGGCCAGCAGGGCAAGGGAGGGGATTCTGCCCCTTTACTCTGCTCTCGTCAGACCCCACCTGGAGTACTGTGTGCAGTTCTGGAACCCTCAGCACAGGAAGGACATGGAAGTGTTGGAGTGGGTCCAGATGAGGCCACGAAGATGATCAGAGGGCTGCAGCAGCTCTCCTATGAGGACAGGCTGAGTTGGGGCTCTGCAGCCTGGAGAAGAGAAGGCTTCGAGGAGACCTGATAGTAGCCTTCCAGTATCTGAAGGGGGCCTACAGGAAGGCTGGGGAAGGATTATTTACAAGGTCCTGCAATGACAGGACAAGGGGCAATGGGTTTAAACTGGCAGAGGGGAGATTCAGACTTGATGTTAGGAGGAAGTTCTTTCCAGTGAGGGTGATGAGGCACTGGAACAGGTTGCCCAGGGAGGTTGTGGATGCTCCCTCCCTGGATGTGTTCAAGGACAGATTGGGAGAGGCCTTGAGTAACCTGTACTAGTGGGAGGTGTCCCTACCTATGGCAGGGGGTTGGAACTAGATGATCCTTGAGGTCCCTTCCAACCTTACCATTCTATGATTCTATGATTCTATGATAGAGTTTCACCAATTACACACAGGCATCACTGTCGCTTGGTTGGCACAGACATTGCTTTGCCAGTAAGACCAACTGAGCATCGGGTCCTTTTCCTACAGGATAGCCAAAAGCAAGTAACATTCAGCAATACACACAGTCCTGAGAACCTGATACTGAAGTCTTAAAACACTGGATGTGTGCATCTTACATAAAGCATCTCTCTCACACACACACACACACACACACACACACAATTTTCCCACTAAATTCTTATTATCAAACTGAAAGAATAATTGTTACCTTGCACAAACCAGCCCTAGTACACCCTGCTCTCTCCTAGGCCTTGTCCTGTAAGCACATGCCCAGCCTGAAAGTGCAAATGCATTTTATTGGGTGAAGTTCAGCAGATTCTATGTGCCTGTATAGCAAATGTTGCTGTTAACCTTGGAATTGGTACCTTTTAGCTCAAGTTTTTATTATTAACCAGGATCAAAATTTTCCAAATACTTTTCATAATGCCATCATTAAGGTCTATATCTAGAGAGCCTTACAACTTCTCTTCCTGAAACTTCTCTAATTGCCAGCCCACACATCCCACAGCTGATGAGCTGGGCTGTAGAGGGAGGCTGCTGCCAGAGATGACACCAACATAACCAGGCTCAGACCTGCTAAGGCAGTCAGGCACAGCTGGGATGTTATGTGGAGAAGAAGCAGTTTAGGAGATAAACATGTGAGTCCATCTGTGGCTGGGAGAATGCACCAGTAAAGCTGATCATGGTTAAAAGCACCTTAGCATCTCAGTCAGGCTTTTCTTCCTCCATCCCCAGTTTGATCAAGCAGTGTTGCAGTGAAAGCCCCAAGTGTGACCCCTCTAAAGGCTCACAAGCAAAACTCTGTTCTGCTTGATATTCAAGTCAATGCTATGAGCATTCTCACATGAGCAATGACTGAGCTATAAGCATTTACTTTATCAACATGGGTGATGGAACAAGAGGAAATGGCAAAGGTGAAATAAAACACATCCTGACCATTAAAAACAGGAGGTGAAAGGTAGGATGGGATATGAGCAGCCAAGAAGCCATCCCTTCACTGAGGGCCTTTCCTAATAGTACCACCTGCTGATACAAGCATCACAATGTCAGGCTGGCAATAATGTCCTCGTCTTCTTCTGAGTGCTTCCTATTTCATCATTCTAGTCTCTCACAGTTTCTAAGTGGTGAAAGCAATGTAGGAAGAAGAAAAAGTGTGAAGTCAGCATCCTTATGTCTCCTAGCTGTTAACTCCAGTCCAAAGCATTGCAAGACCACAACTTTCCTTCTGGTAAGCCTAGGAGGGAAGGAGCCTCCTCTGAAAACAATCTTTCTTCCTTCCTGTTATGTTGTCAGGTGCTCCATTTCCTTAGCATTGAAGCATCTCCCCTTTTTGTTGACTGGAAGGATTAATCTCTTATGTAGAGGGATAATGGGATGACATTTGTAAATTTAAAGATCTTTCTGCCTTAATTTAACTGTCTCAGATTTGGGCCAAAGTTATCAGTGATTCAGGCTCCTCTATCAAGTTTTGATATCTATCATTTATTTGATGAAAAACAATCATAGAATCATAGAATGGTAAGGTTGGAAGCAACCTCAAGGATCATCTAATTCCAACCCCCTGCCACAGGCAGGGACACCTCCCACTAGTACAGGTCACTCAAGGACTCCTCCAACCTGGCCTTGAACACCTCCAGGGAGGGAGCAGCCACAACCTCCCTGGGCAACCTGTGCCAGTGTCTCACCACCCTCACTGCAAACAACTTCCTCCTAACATCCAGTCTAAATCTTCCCTCTGCCAGTTCAAACCCATTGCCCCTTGTCCTGTCATTGCAAGACCTTGTCAATAGTCCCTCCCCAGCCTTCCTGTAGGCCCCCTTCAGATACTGGAAGGCTACTCTAAGGTCTCCTGGAAGCCTTCTCTTCTCCAGGCTGCAGAGCCCAAATTCTCTCAGCCTGTCCTCATAGCAGAGCTGCTGCAGCCCTCTGAGCATCTTCATGGCCTCCTCTGGACCCGCTCCAACAGTTCCATGTCCTTCCTGTGCTGAGGGCTCCAGTACTGTACATGTTTATGTCATAAAATTTCCCTGTAATTGAGGTTTGGTTTTTTTAATGGCAGAGAGCCTCCCAGTCAAGAAGTGACAGATGATGTCCCAGAACTCCCCATATCAGCAGTAAAGAGCAACTGGGTACCTAGGGAAAGAGTTTATTCCCAAGAATACACCAAGGTTTTAATCTCCTGCTTATGATCTTATAGGAACTTTTGCAGTAATTTAAAATTTATACTTAATTTTGACTGAAAATGAAGCAAGTTGGTCCTGAGAAAGGCAAACCTATACCAAGTAATTTGGATCAGATGCAGTGTGAATACTGTTGTTACATTTTTGCTTATTAGCACCATGGCTATAGTGAATTATTTTTGGTAGGCTGAGTACATTCAGTGAGCTGAATCTCTGCCTGCTCAGTCATCACTACCTACAGGAGAAAAGTCTCAGGCATGGGAAGGACACACGGCTTCTAGCATAAATTGAAATATCACCAGGGCTTCTTCAATATAAATCAATCCCTCCAGAGCACTCTGGAGACAGCACACCTGTAGCTCCTGCTCCAGCAGCACACTCTTACCTTCAGAGGGGCTGGAGAGGGAAACAAAGTGGCTACATTAATTCTGTGGCATCTGCAGAATTCTCCTTATGCCACAGTTGTTAGGTCAGATTAACTGCTCCTTTTAAATATCCTGGAACCAAAGAAGATGTTTTGGGTTGTTTTTTTTTTTTTTCTGTCCATCATTTACTGGTAGAGGGTATCCATAGTGTTCCTACCAGGCCAGAAGATCAAAAGCCCAAATGCCTCAATTAGTGCTGAAGGTTGTTATGATGTGAACCTGAGTACATAAAATGCCACAGAAAATACGAGGTGTGGATGATGTTATCTGCATTAATCTAGGCATGTAATGAGCATAGTATAGTGGCACACAGTGTGTATTTTTTAAGTCTCCAAACCAGCAAGCACTTATACCAGATGGCAGTTTTTCAACAATTTCCATTCTCTTCTCCACCCCATACTCCCAACTACTTCAAGTAATTGGTTCTCCTCTAGGGATTAGCCACAGTAGACTCATGTTAAATGACTAATTTTCCATGCTTAGCCTCCCCCCAACCCTGCTTTTAATTTTGAGCTGTGCAGAGAAATGGTCCAAAAACTGTGAGTGTTTGTGTACATTTTCTGCAGCCCTCTGGAATTGCCTCAGAATCATCTGGGCTTCTAGGTCATGAGCTACATCCCAGTGCTTTTTGGCTTTGTTTCTACTGTTTCTTAAACTTTCCCCTCCAAGGTGCTTGTCAAGCTACGACTTGAAAAGTTCAAGTCATGTTGAATCTGAGCTTCCCTGGGAGCATATTCTCCTGCCTATTTGATCTGAGGATCAGCATTGCCCCTGCTCTTAAAACTGAACTCGTTTTACTTCAGTTGGCATCTGTTATTTCTTGTCTTATCATTTTTAACTAATGAAAACAGTCCCTCCCCTTCCTTTTCTTAGTTGTCTTTTATGTACTTGTAAACCACAGTCACGCTGTCCCCCTGGCTTCCTTTTTGCCCTAAATTATATGTATCTATTTAATTCCTTTAATCTTTCCTTATAGGTAGTTCCTTCCAGACCTTTAATCACTGCAGTTGCTCTTCTCTGTAATCTCTCTCAGTCACTGACATACAGCCAGTAACATAGTGGCCAGAACTAAACCTATTGCTCTCCCTGGGATGTGAGGGTGGGGAAAATAAGATTGAGTGTTCCCTCAGCTCTAGATGTGGCCTCTCTGTTTCTGTGCTTCCGGACCTCTCCCTCCTTATCATGCACCAAGTACTCAATTTTAATTGTGAGGAAGACAAGATGTGTTGCATTTTAACTCCACATTCATGCATTTCACACGTCTGCTCCACAGGTATGACAACTATACAAAAGACAAACCACTAAAAGGTATTTGTGCAGTGAAATCTCTAACCCAGTCTCCACTCCTACTCAAACATTTTTCAACAGCCATGTAAGACCAAGGAGAAAACTGTCTTACTGGTACAGAAAGTATTTTTAAAACCATATTGGGATGCTTCTGACAAAGTAAGGGAGGAGAGAATCACCCTCTGCCTGGTTCTGTGGCCCCTGACTCTAAATGTTAACAGACTATACTCTGCACACCTGCATGCTGGCACACACAGCAGGTGAGCACAAGAATTGAGTCCAGCCTTGGCTTTGGACCTTAATAAACCTTCTAGCAAAGCTGAGCCAGACTAACTAAGCAAGATAAGGGAGGGAGGACAGATTACTTTCCCCTTGAGGAAACGGAAAGAAAAAGTACTGTGGAGAAATGTCACCAGTGGTGGTGGCACATGTCAGGTGCTGAATCAGTCACACTGTTGGGTGCATTGTGTTGCTGGCCATTGAGATTGCATCCATGCTGGTAGCAAGTCAGCTGAATTTCACCACCCATTCTTCTGGGGCTTTGCCAGCTCTGAGCTCCTCCTTTGGCTGTTGGCTTGACTCATTCCTTCATCCAGCAAAACCCTAGAAGGACCTACAAAGCTGGGGTTGATGCTGGATGCAAATTCACAGTTTAGCCTCTCTTGAAGATTGCCCTTTCCTGTGTGCACCCTGCTCCCTCCCCATTGCTGCCACCAGTTGATAGTTTGGATCAAGAGAGATGCAGCTCTCTGGGTTGCAGTTCCTGAATCACAGTATCACACAGTATCACCAGGGTTGGAAGAGACCTCAAAGATCATCAAGTCCAACCCGTTACCACAGACCTCAAGACCAGACCATGGCACCAAGTGCCACGTCCAAACACGCCTTGAACACCTCCAGGGACGGTGACTCCACCACCTCCCTGGGCAGCCCATTCCAGTAGCCAATGACTCTCTCAGTGAAGAATTTTCTCCTCACCTCCAGCCTAAACTTCCCCTGGCACAGCTTGAGACTGTGTGCACAGCTTGAGACTGTGAAATGGAAAAAAAGTAGTTGCCTTCATATGTAGGTCCATGTCCTTGCCATCTATGCCTCTGATAACAGACTGACTATGTAGGCAGACTGTTCCCCACATCCTCAAAACAGGAGCCATGCCTACCTTCTAAAATGTTTTCAGTGACGAGCCCACAGATTGGTCTGCCCAGTTTGGAGGAAACATACACACACACACACACACACNAAAAAAAAAAAAAAAAAAAAAAAAAACCACCCACATCAAAAACCAACCAAACTGAAAGAACAAGACACAATTTTTACATCATTATCACCTGGCGATCCTATAGAGGATGGAGAGTCCTCAGGAACATTTTCAATGCTAAACTCAGGTCAGATGTAATTAGATGCCCAGGTTAAATATATTGAACAAGCGTGTGTTATTTCATCTTTCCTCACAACCATTCTGCTCTGCATAAACTGAACTGCAGCCAGTTTCCCAGCTTCCAGAGTGAATAACCCTGTATCAGTTAACAGGGATCAAAGAGAAGACTCCTGAAGGAGTTTAGGTACTTTTCCCTCCGTGAAAAGGAGAGAAGTTAGACACCACACACCTGTGTAGTCCTGTCCACATTTTTCCTGCTGGCCATCTTATGTCTCATTCTTGATGGCATATGTGCATTTTACTGATATTTCATTGTGTCTGAGAGATTGCTAGAGGAATTAATAAGAACCTTAAATCTGGGTGCTGATTTTCTCCATGCAATGTTTTGTTATTCCAGTAGCCAAAAAATAATTTCATATATCACTACAGTAACTTGTTTTTTCATGTCAGTCAGTGGAATCACCTGTGATTGTAACTGCTATGCAATAAATATTTGCAGGGCCAGTTCAGAAGCTTGATACTGCAAATTTCATTCAAAGGCATTGCCCCACCGATTCACCACTAAAAGAAGGCACATTTATGCCACTATAAACATCTTAATACATGTATTACATTAATTCAGGTGCGAGAGGTAGGAGATGACCCATTGAATAATGCCACATTAAGCCCAGATGCTTCACACAATTAAGTGCATGTGTAATTGTACTCCCCAAAGAGATTTTTATTGCACTGCTAAGACTGAGGTTCTAAATGTTGTCAAAAACAGGGTCTATGGCCACTTATCTCAGTTTGTGCTCATATGATACATATGCCAGCTCTGCTAAAGTCTGGGGTTTTTTTTCCTCCTTTAACAACTGTTTTGTTGCCTGCCTTGTGCAAGTTTTCTCCTGACCTGCACAAACCAAACCGTTGCAAACAAGTGTCCATTCCTGCCTCGTTGGCCAGGAAATATTTACCTGTGCAGTGAGAACTCACATTGTATTCAGGCTCTAATTCATCCCTTGATATTTAGGCTGTTTAAAAGTCAGCCCTAAATTGTGGCTTACTCTCTCATATTTACAAATCTTTAGCTTAACTGTACTCTGTAAAAAACCTCGCTGCTTTGTGGTCGAGTAATCCTGCACGACAGAGTCAAGGCATGGTAGACAAGAGATTCACTTGTGGCTCGTTTACGGCTGTAATAAATTGATGTTAAAATACAAACGTAAGAAGTACAGGTTGTGAATTGGTAAAGTTACCCTTCCCGCTTCAAAAAGATGCCTGCACAAAAGACCGATTGCCGGAGCGCCAAGTCTTAACACTAGGCGTGCTAAAACGTCTGACCATGTGAGAAGCAAGAACAGCTTTAAACACCCTGCTTCGTTCCCTTACTTTGTCTCATCACTGATATCCCTGCAAGCTGCTCATTAACTCCTATTTTCCCAAAGTACCTGCACTAGTTATAGTAAGGGAACAGCAAATACCTGTGAGCGTTCCTCTTTGTCATGTTAAATTAAAATTACCAGGAAGACGATAACAAACAAACGGGGTAAAAAAAAAAGAAAAGAAAAGAAAAGAAAAACAAATAAAACCAATAACTGAGGCGTAGCTAAAGTTAACGGGCATGTAAAATACATAGCTCGAGTTGTATCAAAATATCCTCACTGCGGTATTCTCCGTCTACTCTCTCTTACTTAACTCCTTCACTTACCTGGCAAAAGCTTTGCTTTCATGCAGTTTAAAAAAACAACAACAAACAAACAAACAAAAAAAAACCCTGTCATCTTTAGTCTATATTAATGTCCTTCCTCTCAACACTGATAACGCTACTAAATTATAGAAAACTATAAGCATGTAGTATTTTCTGCTAAATCGTAGCATTTTATACCTTTATGACTATCCACCTGTGTAATAAATAGGGTTTGGTGTGTAGCTATAGTAAGAAGTTATTGTGGTTTGGAGCCAGCCGGCATCTGAGTTCCAAAAACAGTCGCTCACGCAAAACCATGATAGCTCAGATTAAGACTGGATTAAAAGCGGCGAGTGAAATTCAGATCAACATATTCATGAATTTAAATATAAAATGTGGAGATGCATGGAGATCAGTAAAATAACTTATTGCTACAATGCCCGTAAAAATTTATCGGCCACTAATATACCCCAGATGGCTAGATGGTTTTTAAGCTGTAACAGCCATTTGCTTTGGGTTTTTGTTTTGGTTTGGGTTTTTTTTTTTTCTCTTAAAACATAAGGAAACCTCTCCTTCGGGATAATTTCGTACAAGAAAGAAGGAGCCGTGTAAGAGACGGCATTGCGGGAAAAACAAAAACAAAACAAAACAAAACAAAAAACAACACTCAAAACCACACATAGAAACTCCATAGAAACTTGCTGTGAAACTTTGTGTACCAAACTCGCCTGCTTAAACTAGGGACACGTCGCTAAGCGCGGCGGAGGGCTAGCCTGCGCTCCTCTGCCCGGCATCGCTTTGGGAGGAGGGTGGGCACAGGTAACCTGGTCCGCGTCCAGGGCAGAGGAGAAGGAGGGGAGACAAGGAGGCAGGTCATGCGAAGATGAAGCCGCAACTCTCCAGGTTGGGAGGAGAAGCGAGGAGACGCGGCGGGCCAGCCCCGGGCACGGATGAGCAGCCCGGGATAGGCATGCCCGGGATGGGCACCCCGGCCCGGCATCGCCTTACGGGTCTCCCCCGCCCCACAACAAGACGCCAGGGCAGAGGCGGACAGCTGGAGCTTTGTAAGACCCCGCAGAGGTGAAAGGGCTCATGAGCTGCACTGAGTGGTGCGAGGAAACCTGCACTTGGCACTTGTACTGTGAATTTGCTGGTAGGCGGCTGTGCCGCTTCCCGAACTTGAGTTTGCGCTGCGCAGGTCTCGGCGCAAGGAGCCCGGTACCGCAGGGCAGCCGGCGCATCTCTCTTCCCGGCATCAGGAGTCGGGACGCCAAAAGGCGATTTCTTTCACACAGGAAACGCAGCGTGCGTTCACTTTAATTGCGTGTAAAGCAGGCAGCGTAAATGGCAGGAGCTTGCTCACTGCTCCCGCACCCGCAGGTCGCGGAGTGCCAAAACACGTTCCCGCAACTCCAGAGCGTTTCCAAAGCGGCCGACGGCAAAACCGAAGATATTTTCTTCCCTGCCGTCGCCCCTTTCTGCATGCCCTGGGGTAGCGAAAAGCCGACAACGGCTCGGTGTGGGTACCGGGGCCTCCTGGCCAGCCGCCGAGCTGGGACTGCAGCCCCCATGGGCTCCCGCAGGGACGACGGTCAGTGGCAACCCTACCCTGCGGTCACCCCGTGGCGCACCCTCTTGGTTCACCTCCGCTGGGTCGACGGCGGGCGGCGGGCCCCCTCTGCCGGCCCGCCGCAGAGCTGCACCGACAGCCACCCCTGGGGCCATCGCCACCTTGCGCAATGCCTGGCAGCGTGCAACAACTCGGCCCGGCTCTCCGCGGCCCGGCTCACCGCAGCCCTTTTCCTAGCACAGGTCCCCGCGGCAGAAGGCGGCCCGGGAGGTGTCCCCTTTGCCGCCACGCCCACCTCACTCACGCACTCCCCCTCCCACCCCCGCGGCAGCTGTTGTCGGTCCCCGTCAAAGTCTGCCCGTACCCGAGGGAGCGCGGTCGGCCGCCGCGGCG
>VWZE01005354.1:162785-183709 GCA_013396675.1 Eubucco bourcierii
CGGGAGAGAGCTCCGCCGCAACGGCGGCTGCGGGTCGGGATCGCCCCGTTCCCAGCCTGGGTTACGCCAACGGCGACACTACGACAGTGGCCACACGCACAAGGAAAAAAAAAAAAAAGAAAAAAGAAAAAAAAGCCCAACCCAAACAAAACCCGAAAACCCGACCGCAACCCATTCCGAGGGGGCGGCCGTGCCTCTGCCCAGCATCTCGGCCGCCACTACTGCCTGTAAGGCGCTGCCCGCTCGCCGGCCCGACTTCGTCCCGGCTGTGCTGCCGGCAGGCGAGGCTGGTGGCGAGGCTGTACTGGGGTGGCCAATGAACCTCAGCTGGGCCCGACGGCCGCCCAAACATGCCGGACAGCGATGAGCGCCTCTGAGAGCCGCGTCCTTTTCCGCGGGACCGGAAAGTAGGGGAACATAGCCTAGCGGCGGTTGCCTCGGGGACCGCCTATCCAGATGTACCTTCTCTGAGAGGAGGAAGAGCCCCGGAGCAAATGCCACCAGGCGGTCACCCGAGGGCTCGCGGGCTTGCCCGACGCCGTGCGCGGGCAGTGGTGGACGTGTGCCGGGGCGGCCGTCTGCAGCGCTGCAGGCACCTTACGAACACCAACTCGAACGAACACCACAGGGGCGAGTGGTCCGTAAGCAACGGGCAAGCGGGATCTGCACCAGCGGCAGGCAGAGCCGGGTGTCATGTCGCTGCGGCTGCCCTAACCACCCTTTGGCAAACCGCAAGAGCAGGCGCCGCCGCCAGGGCCTTTGCGGTGGGCTCGGGGAGCGGCATTCCGCAGCCCTCCCGTGGGTGCGTGGTTGCGGTGTCCGCGGCGTCCCGTCGACCCGGCGCTCACCCCCGCGCCCCACGGTAGCGGCGGCTGCGGGCGCGCCAATTCCAGGAGCCCCTGGCCCGCGGCCGCGCCCTGGAAGCTCCCGGAAAGGGACGTGATTGGCCGGCGCCCTCCCGTATGCAAAGCAGCCGGGGGAATGACATTCCTCCGCANCGTCTCACGTGAAGACCCGAGAGCTCACCGCTGTGGAAATGCCCTTTCTCTGAGCCGTCGTCTGGGCTGGAGCTGTCACTTCTAACTCTTGCTGGCAACTTTGGGGTTTTGAGCCACCCCAGTTCTTTCCGTCTCTCTCCGTGGGGGTCAGCGACTCCTCCACCCCCACTCACCGCCACCCTCCTCTTTTGCGGAAAGAAAGCTTTCGCTCGTTTAAAGTAGTGGGTTTTGGGGTTGTTGGCTTTTTTGGGGTTTGGGGTTCAGTTGGGGGTTTCGGGTGTTGTTTTGTTGTTGTTGTTTGTTTGTTTGGGTTTTTTTCTTAGTCTATAATTGTTGATGTGTGATTGCTTTTCACTGTGTGCGTGTGGGCTCTCCGCGCAGGCTGGCAGTACCCATCCTGCTGGCTGGAGGCGGCCGAGAGAAAAGCCATGTTTCCGAAAGCAGACTTCCACCTGCTGCGGTTAAAATATTGTTAAGCAGCCGGTTCCTGTGGCCGAGTTAGGGGAAGACTGCCTCAGATAGTAAAAAAAAAAAAAAAAAAAAAAAAAAAGAGAGAGAGAGAGAGAATTGGCAATGACTGCCGAAATTGTTGCAGACTCTTAGTGGTTTGACTGTTGAGGAGGACGTGAGTGAGAGAGAGAGAGCGCTGTTGCACACACAAAACCACAGAGAGAACCCACAATTTAACCAACATCCCCAAAACCAAGTTTTCAGTTGTGGACCTTTTAGCCTCAGAGCTTGCGATCGGCTGCGACCTTTCTTTTTAAATTAATGAAAGATATTATACCAAAGACAAGTACAAAGACAGAGATTTAAACTTGAGTGCTGTGCACTGAGCTTTTCTTTTTGCGTTTTATTTTCTTTTTCCGCAAGAATGATTGAAAGGCCATGACACGAATACTCTTAGAGCAACTCGAACCAAACTACTGAAGCTGATTTTCAAGGCTGCTTAGAAAAAAAATACTCAGAGAGAACATTAATGGATTCCTGTTGTGTTTAAATTCTCTACAGATTATATTGTAAATATTTTATGAAGTAGAGTATACGTGTGTGTGCGGGCGTGTGTGTACGTGAATATGTATATAAAGTTGTAGCCAACTGACCTTTGATCAGAAAGTCTAGCTCGTGTACTGCCTTCTCTGAAGACTGACCCCGAATTTCCCTCTCTTAAAGAGCGATTTTTGCCTACGGAAGAGGTTGATGTATTTTGCTTTCTCTTGGGACTATAGAGAAGTCACCTGGAAGAAACCAATACACAACTGACTCTCTGGGAAGCCCAGGCTTTGCATGTGTTGCTGAACGCATCTTGTATGTGACTTGCCTATTTTTTACCACGGTGCTTGGGAGCTTGGAAGGAGCTTTCCCCTGACAACTTTTTGCATCACGGCCGCAAACTAGATGCACAGGTGTCGTGGTAAAGCCCCGCACGGACGACCCTTTCACTTGTCGGATTAACGTGATCTGTTCCGCCGCACCAGGAAGCCAAGAGTTAAGTCTCGGCGTGCTCGCTATCTCAGCCGCCTTCAGCAAAAAATTAACTTTGGGGACTGGCGTAGAAACAAGTTTCCCCCGGGTCCTCAGCCTGTATCCGTTTATGTTGGTCCCCAGAGAGCAGATCGCTGAAGAGTTACGCTCGTTTCGCTGTTTTGTAAAAACTCTGTGGAGGTCTTTCACTCAAAAGGCTTGTTGTGATGCGTATCCCCGTAGATACCAGCACCAGCCGCCGCTTCACGCCGCCCTCCACCACGCTGAGCCCGGGGAAGATGACCGAGCCGCTGCCGCTGCCCGGCGCCGACCACAGTAGCGCCTTGCCGGGGAAGCTGCGCAGCGCCGACCGCAGCATGGTGGAGGTCCTGGCGGACCACCCCGGGGAGCTGGTGCGCACTGACAGCCCCAACTTCCTCTGCTCCGTGCTGCCCACCCACTGGCGCTGCAACAAGACACTGCCCATCGCCTTCAAGGTACGTCTGCCGGCTTATCGAAAATCGCGCTTCTAGGGACAGGGGAGGTGGGGAGGGAAAGGCAGGCTGCGCGCCCCGAGGTTGGGAGGGACACGGGCCTCCGACCCCGTGCTCGGATCCGAGACCCGGACCGAGACCCGGACCGGCTAGGTGACCGGCTTGCCCTGGCTGGGAGACCACGTCGGGGCCGACTGTGGGTCTCAGCCGACCCTGCACCTCCTTGCTTCCCTCCTTCCATCCCTCTTTCCTTCCCTCCTTTCTTTCGCGGTCCTAGTGGCAAGTCTCGACAGCGTGGGAAGACGCGGGGTGAGCGGGAGCAGCCTGAGTCTCGCCCGGGTTCCCGGCAAGAGCGAGCAGAGACGGCAACTGGGGCATGCCGTGGGCTGGACAGTATCAATCCAACCGCTGCCTCTGTCTTCTACCCATTCATAACTGTGGTAGTGAGTCGCGGCGCAGAGCAAGGGAAGAAAATATTTAACATAGTAATAATGATAATAATTTTTAAATAATATTGAAAAAGAGAAAGGCTAGACTGGAGGCGTTAGACTGTCCTGGGCACCAGTTGCCGACGCAGCCCGTTGCAAGAGAGTGCAGGCATCCCACCACTGAAGCAAGGAGACCCGGGCTGACCCAGAACTTCATGCAGCGGCGGTGAGTCCCTCCGCTTCCAGCCCCGCGGCGCAGTGCCCGGCAACACCAGCCGGCGTCCCGCTCTGGAGCAGCAGGACTTCACCTCGCCAGGCTCCCAGGCCCTCTTCTGAAAAAAAACAAAACCAAACCCCATCCACATTTCCTTTCTTGGGCTGTATTTTATTATGGTCAGCATCAGGGCCTAGGCTGGGCAGACGCTGCGGGCGCTTGGGCTCCTGTTTGCAGAGCCCGGGGAAAGACTGCACCCTTAGGCGGCCTGCTTTCCCGTTACCCGGGTTCAAGCCTTTGACTTGGCTCGATCGCTGCCCTGTTGAACATACAGGTTTTCATGCTACTGATGTAGATACGCTTCCGAACAGGGAAAGGAAACGGTAATTATTCTCGTTATCCTTTTCACCGAGGCAGGAACCGCAGAGACATGCAGCTCCCTGAGAGCCCCCGGGGTTAGAGTTAAGATCGGGATTTGTGAAGCTGGTGCTTTCTTTTGCGGTCTCCGCTAAACATCGACCGTCTCACTACAACTGTTTTGAAGGCTACCAGACGCGGGTCTTTCCCTGGCTTTTGGGGGGAGGAGAAACGAGTGGAAAGGGGGATGAGTTTATCTCTCAGAGTTCTGGGAAATCCTGCTGAGGAGGTAACTTCAGGGGAAAGTTTTACTGTGTCTGGAGAGTTGTCTTGGTTTACACATACATGAGTCGGGGGAAAGAGAGGAACTAATCGGCACGATCAGATTCTAAATTCACACATTTAGATTAATTACTTTACTGTCACCCACGCACTAGGCAACTGCTTCTAATTACTCGGGAAGCTCTCCTGGAAGGCAGAGTTACTGTGTGGAACAGGCCTGAGAATCCACTCCGCCCTGCCGGGAAGGGAGATAAGCAAAATGTCCACATGCGGTCAATGATTCTCCTAGGGGTCCTCTAAGGCCGAAGGCCACCGCGGAGACTCCCCGCCGTCCTACGCGTGGCGGTGCCTAGCCCTTAGCCGTCTCCCTGTGGGGAATTGGAAGGGGGGCGGACCGGCAGTAACTCTTCCCGCTCCTACTCAGCCTCCCAAGCCGGTGGCCGAAAGCGGTGCTGCCGCCCGGCCCCGGCTCGCCTCGGTGCCGAATTGCCGGGAGCAGCAGGGTCCTACAGAGACCTGGTCCCCAGTACCCCTCTCCTCTCCGGCCACGGGGGCTTCTGACGGCAGGCGGCTGCCTTGGTTGTGCGAAAATAGCCCAACGCCGGGGGCTGGTTTCGGGAGATGCAAAACGCTCCTTTCGTTCCCCGTCCTCTCCCGCCCACAGCTGCTGCAATCCTCCGTTTTAACTACCAAGCTCGCTCCCAACTTCTGCAAACAGAATAAAGGGTCAAGTTCTCCAAATAGATGTTGCTCCAAAATAAGCGTTTCTAACACTGAGATGGTTTAACACAGAAATATACAAGGGTGGAAAAAAAATCTAAACAAATAAAAAACCCAAGGCACCCCCTAAAAAATCCCCAAAAGAAAACAACAAACAGTAATAACAACCAAAAAAACCTCGAACAACAGACGACCAGGCACATGTCCCCCCACCCATTCCCCCCACCCAAAAAAAAAAAAACGCAAAACAAAACCAAAAAGCTCAAAAAAAAAAAATAGAAGAGGGTTTCCTTGTGAAATCCTGAAGTGTTGCGCTGAGAAGCACCTGTTTGCTTGGACCCCCGGTGCTGCTCTTCCCCTAAAACGCTCCTGCTGTGGTAGTGATGAGAAATGAGTCTTGAAATAGATTGCCACGTCTACAACAATTGCATTGGTTTTATACCGAGTATTGAATATTTGCGAAGGTATTTTAAAAGACGTCATTTTGGTCATCATTTCAACCAAGAACAGGAAAAATTCAATCACAGCATTCCTATGCTGCCAGTTATCTTATTTGCACCTGTCAGAAAAAAAACCCTGAGTTTTATGAAGTTTTTGCCAACTCCCATTGCATCAATAAAAAGAGAGAGTGTTTTCCCTTCATATCTTCTTTAAAAAAAACCAAAAAAGAAAAATTCATAATGTTTGATCTTTAGGATTTTATTTCAGACTAAAATTATCATTTCCATCATTTTTTTACCCCTTAAAATTAAGACTCTGAGGCGCTTAGAAAATAGTAAATGTTAGATGCCATATAGATTCGCTGCCCAAATACTGTTAGAAAGAATCTTATTCTTAATTTTAAAGGCCAGTTTTGTTTGATGTGGCAAAAGTAGGTAATTTAGATACCCGGCAGTACTGCAACTTTGATACTCTTCTGGCTTCTTTGGAAATACATATGTTTAAGAGCTAAAGAGTACAACAAAGAACTAGATGACTCCAGTCAGCAAGTCTCAGCTTATCTGTTTAGTCTTTTTTGTAATGTAAATGTTTGTGTTTCTGTTGTCTCTGACTTTTAACTCTAGTTTCTTTTTCTGGGCTGTGTTAGTTTTTATACTTGCTCCTAATATTTTTTTTTTCCCATGTGTCTTATCGATGAGATTGCCTTCAGGTTAATTTGAAAACAATGAACTGAAAAATTTGTCTAGTAAGAGACAACTGACCCTAGATTCACAAAGGTTTTTCATTCCTTAAAACGTGAACGTGTATTTCCTTAAATGAACACGCAAACATTTGCATTGCAGGGGGGTGAGGGCGATGCCTTGATTTTTCCCTTTTCCCTTTCTTGTGCTTTTGATATATGTGCATACTTTAAAGGGTTGACGGTAACTTTTTAAGAACTGGGTGAGCACATTCGGTTCACAGTTGCTGATCTTGTGAGCCAGCGTGCCCCATGACAGAATGCTGTGGAAGGAGAAGACCTCCTAGCTTAGACATTTCAATCAGAGATTAATTTATGCCGATTTGGGGAAGTTTGAAAAGCTGAGCATAGCACAGGCCGCAGAAATGCATTATGGCCTGCAGAAGAGAACAAAACCCCAAAAACTCGGGCCACGGAGGGATATGAATACAGAAGTTGAAATAGATACATAAAGAGGGAATTTTGACAGAGTGATTTTTGACTTTTGTGTGTGGAAGTGAAAATAGGGGTCATCGGTGACAAATGGCAGAGCAGTGAAGTGAGAAACAGAGCTTCCTGTACCTGAGACTGGAGACCTCTCTCATATTATGGGAGTTCGTTGTGGCTGGGGAACAAACGTCGAATGTGGATCAAGTGAAAAGAGCTGCTGATCCTGTTTAGAAAGAACAAGTGCTATTAGAAGCTAATACAAATAAGACTGGGCCATGCTCAGTCAGACAGACAATTATAACTGCATGAACATAAGCTAGAAAACTCTTAAGAGGAAGGAAAAGTATCAAGCTGCAACTCAGAGAACATGATGCAGGACCACTTCCCCTTAGAATGTGTAAATGAGGAAATTAAAACTAGCTGGAACTATATATTTTTTTTTTAATTACTATTATTTTTTTAATGGTAGTCGCCTGAAACTGTAGACTAGAGACTTCATTGGAGGAACAGCAATGGGATCTAAAAAAGTACCATAGGCGACCTAATTCAAGCTCTTGCTTTTGCCAGAGTAAATGAGGAGACGCACCAGATACCCATTTGATTGTAGCAGGGTACAACTGTTTTGAGAATTTGGTCCTGTTCAAGAAGATAAGATAAAATTTTCATTGTTTGACCAGTGAGAACATTGTAGACACAAGCTATAAAATTAGTTAGACATCTATATACCTCTGAGCATCAAAAATGCAGCAAATCCTGTGTTCCTAAATATTCGTTTGATAAATGCTGGCACCGAGGAGCTACAGAGCAAACATTTCAGATCAGGTGAAAGGCTTTGTCTAAGCGATTGCAGATTTAATTAGTTCAGATCAAGATTTCAATCCATCAGGTTGCGGGTGAGGTCTTAAGTCAATAATTTGCTTTCATGTTTCTCAAGGAAAAAAAATTAATTGTTCAGTAAGTTGCGATTAAACTTTCAGTTGAGGCCTGCATTTCCGTGGGCTTACTCTAAATGTATACTGGGGCAGGTGTATTCGGAGCAGCACAAGACAAGGAACTGATGCAAGCTGTGTCCATGAGATGGTAACTTTGGTTTTATTTTCTCTTGGATTTTACATTCCCAGCATTGTGAGGACTCCAATATAATTTAAAAGTAGTGCTACTGATGTAATTCACACCAGAATCAGTTCCCATTACTTGAACTTATTTACTGACAATTACAGAATTATGTTTTGGAAAGCTTTTTCCAAGCATTTTTCAGGTCAAAGTACACATTATGCTGTGTATTTCAGAGGTGCATCGATGTGAAAACATTTCTGTTTTCAGCTCTGAAAACTAGGAATGGAAATGACTCCTGTTTTCCCCAAACAACTTCTTAGTCTATGTAGATATTTGGTGTCACTGTTTTTTTCCCCTATTTGCTCACGCTACTGGTTGATCTTCATTGCCCCTGATTAAAAATCATGTAAGGAAGCTGAAGTTTCTGCTCCTTGATTTCATAGGTGGTGGCCTTGGGAGATGTGCCCGATGGGACGCTGGTAACAGTCATGGCTGGAAACGATGAAAACTACTCTGCAGAGCTCAGAAACGCCACAGCTGCCATGAAAAACCAAGTAGCGAGGTTCAACGACCTCCGATTTGTGGGTAGAAGTGGAAGAGGTATGTGTTCTCAACTACAATTCCATCACGTTCACCACTTGTTATGTCAGGTTCTGATTATGTGCAGACTGTGTCTTTGGAGTATTCCACAACAGGGAATGCTACAAGATTTAGCCTAGATCAATTCCAAAGACACAGAATTAGCCATACGCTTTTATTTTGTTGTTGTTTTACCCTGGACTATCGTCTGTGTTGCTTCAATTTTAAACAGTAAAATCATAAAACGTAACAGTAAAATAAATAATATAGACAGCAAGTTACATTTGACCCTGGAAGTCATCTTACCAAATTTAGAACAGCACAATATTACCCACATTTAAGTTTATTTAAACATATTTTCAATGTTAAATAAGAATTTTCAGCTTGTCTAAAATCTCGGAAAGCTCTCATTGCTCCCCGACACTCTCTGCAAAACTCTGTCCCCATAACAGCAAGTCAGCCTAAAATTATGTTTCCTGCATAGATCTAAAAATTTTCTGGGTTCATCATGTCTTGATGAAGATGCAGGGCATTTTTTTCTGGGGTATCTTTCTCTGAAAGAGATGTAGAACAATATGCAGTAGTCCTGTTATTCCATGTGGTCCTGCAAAGTGGATAACATAGATCAGAACCGGAGAGATGAGCTTAATATCTGACTTGCTGCATCTTGATGACAACCAGTAATTATCAGTATGGAAATTAAAAGGCCTTATGAGCATAAATAGCAAATAAGAGTCAAAGTTGACGTAAATTGGAACTATATGAAAATGTTTTTAGTAAGCTGACAGATTCTGCTTCCGTCATGCATGAGTGGACAGGTGTACAAATCTTGATCCAAAAGCCTGTAAAATCAACAAAAGGACCCTTTGCAACTTCACTCTTTGGCTCCGTTCCATAGCATTAAACCCCATGAATTCCAAATAATCATGTTTACCTTCATATTGCATGATTATTTTAAGTGCTCCTCTTTCATTATTACCTTTGCCGTGAAAGGAGTCCCGCTGCATGGGTTGAGGGAGTTCAGTAAAACCCACAGGAGAGAGGCTAGTGAGCTGTTGCTTAGAAAAATCTTGGAGAAAAGATCAGTCTCTCTGTTTTAAGGTCAGGAATGAAAAACTGTCTCACCTTCCATGTGGCTTCATATGCTATTTACTTAGGTGGTTTTCATTCACACCTTTAAGTGAAATTGGAACGTAACATTACGGTGTTCCAAACACAGCAGTGTTATTTAGGAATGTTTCAATGTTAAAACACTCACAAATGATAATGTCTGCTGCACATAAGTAGGGTTCTGCATCTTAGCTTTTTGAGCAATTTGTGTAATGGTGTCTCTCTGAACCCGAGTACTCAGGGTGTCCCTCCTTGCCATTTTCCTCTCCCTCGCTTCCCATGTGAACATCTGAGCCATCTCCTGATGTGCGGTTGCGTGAGTGGTTCTTACAAACATGAATGGAGTTATGAGTGTGCTTCAGGAGAGTTATAAAGGTGACCCACTTCTTCTTGCTCTTGTCTCGAAATGCTTTATCCCAAGTGGGAGATGGGTCAGCCTTCAGACTGAGGAAGTTATCCTGATTATACACATCAGCCTGTATTTGCCTTTGAAGTGAAATGCATCTGCAGATACTCGTCCAATAGAAACACGGTCAGTGATTGTGGAAGCACAGGTGCAAGTGGTAAGAATATTTTAAGAATAAAATACCAGTCCAGTCCCTCTGTATCCTGCAGCATTTTTAGCTGAGGATATAGAGCGAGATGTCTTTTAGATCGTGTTGTTTGGGCTGTCTTCAAAATGCACCCGGTGGAAAACACCCGCAGCTGAGAATGTAGCTTCATAATGCTAGCAAAGGATAATAGTAGGGTAATGCAGAGAAAATTATATCCACTTACTGAAAACATGAGAGATGCTGTAATGTCTAAAAGTATCAGTCATTAACCATGTTCATTTGTTATATTAAAGGTACCACCTTTTCAGTAAATGGAATTTGCATTATGATTCAGAGATGACTGTTTAGACGATTCAAATGAATAGCTGGCAAAGTGGTGGAGAAGCTAATAAAAACAAACCTGTAGTTCAGTTCCTGGCCATAGTGGTGAAGCTAGAAATCATAACAGTGGACTGTGTGAGACTCAAGGTCAAAATCCAGCAGCTGAAAGAGAATGTTTCCTACTCATACAGAAAATCTAATGGGTAGCGTAGTTGAGCCCCTTACCCTGCTATCAACTGGTAGCCAGTCACTTGTGCACAGACATAAGCATTGTATGTTGTAGGATAATCATGTGTTTGGGATCCTTTAAGTGATGGAGTGATTTGGGAACGCTGTGTGCTATTAGTCAGCCTTGGAGGTTAAATCTCATCACCTCCATTGGCTGCCCATCTTTGGAGCGAATGACTAATGTATGCTTTTGTTTACTCCTTGAACAGGGGATTGTTTTCCAAAGGTGGGGATTGTTTGCATTTGGTTCAGGATTTCTGAGGTGCTGTTCTGTTGAATTTGTATAAAGGCTAGAGCGTAAGGTAGCTGCTTCAAAAAGCATTGCTTCCTTTGATACTTGGGCAGAGGAAAATTAACTGAAACTTTGTTTGCTGTGTAATATTTGAGTTTGAGTAAGTTCAGTTGCCACCAGTGATAGTGTGTTGCCAGGAGTATTACGTGAACAGTGATTGAAAGTTCACATTGGTTATGATCAGAGTGGACATTCTTTGTGTGCTTTGGGTGATTTAAAATCCCTGCAGAAGAATAGGGAATGGCTTTAACTGGTGACAGATCCCTGTGCATCAGTTACCATGCAGGTGCAACCACCCCTGTTAAAAGTCTTGCCAAACTGATGACGAGCCTCCACTCTCTCCTTTCTAAGAGAGCAGGGAATTGTCATTCTCAACGTTCTTAATTTTTCTTTCTTCCTGTGGGCTTTAAGTGAAATCTAGCAAGACATTCTGACAACTGGCTTGAACTTAAGACTGTTGTCCAGATTTTCATCTCAGAGGTTAAGTGGCTCTGTACTGACAGAATTACAGTGATTCCCCCTGTTGTGGGGTCTGACCCTGCCTATCGGTCAGAGCAGACACACGAACCAAATACAGGCCAAGACTTAAAGATCTAAACTACATTTCAGCATTTATTTTGTATTAAACAGCAAGAGGTTGTCCTGTGATGCTCTGCCTGTGCCTTCACTCAGAATTGCAAAAAAAAACACCAGACCAAAAAACCAAAAAACCCCAGCAACCTAATCGATTTTCTTGACACCTAGAATGGGAGCTGAAAATATTGCAGGTCCCTCGGAACATCGAGATGTTGTATAAAAGCAATTTGCCTTGCTTTCCCAAACAAAACAGATTTACATTGGAATTGGCTGGGCTCCAAAGTTACTATTCCTCACCCTAATTTGAGAATGCTGCTGGGAAAACCTGCCTGTCTGGCTTGTAAGCCCAAGTAAGTAATTTCTGAAAGAAAAATGTAGTTTAAAACTTGAGCCAATCACAGCTCCCCCCCCGCCATTGCCTGATTACCTGGTTAAAAAAAAAAAAAAAAAGAAATTATTTTTTATTTTTCTCCCATTGTTCACAAATGATTCAAACTTTAAAATGCTACTGCTGCATAACACCCTGTTTTCTTAATATATAATGAACTCATTTAAGTTACTGTGATGAAATAAATGTGATGCAAAAAGCTTGACACCGTAGAAGTTCATTGGAGAAAATTAAAGATAAATAGTTATTTTGGAGAGGAAAAGCTTCATGGCTCAGTAAGCATTACATATTTTCCTCATGGAATCATTAATCCCAGTAACTATCTTCTTTGTAGAATGTAACATTTAAAACCCCCCAACAAATAAACATGTTTTCCAGATGAAAATAATTATTAATAGGTTATCATAATAGTAGCTGATGGGGAAGTGTCTCAGCTTGCTGTGGAAGATCTCAGTCTAAAGCTGAGAGATGGAGCTCTGTGACAGCCTTTCAGAAAGGCCTGTTTAAAAATTGTGTCTTGGAAGGGACTGGAAGTGAATGCTATATGTATATATTTCCTGACAGCTATTTGAATTAGTGCAATTGAGAAGCTTTGTGACAGTTTTCCATTTCCACCAAACCAAGGCAGCACTCCATTTTCATAGGTGTAGCTGGTAGCAGAGCACAGGAGAGAGACATTGCCAAGCATGATCAGAAGGTTCTGCCACCAGCCATCTTCCTTCTGGATATAATTCTGGGGAAGGAAAATAATTTTCAGACAGAATCTCTAAAATACTTAAACCCCAGAAATTACTTTCCTAAATTCTGAGTCTTCTTGAGTCAGAATTTTGCTCCGTCTGTGGAACTTCAGCTTGTGGTTGCATTATTTGAGCATTTTGTTTAAATTTGTTTTATATTTTAAACTTAAATTATAAAAATATGTGCAAAACAGAGGAGGATGCTATTCAACAGGATCGTAAAATCAGTGTTAAGCAGCCGGTTGGGTCCTGATCCAAGCCATTGGAATGCTTCAGAGGATGCAGTATCAGATACTGGAGTAACAATGAGTAGTGCATGCCAGATGGGCTGAAAATAGAAGAAATCCAACAGCAATCAAAACTGGGGGGAGGAAACAAAAAGAGTCAATTGATGGAGTTTTAAAACAACCACTTATTTATACTTCAGATTGAGAAGTACGTGGGGTTAGCACGATTTGCAGCCAGTGAGAGGGTAGGTTGGCTGTAAAGACAAAGGCAGCTCCTTTGAGACATCCTCAGCCCTGCCGTTGTGACAGGCATGGACAAGGCTAGTGGCATGGCCTTTGAGGTGGGAATGCTAGGCATCACCCAGGGCCATTGCTGGCAGTCCTGCTGCCTATGGGCAGTGGCTAAAGAAATGGACTGTGCTGTCGCTCCACACCCCAGCTGTGTGTTAGAGGGTTGATGTTTATCACAGGATTCTTCTCCCTCCAATCTGTTATGAATGGTGATTTTTTTTTTTTTCTAAAAGCCAGAAGCAGTAATTTTATTTTTAGGTGATTTAAGGTTGCTTAGTTGTGTTGTTAACCGAGATTTCTGTGTACGCTGAGTAACTGTGGAAGAATTCAGTGTGTAGATTTCCTGCAGTGGTACAGAGGAGCCGATGCCTATTTCAAGCCAAAGCACTGCATTGATGAGCGAACCCAGCCCTTTGAGGACTACGGCTGCCTCGGTCCTGGCCTTGGGCAGGAAGGTAGTGGCAGGAGGAGGGGAGGGGAGAAGACTTTCTCTTTGCGCCTGAGCTGCCTGAGCCGTCTTCGGCACACACTGGCTACGTGCAGCCGGGTTTGCATGAATCGTTGATTGTGTAAGAAAGTGTATGTATGATGCAGCTCCACACAGGGCTTTGGCTCAGAAAACAACATGTGGTCCGTGAGACTGAGCATGACTGCGGCTGGATTTGCCAGCTCCCAAACACTCTCTGCTGGGTTACTCTAAAATTTCTTCTGGGCAAAAAAACCTCTTGATCAGAAAGCGTCAACAGGAGAAAAATAATGGCAGAGCGATTTGGAGAACTTCCTGTCTCCGGGAGCATTACTGCTGTAAACAGTGGCCATGCCAAGTGCTGAACCACTGCCCTCAGTCCAATAACAATAAATCTATTTTTTGGTTCTGCAAAGCTCTGCTTCTACATTTCTGAAACTTGGGCTGAAGATGAGGATGAGGCAGACACTGTCTTTTGAGCATTTTATTTTTCTCTTACTCCCTCCCCCTTTTTTTTTTTTCTTTTTTTCTTTTTTTTTTTTTTTATGGTAAAAAGAGTTTGGCTTACCNTTTTTGCTATGGTAAAAAGAGTTTGGCTTACCAGGGTACCCCTTAGAGAAAACAAAGTACCTCTCTAGATGAAGAGGTTACATAGTTTCAAGAGATTTGTTTGCTTTTCAGCTTTTTTTTTCCCTCTTCTTTCCTTTCTTTGTTTTTATTTTGCTTTTTATTTTAGTGTGGCCTTCTTTAGAGGCTGCTTGAGTTCCAGTTAAAAAATATTTATGTTTGTGTGTACCTATGTACCTGTATTACAACTCAAATAACAACTGCTAGTTTGCTATCAAAATAAATCTATTCTGAGAGATAAATCACAATTCTTTCTGTCTTCAGGGTTGGCTAGTGAACTTCAACTGACTGTCCTATGGCATATAGTCCTTGTCGGTTCACTTGGGATTAGAAGTGAGGATGTTGCAAATCTGTGGCTTACAAATTGCTTTTGGGAAAGTCTTTTCCAGTATAGTCATGTGCATAAACCCTCATTGGTCTGAATCACTATCTGTTGGCCTCTAAAAACTAGCAATAGTGAAAAATAGACTTTTTAAAAAATTCTTAGTACTTTAGTGTTGTGTGACTTTCCATCTCTTTTTCTCCCGTTATGCTTCTCCCCTGTTTTCCCCATCATATTATTTCAACATTGCTTTTTCAGCCTCTCAAAACTGACCTTATTCCCTTCATATCTGTCCTGTATCAATCTCTGTCTCTTATCCTGCTTTATCTATTGATGCTCCTCCTGCCCATTCCCTTCGAAAAGTTCCTCCTCTCAGCACAAGTTGGGATTCTTGTGTAAGCATTAATCTCAGGAGCAGGTTTTGGCTTCAGAGTGTGCTGTTGAAAACTATCCTGAATTTCTTCTGTGCTTTTCTACTGGTCCCCTCAAGGATGAGGTGCTACCTGCAGTATGGTGTGTGGAGGGAGCAGACAGTACATGGGGGGAGAGGGTATAGCTTCTGGAGACCAAGGAGAGGAGGAGTGAAGCAGCTGCTGTGAAGGCTGCAAGAGCTCTTCAGCGAGTTAGTGCTTGGAGCAGTGTGCATGTACATCAGTTCACTCAAGTTAAGGGAGAAACTGAGGGAGACACTTTGGCACGACTGCAAAGTTTCCACAGGCTAAACTTTATGCACCACAACTCTAACAAAGCTGCATCCATATCTGAGGCCACAGAGGTTACTCTGCATTTGAAAGTTGTCTCTGGTGAAACTTGACAGGTTCCAAGTTTGTAATGGCAGTGTTATCTTTCCCATCCCCGACTGCATGGATATCCATCGAGTGACCCTAGACCTCTTCCAAGCTTTGAAATCAATGTGCATTGCATTAGTGTAATGAGAGCACAGAGGAGTCCTTCCTCTAAGAAGATGAAGTCAAGGTAAACAATCCCAGTGCACACTCCCATGTTCAGCTAGCTTCTCAAGAAGTGACTTGTCAAGTCGTCGTCTGGTGTTCACCTGCTTTAGGCCACTGCAGGCGGAAGTCCCTCGCTTGCTAAAATGGCCCCGAACATGAAAGTGCTCCTTGCCTTTCATATTCAGAGCAGTGAACTCAGTTCTTTCAGTGAACTCCTCACTTCCTTGTTCCTGTACCTGATGCCTCTGCCTTCAGCCATGCCAAGAGGTCATCATCTTCATCACTTTGTAGGGCAAGGAGCATGTTTGTTTCCAGCTCCTGCATCATGCCAGAGCACTGAGGTATGCCAGCATCTGGATAGACAAGTAACCAGACTTGGGCTGGTCCCAAGTGAAGGCTAATGCTGGGAAAAGGGAGAGGGACTGAGACAAAATCCAGCTCTTGAAGAGCCTTTGCTAGGTTCACAGGACAAATGCACTGTGAAATGAAGGTGCCTCAAACCAGGATCTGCCAAAAGCCACAACACCCATTACACTGAGGTTTTCCTGTTCTGACAATTAGGTAAGTGATGAAAATAGGGCTTCGAGGGATGAAGAAATCATGGATACAAACACAAAAGCAGTCCTTGGAGAAGAGAGTGAAAGGAGGTGCTCCCCTCACCACAAATGCTGCAGTCACCAGCCCTGAGGGTCTTGCATGCATAATCCCTCTGCCCAAAGGACCTTTTCTCCCAGAGGACCTCCAGCCACTGGGACTGCCGACATTGAGAAGTCTGCCACCCCACCACAGTGATCTGGTTATGATATCCTTGGGGAAGTGTAAAGTGTACATCTGAGGTGCATCCTGCAAAACAGGGTCCTTACCTAGAGAAATGCCCTAATACTTTAAAGCAGGAACAGAGGACACCATGAGAGGTGGTCAGTGGATGAGTCCTGAGCAGAAGCTCTCAAACTGAATCTCCTCAAGAAGAAGGGACAGAGGAGGGCTCAAGATGTGGGCTGGGGCCAAGTGACCACGATGAGATGCTCCTTCATGGAGTGTGAGCTTGCAGCCTCAAGAGCGTGAAGCAGTTTTGCAGTGGAAGCCCCCACAGATGCACACCATGGCTACTGCTAGGCACCTCTTGGATGGGGGGGTTGGGAGGTATAAGGGGTGTAATTTTGGGCTTAAGCATTTAAGTCAAACCTGAATCCCACTTCAGGCAGCTAAATCCTCTTGTGAATCTAGGCCTCAACCTTTTCATGTCTCTCTCATCACCTATAAAGAGAGGGTGATAATTTCTACCTCAAAAAGCTTATTACTGGTTTGAAATTATAGCTGGGTTAAGGATTATTATTAGGCTTAAGGATCCCAAAGCATTTTCTTTGAGAAGGTGGTAGCTTTGAATTTAAGTAATTTTATTCTGAACTGTCTTTTCCATCTGGTGTTCCCGTTGCTGTTTTTCCCTTTCTCTGAACCATTCAGCAGTGACACAGCAGTCTGCTGAATGATCATTTTTCTCATTCTGCCTTACAGCTGGATGCACTTTGTGTAGCCTAAGTCATTTCTGAACACTTGTTCACAAACAGCCAAAGCTCTGGCATAGAGAAGCACTTCATTTAAAACTAAAATAGTACTGCACCAAGGAGAAAAAAGTCAAAATTCCTTGGTATGGAAGGGTCACAGCTTGAAAGCAGAGGTTCAGGTTTTAGGGTATCCTCTTCATAGGACCATCAGATTTTTCCATTAGAGCTATCTTCATGGGGAGAAAAAAAAATCACACCTTCTCAAAAATCTGTGTTCAAACATCAGTGACATGTACATTTGTACAAATTGCATAGACACTTTTCAAGTCTTAAAAATATTTCAACAATAAGCATTGCATTGTAAGACTCAGACTGTAATTTCCTTGTGCTGCCACTCTGCCGCGAGGCTGGGCACCCCAATAGCATCTCTTTCTTCCTGTGCTGTAATTATTGTCTCCACCCAAGTTCATAAGAATTTTATAGTGGTTACTGCAGCAACTCTACTTATAATGGAAAATGCTTGGCTTTTCCATTAAAAGGTGTTGTCCTCCCATCCCAGTCTTCCAGTGCTTTAATCCATTTAAAAAAACTTATCTGGGGGCTTTCTAAGAAGACATCCCACTCCAAAAATTCAGTTAAGACATGTCACTTGTGTTGTCTTTCAGAAACAATTCTGTGAACAGAACAGAAAATCACTTTTCTCATGTCTTAGAATCATAGAATCATAGAATGGTAAGGTTGGAAGGGACCTCAAGGATCATCTAGTTCCAACCCCCTGCCGTAAGCAGGGACACCTCCCACTAGTACAAGTTACTCAAGGCCTCCTCCAACCTGGCCTTGAACACCTCCAGGGAGGGAGCATCCACAAGTCTTGTCATTCTTTTAATTCTGGTGCATGCACTCGCACACATATGTATATGTATACAACCTCCATCACAAAGTCTAAAAGCTGGTATTTACACAGGATTTAGAACTAAGGATGCTGAAGTACAAATGATGTTCCTACCATTGCTTGAAATAGTCACTCTCGTGAAATTAGACGACACATACACATGGTGGATTCCTGTTGGTTTGTATGTTTGTGGGTTGTTGATGTTGGCGTACAAAAGTGACTAACATCTACGTTAACTACTGGGTGTCACCCTAAGCTGACTATTGCCTGTCTCCAGAGACCTCCTTCTTGCCACCTGTCCCAAATAGCTTGACCCTATGTGTCTTCTCAGCTTGTTCATTTCTGTTGCTTCCCATAAGCTAAGAGTTACCCTCCTACATGTCTTCTGCTGCAGCTTCCCTCCCAGTAAATGGCCATGACTATTAAGTGCCTACAGATGGCATCTCAACCTACTCAGCTGCCACCGATTGTTTTTTTTTTCTAAACAGAATAAATCATGTTTTTGTGGTATCTCTGCTGAAGCACATTCACAGGAAAAATAACTAAAAGATGGTACAAGCAGTAATCTGAGGGAAGAAAACCAAAGGAATGCACCTGAGACTGATGTCTTGCATCTAACATTTTAGACACGAACATTTCAAACCCAAGTTTCTCAAGCAGAGAAAGGCCAGCAGGTGCCTCGCAGGCAAATAGTGGAGCAGCAGCAGCAGCAGCAGCAGTTGCACTTTTACACACATTGTCAGGCTGTCAGGGAAGGGATTAGCACGGAGGCCCCTGCAAGGCTGGAGCAGGCAGTCGATGGTATCATCATGACAGCACATGGGACTGGGAAGTGAAACTGCTCATCAGGGCAGAAGTGAAACTGGCTGCACACGAACTCTTGTCAAATTAAAATGTAAACAGCTGGCCAAAAAGAAGAGGGGAAAGTGGTGACTGTTTTTGTGAGCTGAGTTCCACCCTTGCAGTGCCTGAGAATGTGAGTGATCCCTGTTTGTGCAAGGGAGAATCACCGTTCTAAGGGCTTCAGATCAAATGTTAAAGGTGTTAGTTGCTAGAAGAATGGATAAAAAGCAGCATTAATAACATGTTTTTGGGATGCTGGGTGCTGGCATTTTTTTGTTTATTCCAGCAGGAAGATGTTTTGTTTTGTCTTCTCTTTCTGATGAAAGGGGTTTGAATGTTGGTACCACTGTGGCACAGAAAAGAGGGGGAATGTGCCTTTAGGACCTGTTAGCTGCATGGGCATTCTCCAGTGCAAAGAGAAATGTGTAGCATAGGGGACATGTCTTGCAGGATGCCCAGTGCAGCTGGTGACAAGAGGCACGCTCAAAACAGTGCTGTGCATCATCAATACATGTCTGCTGGAACAGCTGCTGAGGACCTGAATCAGCTTTATCTTAACAGCTGTAAGTTACACCAATTATAGAAGTTAACTTCTATAATTCTATATAAAAATACAATTCTATATAAAAAAACCAAACAACAAATTTCTATAGAATTTCTCTAGAAGTTCTGTAAAAGTTCTGTAGAAGTTCTGTAGAAGTTCTACAGAAGTTCTGTAGTTCTGTAGAAGTTCTGTAGAAGTTCTATAGAAGTTCTGTAGTTCTGTAGAAGTTCTATAGAAGTTCAATAGAAGTTCTGTAGAAGTTCTCTAGAAGTTCTGTAGAAGGTCTGTAGAAGTTCTATAGAAGGTCTGTAGAAGGTCTGTAGAAGTTCTATAGAAGTTCAGAAATAAAGCTGTAAGTTACACCAGTTATAGAACCAACTTCTGCTTCTGTTTGCTTAAATATTTCATTTCCATAGCTTGCAAACTTACACTAACACTTCTGAGTTATGAAATAAGAAGATTGTCAGGGGACAATTTCCAGGAGAGTGTCATAGACAATCCTTATTACAGAGAAAATGGGCTTAAGGTAAAATTTAATCTGAGTGCCTGTTTAACTCCACAGAGTTAATGTTATTCGATTCCAGATGTCATTTTGGTTGTTTGCTATAGTTCCTGTGTTGCCGTAGGTTAAATGTGCATGGACTTCACCAAAATAATGCCTTGAAATTATTCTACCCACAACTTTCTTCTAGCTCTGGGAATCCTCAGAGCTAGGCAGACTGCTCTGCTGCTCTCCACCACAGCATTTGATTAGCTGGAGAAAACTCATAGAGATGGGCAGAGAAGGAAAAGAGGGTGAAGTACACATCTCAGTTAAGCAGTCAGTGCTGCAGGGAGCTGGGAAAAATAAAGGGAAGGGGAGAAGCCAGTACCAGCCACACTTCTGCAGCAGTGAGTTGCTTTTCCACAACTTACTGCAAAACAAATTCAGTAGTGCATAGGTGGATCCAAGTTTGCAGCAGAGCTGCTTTTGGTTATTTGCATGACAAGCTTGGAACCATATGAATGCAGAACAAAACACCTATTGATTTAATGGGATGGAGATTTCATTCTGGGTAAGTAGATGCTGTGTAAACACAGATATAAGGACTTCCTGGAGTGAGACACTCAACAGAAATGTTGAGAAGTATACCTTTATGCTTACCCAGGCTGGTTTGTCAGGAGGCAAGTGAGTGTATTTCCCAAATCTACAACTTGACACAGACTTACACTCTCAAAATATCCATTTAAATGCACAAACAGCTGATGCCCATGCAGCTGATTTGCATGGGCAGTACTTGCATTTCTCTGGCCAGTCACTCCTATTTGCTGACATGTCCATGTGTTCACATTTATCTGTTTGGACCGTTGGTCTGTGGTGGTTAGTCTTTGTAAACTGTTTACAGCATGGTAGCAGATAACAGTTCCTTCTCATATTTAAATTTGGTGGCATCTGTGGTACTGGTGGTAAACAAATTATGGTCTTTGGCTTTTTTTTTTTTTTTTATGCTACTTACTTCAGCTGCAGGGGTTTTTTTCTCATTAAATAACCACTGGACAAAATATAACAAGCAAGAGAAAAAAGTCGCCATCTGAGAAGAGAATTTGGACCTGTGTATGTTTTTTTTTTTTTTTTGCAACTGGACATACAGCTTGGACATCTACAAAATTATTCCACTCCTATGATGAACTAATGATTGGTCAAAGTACACTGCCCCTTCTCATCCTATTCATAGAATCATAGAATGGTAAGGCTGGAATGGACCTCAAGGATCATCTAGTTCCAACCCCCTGCCATAGGCAGGGACACCTCCCACTAGTACAGGTTACTCAAGGCCTCATCCAGTCTGGCCTTGAACACCTCCAGG
>VWZE01005354.1:187075-213067 GCA_013396675.1 Eubucco bourcierii
TTTTCTATGTGGAATACTCAGACTTCTAAAGAGATAAATTTGGTATGTATTTCAGCAGAATAGCAGCTGTACCTTGCCTCAGGTATTCATCAGAAGTTGCCAAATGGAAAAAAAATAATCAGAAAGCAAGATGGAAATACTGCAGATTAGAAAAGGGAATAAAGTGTATTTCCAAAGTCTTTTTCAGTCTTAGTGGTTTAGGTGTATATAATGATCTAGGAAAACTGTTTTTGGAAAGAAGGTCTACAGGTGTTTCTCTGATATTTATTGAGTCTAAGACAAAGTTCTTTGGAAAGAAGTTTATTAAACTTCTTTACTGCCTCAAGAAAGATCATAGAATCATAGAATGGTAAGGTTGAAAAGGACCTCAAGGATCATTAAGTTCCAACCCCCTGCCATAGGCAGGGACACCTCCCACTAGTACAGGTTACTCAAGATCTGTTGTTCTTGCAGACAAAGAGTAGCAAAGGTGTAAAGCACTATCATGTGTTTGATAATTCAATAAATCTGATATTTAAAGAATGTCAGAAACACAGACATCCTTGGTCTGGGTAGTTGTAGGGCCCAAGAGTTGAGGGCCAAGGGCCCTGAGACAGGGCTCTGAAATGATTTTTGCTTCTCTCACAATTCTTTTGATCTCAGGGACTGCTTTCTACCGAGGCTGTGGAGGTGGGAAGACATTGGCCCGGGATTTGGGAGGCTTGTGTTTCAGCTTCTGTTTTGTCAGGGCTGTGGTTCAGGATTACAGTTGGATTTAGTTGCAGCAGCCAAAGTGGTTAGCATCGGTGGCCACAGGCTTCCTGTGAGATCGTGGCCAAGACAATTTATCTCCCCACAGTTCCTCATCCTCAGACTGGAGAGAACACCTCCCTAATTCACAGGGTTGTGATGAGGACAGTTTCCAGTAACAACTGTGTGTGTGCTCACCGTGATGTTGATACAGACCATTAGCACCAAAGTAGGAACTGCATTAAGAGAAGTATTGAATTTCAAGAGAATGTGCATGGGGGGNTTTATATTTAAATGTATATTTATTTATATAGCTGAATGGAGCAAACAATAAAGGTGGGAAGTCTTAGAAAGGAAGAAACTGAGCAGTTGGGACGGCTGGAGCCAAGTGGCTAAAATGAAGCAGGCAGATCTGTATGAGAAAGCTCTCATGCCATGTGCCCAAAGGAGGAGAACCTACATTTTCTTTAAACAGTTCCTGTTTATCTAGCTGGGGGTGATGTCCCTTGATGTCTCTTACTGATAACAAAGATTCCTGTCAGTATCTGAGTCCTCCGTGATGCTGAGATAAGTATGCTAAACCTGCTGACAGGCAATGTTTTTATTGTTGCCCAGGCCAAAGGCATAATGAATGCATATATTCAGTCTTATCGAAGATGCAGAATGTTGCTTTTGTTACTTAGAAAAACCTCTGAAGTAAAAGCTGGCGTTGGCCAAAAGCAAATCCAGGCCATCAAAATGAGTACTCTTCTGAACTTAGAAAGGTGGTGTGCACTTAATGATTTCCTAAAGTTTTCTTACTGAATAGTAGAGAAATGAAGCAGAATGCTTTACTATATTTTCATAAAATGCTTTCATTTTCTGTGGACAATCCGTACAGATTATTTTTCTCCCCATTCCCTTGTTTCTTGACCTTGCAGTAGCAGATTATTTTTTGAAGGTTCTGTTTTGCATTGAGGTAATATCACAATGAGTTGGGTTTTTTGAAATTTACCTAGGGGATTTGAGCAATCATTTCTTAATTTTAACAAATGGTGGCAGTTTTGGAAGAGTCAGCAGCAATTTCTAAACCTCTCTGAACTAAAACTCTTTAGAAAAAGTACAGATAACCTACCATCAGTCATGTAGATCAGATAAATTCTTAACTATTAAAGGTAACCTCCTTTATTTTTTTTACAAACAAAGTGTAGATCATTTAAATAGAAATTAATTTTTTTTTTTTAATCATAGAATCATTTTTTCTGAGTGCTTTGAGCTGTTGCCACAGAGGGAATGCATCCAGCACCAGGCCGTTGTGAGGTTATACACCCTGCTCTCTGGGCACATATCAATCTTCAGCTATGGACAGCTAAAGCAGTTCCATGCCATTTGGTGTGCTTAAGTGCTGTCTGAAAGGAGGAGCACACCTTTCCTCCACACGTATGTTCAGTAACGTTTTCTTTCCTGTTGCAGGGAAAAGCTTCACGCTGACTATCACGGTCTTCACAAATCCACCGCAAGTAGCCACATACCACAGAGCCATCAAGATAACAGTGGATGGACCTCGTGAACCCAGAAGTAAGTGAGCTAATGCTCGCTTGGCTTCTGCATCTGCAGAAGGCCAAGTCGATGGTTTAGTTTAGGTGTTCATCACCAGCCTCATGAAACACAGCAATATCCAATGTGCGTGGAGGAGTGGGTATGTTTTAAGCCAAGGCTGTTCTGTCATTGGTTTTAATTATTCCTTCCCAAAGCCTTATTTCTCATGGGTCTTATTCATCTGATATGACTTGCACTGCATTTCCAAAGTATCTGCCCAGGGGTAACTTGGATCATAACCAAAAGCTGACAGAAGAGATGTTGGTAAAAAGGCGAGCAGCGTATACCTTATGCATCATTTCTTGATAGTCTTGCCTTTCAGATGTTAAGAGGATTTTAAAGTATTGGAAACCAATATGTCATTGATCTAACTTTTCAAGCTCAGCTACCCTGCAAAAAGAAGTAAATGCAAGGGAGGTCACCTGGTAGCTGCTTTGTAGAGTTCGCTGTCACTCATACTGTCATACAGCACCCTTAGCAGCATCCATTTTCATAGATGCTCAATATTTCTGTTTTGTTGCCCCTCTCTTTTTTATTTTTTTAAGAATCAAACACAAGGAGGAGGTGAATGGTTTGGTATCTCTAGGGGAATACCCACATCTCTCACACAGGCAGTTGTTTTGGTCAGGTGGTGGGGGCAGGCTGTTTTGTCCGCAGAGTGACGTGAGGGTGGAGCCAGATATGCAGGTTGAGATGCTTCTGCACTGTCTGTTACTAGAGGCAGTTGTTAACCTGTCACTAGCCCAAGTGGGGCTTTTTCATACTTTTATTGAAATGCCCTGATGTAAATTGAGGTTTGTGGTTAGTTCCTTGCACTCCTCCTGCGCGCTTGGCAGAAGTTCTGGTTGTTGCTTAAGTGGAATCATCCCATGAGAAGACAGCAGCAAGATTCAAACACCCACTATGGAATGAGACTCACAGCTTGGAATTGTTTAATTGGGTGGGAGAAGAAAAGACAGATTTGAAACTTCAACTAAAATAGTTTAGAAAACTCATGTCATGCCTGTGCATTTTCTTCTCAAGCTTTCATTTGTCTGAGCTGCATCACAATGCTGCATGCATTTAGTGGAAAAATATGACCTGTATTATTTTGGATTTGAGGCCAGACTTTAAAACAGATACTGTTGTTTGAGTAAGGCTTCTTATTCAGTTTGTATTTATTGTTTTTGAAAATTGTGGTTGAATCATCCCTGACAAATGTGCCTGGTGAACCAGGCAGCTGTGTACATAAAAAAAGGTATTTGTATATGCAAGATGCAAATTTACATGTGAAATTCCCTGGGCATACTCCTAGTTTGCAGACAACAAATAAGCTTACACTATTTTGAATATGAGTCTGCTACAATGGTAAGACACAAAATCATCTTGCCAGCATACCTACTGTTTTCAATCAATTCTTCAGTTGGTATAATAGTTAATATTTAATAAGATTCTACATTTTTAAAAGGAAGTAGAGATATAATACATACTGAAGCCACATACGTATCATCCCAACTCAAATGTATGTAAAAGCTTCCTTGTAAATAATTTCACTTTGCCATAGACAAATCAGCAGCATAGTGGAGGAGGTTTTATTGCATGTAAGGAGACTTCCTCCCTGGTAAGAATGCACAGCTCTTCTTATTGCTAAGTCATTCATGATGCAGTGTAGAAGGGATTGTGCTCCTTCTGTTTTTAAGTGGGCCACATAGTCACAGAATCACAGAATCACGCAATGGTAGGGTTTGGAAGAGACCTCTGGAGATCATCAGGCCCAACCCTCTGGCCAAAGCAGGTTCACCTAGGGCAGGCCGCACAGGAATGCATCCAGTTAGGTTTTGAAAGTCTTCAGAGGAGACTCTGCAACCTCTCTGGGCAGCCTGTTCCAGTGCTCCATCACCCTAAAAATAAATTTCCTTATTTAGGTAAAGAAGTTTTTCCTCATGTTGAGGCAGAAGTTCCCATTATTGCAGTTTGTAACTATTGCCTCTCATCCTGTCACTGGGCACCAGAGAAAAGAGGCTGGACCAATCTTCTTGACACTCACTCTTAAAGTATTTGCAAGCACTGATCAGATCCCCTCTCAGTCTTCTCCAGGCTAAAAAGCCCCATGTTTCCCAGCCTCTCCTCATAAAACAGATATTCTAGTCATTTAATCATCCTCATAGCCTTCTGTTTGACTCTCTTTAGTAGTTCCTTGTTTCTCTTGAACTAGGGAGCCCAGAACACAGAACACTCCAGCTGAGGCCTCACCAGTGCAGAGTTAGAGGGACAGGAGAACTTCCCATGATCATAAGCAGTGATGATCAGAGGGCTGGAGCAGTTCTGCTATGAGGACAGACTGAGAGAGTTGGGGCTCTGCAGACTGGAGAAGAGAAGGCTTCCAGGAGACCTTAGAGTAGCCTTCCAGTATCTGAAGGGGGCCTACAGGAAGGCTGGAGAGGGACTATTGACAAGGTCTTGCAATGACAGGACAAGGGGCAATGGGTTTAAACTGGCAGAGGGGAGATTCAGACTGGATGTTAGGAGGAAGTTGTTTGCAGTGAGGGTGGTGAGGCACTGGCACAGGTTGCCCAGGGAGGTTGTGGCTGCTCCCTCCCTGGAGGTGTTCAAGGCCAGATTGGATGAGGCCTTGAGTAACCTGTACTAGTGAGAGGTGTCCCTGCCTATGGCAGGGGGTTGGAATTAGATGATCCTTGAAGTCCCTTCCAACCTTACCATTCTATGATTCTACGATTTGGTGGTGGCTGTTGTGATGGCCAGCTCTTTGTCTAGCAGCATATTTACCTGTGTAACTACTGGGTTTGCATTTACAATTGTGGTAGTTACTCATGCCCAGGACTTACACCATTGTCCTTTTTTCCCCCCTGCTGTTCAATTTCTGGCTATACCTATCCACATGCTACTTATCGAATTCTAATGGCCTGCAGATGAGAGCCAAGGTGCTTTAGAATTTGGCTTTTCCTCCACATGATGTATTCTAAAAATCTCCTTTGAACTTATGATTGTATTCTCCAGCTCTGAATAAATGCTTATTTTCTAAAATTTTTTGTGAGAAGAAATGATACTGCACTGTCAGGGAGAAGGGCAAGATGACCTAACCCATCGTTTTCTTCTCCAACTTCTATGATTCTATGATTCATAAAGCAATTTATGTTTTTATGAGCTAAGTCCATGGGGAAAATCATTAGCAGTAACCAGATCAAGAGTAGTGCTCCTGATGAAAATACTTTTGGTTAGGAAACTTGGTAGAAATAGTATGACTCTTAAATTAAATATTTCCCCTAGGCCATTTGACCTACTGTATGCATCTGCTGAAAAATTAGGTTTTTCTTCTTTTGACTGCTTCTTTCTGGTTTTCTCATTGAATTGTTTCAGCTTACATAGCTCTGAAAAATTCACTAATGGAGCAAGTGCCTGGAAACGATGCAACATGAAAAGACCACATGGATTTAACCCCAGTGAGCCTAAGATATCCAAGGTTAAGCTGGGCATTAAATGTGATCATCCTGTGTTGGATATGTGGGTTTCCAAAGTGCATTTTTGTCATCCTTCTATCAAGACCAGCAGCATGCTGAGGAGCAGAGAGAGAGAGAGAATAATATTGCTAAACAACATTTGAGAAGGAGCTTAAAAAGTAGCTGATTTAAGCCCCTTTTTAGAAATGGAAATTTCCTTTTGCCTTCTGGCAAATCTAGAGCAGGGTGGAGTAGGTGGGTGGAGAGGAGGGGTGTGGGGAGTTGTGGAGGGCAGGATGTGGGGCAGGTAAATCTTTGATCGATCACAGTTAAAGACACTCTCAGAGGCTGGTCTGAAGTGATCCCATCTCACTTGTAAGGTTCAAAGGAAAGCCCATAATCTCTAGTTGTTCTGAAGGAAACCTTCAAACACTCCCTTGCCCTGCTGAAGGTCTTTTTTAGGGAATCCCCAAGGGCTGATGATGTTAAGCGCAGCTGATCTGCTTATCCTTCCCTCAACTGCTGCTCACAGACTTTGAGAGTAGCTTCTGAGCCAAAATTAGGCAGGTTCTGGGAGTAGCTTCTGGGAGGAGAATTGGCATCCTCTTATCCTGTGGCAGAAGTGAGGAAGACTGCACATGTCAGGCTTGGAAGGGCTTCACATCACATCCACCTTCAGCCTTTCATGCTAGAAAAAGCCAGGCCGTTCTCTAAAACACCCTTTCATCTCAGTGAGATTAAATTCATCTCACTTTCATCATTACACAGTTTCATCTCAGTGAGACTCATCACAGGCTACCCAGAGTCTCCCTCTCTGGAAATACTCATGACCAACCTGGATGCATTCCTGTGTGATCTGGTGTAGGTGATCCTTCTCTGGCAGGGAGGTTGGACTGGATGATCTTTTGAGGTCAATTCCAGCCTTTAACCTTCTGTGATATAATGTTAAATGCCTTCATTTCTTGGTTTCTTTCTGCTACAAATGCCTCCATCTGTTGGAAACTGAGATTAACATGTACCAACAAACAGTTTAGAAACCATGAAAAAGTGAATCATTGCGTAATTGGAACAGTTTCAGTTCCAAATTACCAAATTTCAGTGATGGCTTTTCAGACACTGCCATTCACCTGGAGACTTACAGTGCCTAGAAATGGCTTAACAAGAAATGTGTTGAGGGAAAGGTGGTGTTTATGAGCTGATTGTATAACAGAAGCACAATGGAGACTCTTTCTCCCTTTGCTAGCACTAGCTGTGTGCTCCACAGCTCATCACCCTCTCAATATCACAACCCAGATTTGCTAATCACTTAAAGAAAAAAAAAAAATCCTGGCCAAGGTACTTGCACCCAGGAGCTTCCAAACTAAACAGACAGTGTACAGACAAAAGAATGGGCTGCCAGAAAAGCAGTGATTGCGCACTGCTGGATCTGTGCCTGTGTGTTTATGTCCCCACATCCTATTGTCTGGGTGACACTGATGGGGGAGGACTAGTGCTTCAATGATGGGGGCACTCTGGGGACATCTGTAGTTGGCTTGTGTGGTGGTTGTGTGCAAGCGTGTGGTGGCTGGGGGAAGTTGCACCACTCTGCTAGCTCAAATTCACACAGTGTGGCTTGGTGTGCTGATGTCTCTGGGTATGGGTAGGTTGGCAGTCACTGCTACTCCCTTCCTCTGTATGTGTCTATGTCTCATCGAAGGGTGAGCCAATAAGAACAACTGGATCCATTTAAACAAAATAAAGTAGCATGATAATTGCAAAGGCATGCCCGTAGACCAAAGGAGCTTCTTCTGAACAGGCTTGGGCCTGGCAGTCCCCTGGCAACCAGGCCAACTCCACGATCCCTCAGAGCAACTAGAGAACAACAACCTAAAATGTACATCCTGTGAGTGGGCACATCTCCCCCAGCTGTGAAAACTGGGCATGCCACCAGCCTAGTTTTCATAATGAAAGTACATGGGGAGAGAGAGTAGAGGCTGTTTGCCCCTTTGTGACTTATGTTTTCTAAAGAAAAGTGAAGAGTGAGGGGGAGATCAGCCTGTTTCCATTATGTGTGCACTCTCATGCAACCAGTCTGAAATACTCCAGTGGCCTTGGCCTTCTGGCTCAGCACGGGACTGTATAGCACAGGAGCATCATAAAATCATAGAATCATAGAATGGTAAGGTTGGAAGGGACCTCAAGGATCATCTAATTCCACCTCCCCGCCATGGGCAGGGACACCTCCCACTAGCACAGCTCACTCAAGGCCTCCTCCAACCTGGCCTTGAACACCTCCAGGGAGGGAACAGCCACAACCTCCCTGGGCAACCTGTGCCAGTGTCTCACCACCCTCACTGTAAAGAACTTCCTCCTATCATCCAGTCTAAATCTCCCCTCTGCCAGTCTAAACCCATTGCCCCTAGTCCTGTCATTACAAGACCCTGTAAATAGTCCTTCCCCAGCCTTCACAGAGCACCGGACCACTTGACACTGGATGTTAAAAGTTTGACTGCAGTACAGGACCAGACATCATGTGTCTGGATGCAGTCAGCTCTGCAGAGCATCAACAGTCACCTCTGCTGCTCTCAGGTCCCTCGTGGCCCAGAAAAACCTCTCTGTGCTCCCTGTCCCAGGTGCTTGGCAAGCCTCTTCTCTGTGAGGGGATAGCAGAGCAGGCCTTTTGGAGATGGGTCTGCTCTGGGCTGCAGCTGCCCCCCTCAAAATGGCTTGTGGGGCTCTTGCAGCATGAGCCTGTTATCCGAGGTCTCAGAGTTCTCAGTCTTAACTACCTTTCACTGACAGCAGAAACTTAAAGCATAGCCCACGCTCTCCAGCAGCTGGTTTCAGATTGGAAATTGTACAGACACACTGCCAGGGACTGAAGAGCAAAGATCAGTATCTGCTGTAACTACCACAGTGCAAAGATCCCTCAGTGTAGGCAAGATCCCGGCAATACCTGCCTCATATGGACTTTAACTGCCTTAAAAACAGTACTGCTTCTTCTCCACCATCTGCAAGGGATTATGAAATTAATATGCATGTTTGGCACTCCCTGGCATAACAATGGGGGGGAGGGGGGGGGATATCTTTTTTGTCTTACTCACCAGGCAGGTCCTCTACAGGTTTTAAATTCTAGCACCCTTGAAGTTTCATGGTGCAGATGCTACTTCTCCATGTGGAAAAGATGGAACAGAACTATTTCTCCTGGCATTTATCAGTCTCCTTGCTGAGTCAGTTGGGGGAGTTGCTGTTGGGTGATGTGGGACAGCGAATGTCATTTTAGTTTGATAAAATTGTCAAATATGTGCAATACAAAATCTGGTGTCAAGGCAGCATTTCTGGAGGTGCAGTAGCTCACATGCAGGTTTATTTGCCTAGCTGTGTGGCTGTTTTATTTTTGAAGATACACAGAAGTGTTGACAGGACAAGCACCTTCCTTGCATAAAGTAGGTAAACAGGAAACCAGATTGCTGTGGTGTGGGCTAGAAGCAGCAGTAAGACTGGCTCAGACCTTTACAACTTATTTTGACTCCTCTTTTGAGTCATTTAATCCCACACAGGTCTTTTTCCATCCTCCTTTGAGTTAGTGTGATTTTAAATTGAGAACAAGTAGGTTGTTACTTTTGTATTTGTTAGCCTTCCCTCCCCCCGATTTAAAATTCCTTATTGTATTGCCTAATGGCATTGCCTAGTGGTTGCACAGTTACAAAGACTGTGGTGAATATTTTTAAGTGCTTACCTACATCTGCATGGTAGGATTTTCAAGGCACATGTGGCCCTCACCCTAGCTCTGTTGAACTCTGTAAATGTGACAAAAGCAGAATTAGGTGAATATATATTACTTCTGAAAATGCTCCCTAAGGAGTCAGTAGATCTGACTCTTTCCTGTCAACTGCACTTAGCTACAAAGGATTTGTAGCTGTTAAAATCAGTAAACAAGTGTGTTTTTTTTCTGGGTGGAGCATTTTCCATAGAAAAAAGAAAAAATACTGCACAAGTGGCACTTGTATTTACTGTGTGTCTGTATAAAAAAAAGCATTAATAAGCAGCACCTGGGCAAGTAGGTTGGCCAATATGACTATACATTGGTCCCCAATGAAGACCATAAGTCACTGACACACCAAGTATCTTTCCAGGGAAGTTAGTGGTGCTCTGGAAGAAAGATTTCTGAGGCTGGTCCTTCATACATCATGTTTCTTCAGCAAGGAAGGACTTTTGAATGGCAGCCATTAAACATAAGCAAACAAACCGTTTGAAGAAGCTGCTGGGGTTTTGCATGAGCTGAGGGAGGATGGACTTGTGGTTGAAACCCTGCAGCAGAGCTGCCTACTGTGGTTTAAGGGTGTCATACACAACACCTACCCTTCCTAGAAGGTTTGGTAGTAAAGCTGGGCTATTGGAGCATTGCTCAGCGATCCCACTGGCCCTCCAGGGTTGGCTGCTGAATGCCTGCCACACTGCTGGCAGATGAGAAAGTTTCTTTCAGGGCCTGGAGGGCAGCAGGACCTGACCACAAAACCTCTGCAGCCTGCCTCCTCCAGTGTGCAGGAGGTGGAAGAGAAGCTGTCTGTTTCTCAAGCCGGTAAGGGAGGTAGGAAAAGGGAAGGGGAAACTTCCACCCTGCATGGAGTGGTCAAATGCTTCTGTTCACCAAACAGGCGTTTGGCAAGGCAGGATCTTTTCTGAAGCCTCTGTTTTTGAGCATTTTCTTAACTTACAAGTTTACCAAACAACACATGTTTAAGAGAAAGACTGGGTGAAGCTGTGTGCCACTTTAGTGAAGAGCCTTATTTTCTTCTTGGAATATAAGAGGAAAGTGTGAAAATCCATCTCTGCTGCAGTCCCTCCCACATTTGCCTGCCTCGGATTATCGAAATGTGCAGCAGCTTCCCTTTTGCAGGCCCTTACAGAATCACTGCAGGCTTTTGCTTCTGCTCTCATCAGACCCCACCTGAGTCCTGTGTACAGTTCTGGAGCCACCAGCACAGGAAGGACATGGAACTGTTGGAGCAGGTCCAGAGGAGGCCTTGAAGATGCTCAGAGGGCTGCAGCAGCTCTGCTATGAGGCTATGAGATTCGGGGCCTTTCGGCCTGGAGAAGAGAAGGCTTCCAGGAGACCTTAGAGTAACCTTCCAGTATTTGAAGGGGGCCTACAGGAAGGCTGGGGAGGGACTATTGACAAGGTCTTGCAATGACAGGACAAGGGGCAATGGGTTTAAACTGGCAGAGGGGAGATTTAGACTGGATGTTAGGAGGAAGTTCTTTCTAGTGAGGGTGGTGAGACACTGGCACAGGTTGCCCAGGGAGGTTATGGCTGCTTCCTCCCTGGAGGTGTTTAAGGCCAGGTTGGATGAGACCTTGAGTGACCTGTTCTAGACCTGTCCCTGCCTATGGCAGGGAGTTGGAACTAGATGATCCTTGAGGTCCCTTCCAATCTTACCATTCTACGATTCTATACTTCATCCTCTGTCACCCATCAGGAAGAATGCAAAGATGACTCTTGTTCTGCATCTCCATTTGTGTCCTTGCTTCTTGCTTGTCCACTGCAACTTGGGATTGTAATGAGTAAAGGTATTTCCCAGTAGTATTAGTGATAAACCTTGGTGAACTGTCCCCTTGTCACCTCTGCACAAGTCTGGGCAAAGCATGAGGGAGACTGATGCTTGGGAGACACCATTTCAACTCTGCTTCTGAACTGCTCGAGGAGGAGCTGTCTCTAGTATGAGGGCATGATGTGCTTGTTAACAATCAAAACAAATCCGAAAGAATGAAAACATCTCCCTTGCCGCCTTTAATCACAGAACAGATAAGGAACAGCCTGTAAAAGTGGGAGGAGACACGAGAGAAAATTTAACCAGCCATAAATGAAAAGTTGATGTATTTCTTTTGTTAAAATAGGACCTGACCTTTATTCTTCCTTTGCAAAGCATTGTAGTTCAAGTCGATTAAACATGACATGTAGCAGGCCATCTGCTCAAGGCTGACCAGTCCAGAAAAGCCAGGTTGTGTCATAACCTTAGCATATAAAGCTGCAGGAAAAAAAAAAATTCAGGTGACAGTGTTGATTTAATTATTAAAGGATTCTGTTTGTCTGAGTCTGTCTGCTTCTCCTACCTACACCCTGCATTATGAGCTGTTCTTCATTACCTGCTCTACCTATCTTTGCAATCTAGCCACAAACAGTTTTGGTTGACCACACCACTTCCCTCTTGAAAGTTAATACTGTTTGACTTATTCTGTACTGCTAACACCAAGCCAAAGAAAACAAGCTAAAGAATAACCTGCTTGTATGCAGTTTGGAAACTTCTCAGAGGCCCTGCTTTCAAAATGCTATACAGTAGCTTACTATATCTCTCTGCAGCTGCGAAGAAAATGAGGAAAGCAAAAAATGGTTCAAGAACCTAAAATAAAGACTAGGCAGAACCACATGAAATTTATGAGCTTTCAGTGAAACCGCAGTCCTGTGTAGGCACAATAGGGCATTAGTACAGAGGGGAGACTGCTCAGTAACCTACAGATTAAAACACTCAGAATCTTTCTTTGGATAAACAGGTATTTTCAGCTATTGTGTGGAAACAGCAGTGACCAGGCTTGATTAAAGCAAAGGTCTTTAGTTTGAGGGAAACTTGTAGCCTGGCTATAGGCTTTCATTGAACAGGAGCAAAGTTTTTTACAAGTCTTCAGAGTCTGAATGGTCAGCATCCATGGGGAGTGAATTTACTTTTGTGTTGCCAAATCCTCCTGGCTTATGTAAACAGTAAAGCACAGGACTTGAACTTTACCTTGCAGATCCCATGTACAACCCTGTCTCAGGCTGAATGATGGAGACCTTTTACTGTCTAGAGATACTATGGCAGACTCATCAGTCTGCCATGGGTTCCTATTGAAGTTGTTTCTCTGACCTCCAATATTACAATGTTTGTGCAGCTTCCTGTTCATTTGTCCTCTGAGAGGCACTATGAAGGTGACAAATGCTATCATCCTTTGTTTTTTTCCAACTCAGGCTGAGGGAGGGGGTTCAGAGTCATCCCACCTAAGCTTGCACATTTGATCAAAGTATCTGAACTAGGAGCCCTGTCCCTTGTATTCAGTAGAAAAACAACCTTCTCCCAAGGGTCACCCAAATGGTGGCTCAGCCATTGCTACATGAGCCTTGTGTTTCTGCAGCATTTTTGTGTGTGTTTTCTGACAGAGATGTCTTTTTTGTGCCTATGTTCTCCCTGGTTATTTGCTGAGCTGTTGGTTGGCTGGTTCTGTATCACCCTGCCTCTACTCTTTCACACAGAGCTTCAACTATGATGTCTCAGCCCATGGCTGGAGGGTATTCTTATGGCAGTTTGTGTGTGTGGGAAGATGCAAACTATAAAGAAACAAAAGAAGCTTTTGGCAATGCAGTGCTTAAGTTGGGAGTCATTCAAACGCTGTCAAAGAGTTGGTATTTTAAAAGTATATACGTTGACATGGGGGAAAGGGAAAAGAAAGCAAAGGGTATAATTTTCTGGACTAATTTAACTTTCATTAGCAACTTCTGGCCTCTAAACTGCTGATACTCGGTTCCCTTACTTTTCCTTTGCTGCAATGACCTAATTCTTGAGGTGAACCCACAGAATAATTGCATCTCCATGACAGAAATAGACTACATACATATGTTAGATTCACCAGGAGTTTTGATGAATCCATAGCAAGCAAAATGATTGTGATTTAAATGGAAATGGAGTTGTGCATTGCTGTTTATAAGTACAGCACAGGCCTCCACAACAGAGCTAGAGGGAGAGGAAGCATACTTCCTGCCTTGCAAAAATTGTCAAGATTGCTTTTTCTGGCTGTGGTACCTCAGGGTAGACATGAGGCTTTTTGCATGTTCGTCAGGAGGCAGGAAGAAGGCTGGGGGGACTCAGCCTGGAGGAGTCCACAGTCTCTCAGTCATTGTGCCAGCTAGTGCAAGGGAGACCAGTGGCCTCCACTTGTTCATTTTCCCAGGGACATTCCCTAGTGCAGCTGTCACAGCACACCTGGATAGTGAATCAGTGGTAAAAAGGGCCACAGCCTGACAGAACACTGACTAAGAAAATAGGAAGCCAAAGTTTGTTTTCTAATATAGAGCAGGCAAAAGGGCTTGATCCAGATTCTGCCACTTGCTCTGGTTTGCTCCAGGGCGGAACTCCTTTTCACTGCAAATTTTGCTCTACCTATACTGTCTGCTTGTGTGGTTTTTATTTAAAAACACTGACCTGTGCTAGTGGGAGGTGTCACTGCCTATGGCAGGGAGTTGGAACTAGATGATCCTTGAGGTCCCTTCCAACCTTACCATTCTATGGTTCTATGATTCCATATAAAAAAAGAAGTGCTAGGAGGGAAAAATGCCAAAATAATGTTTAACTACTGCTAAAACGCATAAGCAAAATATGCAGCAGCATTCAGGGTGCATGTCATTGCAGTAAGGTGACTAACCTTCCAACAGAGGTGTCCCCCAGGAAAAGTGGGATATTACTGGAGAGCAGGGAACCTGCCATATAAATCTTTGTTCACCTTGGTATCCCTGGATACTCGTTCAACACACAGCCCAACAGGATTATCTCCTGTAAAAATTAAATGTCCATCATAGTGTTGGAGCGGGTCCAGAGGAGGGCCACAAAGATGCTCAGAGGGCTGGAGCAGCTCTGCTATGAGGACAGGCTGAGAGAGTTGGGGCTCTGCAGCCTGGAGAAGAGAAGGCTTCGAGGGGACCTGATAGTAGCATTCCAGTATCTGAAGGGGGCCTACAGGAAGGCTGGGGAAGGATTATTTACAAGGTCCTGCAACGACAGGACAAGGGGCAATGGGTTTAAACTGGCAGAAGGGAGATTTAGACTGAATGTTAGGAGGAAGTTCTTTACAGTAAGGGTGGTGAGGCACTGGCACAGGTTGCCCAGGGAGGTTGTGGCTGCTCCCTCCCTGGAGGTGTTCAAGGCCAGGTTGGAAGAGGCCTTGAGTGAGCTGTACTAGTGGGAGGTGTCCTTGCCTATGGCAGGGGGTTGGAACTAGATGATTCTTGAGGTCCCTTCCAACCTTACCATTCTATGATTCTATGATTATATTATAGGATCTTATCTGAAACGTCTAGTTTGTCTGCAGGTAGTTGGAGTAACAAGGTAGATTTTTCTACAGAGACACAGAAAGGCTGAGATTTGCCAGGGATCTGGCTTGAGAAGCACATTACTTATCATAGAATCATAGAATATTAGAATGGTAAGGTTGGAAGGGACCTCAAAGATCATCTAGTTCCAACCCCCTGCCATAGGCAGGGACACCTCCCACTAGTACACGTTACTCAAGGCCTCATCCAATCTGGCCTTGAACACATCCAGGGAGGGAGCAGCCACAACCTCCCTGGGCAACCTGTGCCAGTGTCTCACCACCCTCACTGTAAAGAACTTCCTCCTAACATCCAGTCTAAATCTCCCCTCTGCCAGTTCAAACCCATTGCCCCTTGTCCTGTCATAAATCTTCCCCATATAAATCTTGGCATTGCTCAGCATTTTGCTTCTGAAGGACCACAGAATGTTGGCTTGGTCATCAAATCACACAGCATCCAACCCCATTCACAGGGTTGCCCAGCAGCTTGTGTTGCCATCCGGTCAGTTCTGATGACCAACACCGATTGTGCTGGTAATTACAGACACGGCACGAAAATATCAAGCATAATATCCTGTCTGCCACCACGTTCCTTCTGTCTGGAAACAAGGCTTGTGTTGTACAGTGCTTAAGAAAAGAAACCAAAACCCATCATTGCTCATCACGGGATCACAGGATGTTAGGGGTTGGAAGGGAGCTTGGAGATCTCTGAGTCTAGCCCCCCGTGATGAGTCTACTCATCATGAAACTCTGACTACCAGCACCATTATTTCTCCTCACCCTAGCAACAGTACTTTTAATTGAGATAAGAGAAAATATTGTACAGTGTGCCTAGTTCCTTTATTAGGATCTTTTTGATGTTATGCTTCTAATGCTGTCCTAGAAGTAAATGAGCTCTGACACTGCCCTTTAAATGCCTGAATCCAGTGTAAGTATTTTCCAAGTGATGGAGGCTAGAGAGGAAACCACTCTGCAAATTACTTTTATTTTCAAGTGTGATTTCCAAGAGCCCTGTGAGCTGCTATGCAGCAATGGTTAGTGCCTTATGCTAAGCATGCATGTGCATCTCTGCAGGATCAGGTCAGGTTTGTTGGAAATCAGAGCAAATAGTGTCCTAGAAAAGTTATACTACTTGCTCTTTCTCTGCAGACAGGAAATAATGGGAAAATAATATGCAATGTATTTTATATCTGGCACACTGAAAAATATTACTGATTTATGCACTTAAGGCACTACTTCTAATGTTAGCCTAAAAACCAAACCCACCAAACAAACAGAAAGAAACCAAGCAAAACAAAAACTAAACAAAAAAAACCCAAACAAAAACAAAAAACCCCCCAAACAAACAAACAAACAAAAAAAAAAAAACCCCCACACCAAAAAATAACAAATAAAAACCAACCAACCAACCAACCAACCAAAAAAACCCAAACAGCTTTTTTTTTTGTGAGCAGGATAGCTGATTTTCAAGCATTTATATTTCCCAGCTAGGTAGTAATGTAGAAGCACTGCATTCTAATTGGCTTTTCTTTACAAGAATGTATCCTTTTTTTGCACTAAAGGTAGTGTGTTCACTTCCTAGAATAGGGTGAAGGAGTATATTTTCTTCCCATCTTTCACTTGGAACAAAATAACTGTATTTATTTTAGCTCCATGGACAAAACAATGTTTACCACTTTATTAACTGAGCACAATGAAACATGGCTTATTTTCTACCCCACTAGAGCTGGAGCCAAACCAAAGCCCTGAACACAAACTGCCCTGAAAAGAGGAGATGCCAGCTTGCTTTGAACCAAAGCATCAGGTCTCATTGGCCACTCCCTACTTCAGCAAAGTCTGGCTAGATGCTGTATTCTCCTGTGTATAATCCCCTCTTTGGATGTGAAGTTTCCATTTCTGCCTTGGAAAAGAGGGAGCAGAGGAGAGAGTGGGATGTATCCTGCTTCCATTGTGGAGAAAGGACTCCATTTAATTACATTCCACTTATACTATCTCCATGCAAGTACAACCTGCTGATTTGGTGGCAGACAATCTGTGGACAATAAACATGAAAAACTCTGGTGTTTCTGCTTGGGTTTGCTTCTAGCCAGGATGCTCAGCAGCTGTGAGCCACTGAGTCTCCATCAGATATGTACTCTTCCAAACCCAAACCTTTTGTGGGTATTAGTACCTCCCTACCCATGAGCTTCAAAGAGTCAAATTTGTGAGTGAAGGAGAGCGAATAACAGAAGAGTGTAATTGTCCTGTGACTTCTTTCCATTAATCCATTCCAACAGTGTTTACTTATGAAACAGTCCTGCATACTCAGAGGAGTTTCAGTAGCCTCAGCTGGCAGGATGAGAGTGGCAACACCTTTCCTTACCCTTTGTTTTACCTGCTTCTCTCCTTCTGAACCTGAAAGGCATCTAGTGACACCTTTTAAAAGTAGGTTAAAAGGAAGGTGATGGGAGATTGTTTTCCTCTTCTGCATCTGGAGGCAGTCCAGAGCACTGCTGTCATCTGCATGTAGCTGGCCACAGTGTGAAACCCAGAATGAGCAACTGTTCCCATTGAGTGTCTGATGTTCAGGAAAATGGGGGCTGCCAAAGCACTTTGTTCTTGTTTCTGCAATCAGAGCCCAAAACAAAAGGCTGCAGGCCAAACTGAATGCTCCACAGTCTCTTAAATTCTGTAAAACTGCATTTCCCTCCTTTTAAGAGGGAAAACATTTTCATGTTGTGTTGCTGTAAAAGTATCAAAAAACCCTGAAGTCTTCTGTCCCCTCCTTATTTAATATTCTGTAAAAAAAAAAAATAAAAATCCACCTGACCTCACTGAGGCAGTATTTGAATGGGATAAGAAAATTAAAAGTCTAACATGCCACACACACCAAACCCTGCAGTTTAGCCAAGTAGGCTGGACAGACATCTGTTTATTCTGGTGTCCCAAATACTGACCCTGCAACCCAAAGGGGAAAAAAATACTCTGCCAGCAGTGCTGTTTTGTGGCAAACCTGCTCTATCTGCAAGCTCTGGACATATATCTACTTCAACAACTGGATGTTTCATGGACTTCCACGAAGTTCCATCTCATTTGCAAAAGTGGCAGATCCTCATGGCCGAACTGCTGGCTCAGCAGAGCTGCACCAGTTTCCAAGTGCCTTCCTGCCGCTCTTTTCATCCTGCACCATGATGCTCTCCTGCAAAGAGAAAGCTTGGGCTTGTCACCACACTGAGCTGGGTGAGGAGTGTCTGCCACAGGGTCACTGCCTGACCACAGGCAAGTCACCTAATTTCTCTGTCACTCAGTTTTCCACCTATGAAAGGGGGATAATAATAGTCCTGGGCTTTACAGGGGTGAAGTGAGGAGAACTTGCCTGCTCTGCAAGCAAGCTGTTTAGAGAGTAACTTCAAAGTAAAGCTAATAAACAGAAAAATACAAGTCACCCTAGAAAAGCTCTACTTGTGCATTTATATTGGCTTGGGAAAACCTTTTTTTTTTTTTTTTCCCCATTTTTCTGACACAGTTCTTCGCTTTGCTGCTGCAGATCTTCGTGCAAGACAGGTTCTGCGTTGCTACCTGCAGCAGCAGCAAGGGGAAAATAGGCTGAGTAGCACTTCTGACTGGGGGGAAAAGAAAATGAGCCACTTTTCAAAGCTACATCTTGAGATGACAGTTACCTGGCACTGACCCTGTGTACTTCTCACCATAAACTACAATGTATGGACAAAAACACCAACAGAGTTCCCCTGAGAAGGAACCTGTTGATGGTGGTCTTCCTTCCCAAAGCGTATCAACACGAGCGGAATTTCCACAAGCCCGAGGGATGAGACAGACCTTGGGTGTGCCCATTCACCACTGGTACCATCACGCTATGAAGGAAGTACAGTGCAAGAGGCTGCTAGCTGAGACACCCCTCTTGAATGCCCAAAATTCAGCAGAATGATCTGGGACAACATACTGCTGGGGTGCAGAGAGGAGCAGGAGTTTCACTTGCTGGATGTGAGGTGCAGAGACAGGTGGAGATACTCCCATCAGCTCAGAGAGAGCTGGCCTGGGAATGGGGTGCCCTGCAGTGACCTTGGGAGGATGCTGTGCCTGGGTTAATTTGCCCTGCTCGCTGCCTGCTCACTGGTTTGTTCAGAGTGAGCTCAGGTTTGTCTGCCCTGCCCAGTGTTTTGTGCCAGCTTGGTATAAAATTAGTACCTGAAGTATATTCAAAGCAGGAAAACTAATTCCTTCCTCAGCTGCCTTAATGCAGCCCTTGTCCTGTAGGCTTCAGAGGAACCACTCACCTCCCTGTAAGGCTGCTAGCACACAGGCTTGCCCTGGTGGCTTCATGCCAGGCAGGAAAGCTCCAGATGCTGGGAGAGCAACATCAGGGAGGTAGAAGGAGAAGATAGGGTAGCAAGGGGTCATTGGTGCACTCATGTAACAGCAGAAGATGTCTGAGTGGAATTTGAAATTAGGAATAAATTGCATCGGTGGAATGGATTTGGAAGGATCTGGCTCTTGGCTCTTCAAGCCCTAGGTTCAGCATGATGAAGCTTAAAATAATCCAAATGTATGAGGCATTTTACAAATCTCTCATGACTCTGCAATGTTTGCATTCAAGTCCAGGGTCAGGAGACCAAGGCTTGAGGCAGCATCCAGCTTTGCAACTGCTGACAAATGAAGCATTTGCTCTTGACCAACCAAACTGTCAGATAAAAGTATTTTTCATCTTTCTTACCTTCCCCCCTCCTTTTTTTCTCCATTTTAGAATCCCTAGTGGGTCTCTCTAGCAGTGAAACTGTGACTATATAATGTCTTTTTTTTTTTTTTTTCTTCTCTCTCTCCTCTTGGGATAATTTACAGCACAGTGGAATTTGAGACAGTGCAAGCTGTGCCAAAGGGCCTGGCAACAGGAAGAAACACCGAGCCACTGCGATTTGGAACCATAATATGAGTTATAAAATTTAATTTTAGAAATGTAGCTACTGGGAACTGCCTTTAAATATACTTTTTTTCTTTTAGTGCATGAAATGGTCCTGTGTCTTGATTGAGCTGTTAGGGTGGCTTGAAAGAGTGCTCTGTAGAGTAAGGGGCATGAGGAGTTCTTCAGAGATCTTTTGCTGCTTAGTCGCCGATACTCAAAATTGGAAGCTGGATGTTTGTGAATGTTTGTGTCTTAGCTACTACAGAGATGTGTGGAAAAGGGCACAGTGGATTATTTTCAGGAGCTTTGTGCCAGTCTGACTGCTGTGGCCATGAGTTGAGAGAAGACTCACCATAGGGACAGCACTGACCGCCTCCTTGCAGGGAGGACAGAGATGCAAAGGAAGCTGCAGAAGGCAACTGCTCACAACAGGAAAATGAAAATAGGGAGCAGATAGACAGCAAGCTATGATGTTCAGCAGAAATCAAGAATAATGCCACCTTCTTCAGGGGAACAAGTATTAAAAAAAAAAAGAAAATTGACCTCTGGGCTAGAATGCTTTCCCATTTGGGTAACAGTGCCCCACAGCTCACAAGGGGAATGGATAAAGCACAAAAGATTCATGAGGCAGCTGATTTCCTGTGACAAATGCAACGTGCAGAAATAGAACTGGGGGTAAAAGAGAGATCATGACATCCACTGCTCCACAAGAGGGTCCCTAAGAAGAAGGTATGAAAATAACATCTTTGGAACTGGGAACCCTATGCCATTGACTAAATGCAGATGGGGTCAGTCTTTGCAGTTAGTATCTTGCCTTCTGTTTAGAGAAAGCATCTTTGAAAGGACAGCTTGTATGCCAGAGACAGCCTTCTCCTGGCTTTCCTGCTGAAGAGCTGTTTTCTGTGATCTTTAAGGGGGGTGGGGAAAATGACACAGGAAGTTTTTGATCCCTCTGGTTATGAATGTGGCTGAACCACCCTATTTCAGACATTTCAGCAAACATGATTTTGCTAGGGAGGTTTCTATTTCAGCCTCAGCAGCCTTCCAGAATAAGATATCTCACTTTTGAAGGCTATCTGATATGACTGGAAACCAATGGACACAGAAGTGGTTTGCAAATTTGTGGCAATAGATTAGCTCTTAAAGAAGAAGGATTTAAAATTTGTGCCTGCCAGAGAAAGCATGTTCCAGTAAATGAAACACCCCTCTTGTATGCTCTGTCTTTGTGGTTATGGGTTGACACAAAGGATCCCAGCACAGAGACCAGCCAGAGGCAACAGAAATGCATTACCTTAGTCCTTGCATACTGCTCGCTGCTGCTAGCTGAGGCTTATATTGAAACCAGTCCTGCCCATGATGAGATGTGTCTCTGTCCTTTCCTGAGTCTGGACATGCCCCAGTGCTATGCTGGAGCTGAGCCTCTCCAGTGCCTTCCCTGGCACCCTTCCAGCCCCACAGGACCACAGCACTAGAGCTTCACTAGTGTGCTGCCATGGGGAGTGCTGGACTCTCTAACTCCCATGCAGCTATGGCCAAGTTCACTCTTGACTGTCCAGTGCTGTAGTGTCAGTATGTACTCTCAGATGTCTGCTGGAACCTCAGGTTTCTGAAGCTCAATGCCACTAAGAGCAACTTCATTACTGCAGTTTCAATTCTGCCAGCTTCTGGTGGTTCGTTGTTGTTGTTGGGTTTGTTGTTTTGGTTTGGGGTTTTTTTGTGGGTTTGGTTTTTTGGTTTTTTTTTTTTTGTTTCCTATTTCTGTCTGCAAATCCTCTACAAAAGGATCAAAACATTGCATTTGTTTGGGTTTGTTATTTTATAGCCCAAAAGCACAGGTTTAGCACAGGAGCCACTCAATGTTTCCTCCTTTTATGCATCCTCACAGACAGTCCTCCTTTTAGAAACTCTTCTTCCAGTGCTAGGGGTAAAAAGACATTGCAGTTTTCAGTGGATCTTGTTCTTCAGATTAGATCATGTCTCAGGCTTTCCAATGCTGTGATTACAGTGCATGACTTTCTTGTGTCTCCTGTTCTTGCAGTGGAGGTGGTTTCAGTTCAATTTTGGATGCCTGGTAGCTGCTTAGGTACTTTGCCAGTGGATGAGTGGTTTAAAAAAAAAAAAAAAGGAAAAACATTTTTAAAAGAAAATAAGTCAACAGACCTCATATATCAGTGAGATTTTCTGATCTTTTTCCCCCCCCTCCCACAATAGGACATCGTCAGAAAATAGATGAGCAGACAAAGCCCGGGAGCTTGTCCTTTTCAGAGCGCCTGAGTGAACTGGAGCAGTTGCGTCGTACAGCCATGAGGGTCAGCCCACACCACCCAGCCCCCACACCCAACCCACGAGCCTCCTTGAACCACACCACTGCTTTTAACCCTCAACCTCAGAGTCAGATTCAGGGTAAGTACCTGAAATCCTCCCCCTGCTTGCCCATCTCCACTCCACTAGCCTGTGAAGCGTTGGGGCTCGCAGGCGCTGGCCCCCTGCCCCTCCATCTCTTCTGGACTCTCCTTGGCTACCTTTAATGCGTGAGAGCCTTTTACAAGTGAAAGGAGGGGATTTCTAAAATATATTTGTATTTCTAAAGACCTGACAGCTCTTAAGGGGTCTATACTATCTCATCTTCTCAGTGTCAGTACAGCTTATGGTGTTAGTTAGCCTCACTCAGAACTGTAATGTCTTGAAAGCCATTGTTTTCTTGAGAAGATGGGTTAAGCCAGGCCTTTTTCTGTGTGTAGGTGCACTTCAGGATGGATATTTATCATTTACCATTGTGTGCTTGAATGACAGAGAAATACCATCAGTGCTTTGCTTTGACCTTTCCTAGGAAGGCTGCCACAAAGAGCTTTGCACAGTGCTTTGTCCACTGAGGACATCTCTAAGTGCTAAGACATTTATATGGGCAGGCTGGTTTGAGCGTATTTCTGTGGCTAGTGGTATCCGAGGGGGTTTTACTTGAATGAAAACCTGCAAAAGGATGACTCAGTAGTCTGATCTCCTCTGAGATCATCCTCTCAGATGATGCCAGTGAAACTCAGTTGTCATTGAAATCCTATCTAGCACTGCTAGAGCTGAGTCTGTCTCTGGAGTCATCTGGAACATGGTGAGCAGTGAATCAGGTCACCAAATCATCAGCTCATGTGTGTTCTGCAAAACATGGATCAAAGATTCATGCTGAGATGCACCTAAGGGAGGGTATGGGTCAGTATTATTTTAGTGAGTGCTGTCATTAATGGAGTTTTCCTCTATTCATAGAATCATAGAATGGTAAGGTTGGAAGGGACCTCAAAGATCATCCAGTTCCAAGCCCCTGCCATAGGCAAGGACACCTCCCACTAGTACAGCTCACTCAAGGCCTCCTCCAGCCTGGCCTTGAACACCTCCAGGGAGGGAGCAGCCACAACCTTGCAGGCAAAAGGAAATGGCCTTAGTCAAAGTTCTCTGCTAGGATTTTTGGGGAGAAATAGTTACCACAAATGCAAATAAGTTCTTTTTTCAGTGTGTATTTTAAAATCCAGGGTAGTCTTTGTTGCATGCAGAAAAGGTGATCACTTACCTAAAGCAAACACTTGCTACATCCTTTTATTCCCAGGGCTAGGGAGGTCTTTTGCTTACTGAAATCTGCAAATCTGCTGTTGAGTTTGCTGTGAGCGTTTTCAAGAAGCATGGGAAATAAATCTGCAGCTTGCCATGTGCCACACTGTAGAAAGAGAGGGGCAAAAAGACATTTGGAAGGATCACTCAGCTCTCTCCCTTTCTGCAGCAATGTCAGGTCAGCTCAGGCGAAGCATCCACTCCTGCTCCTCTCCCAGTGTCTGGCAGTCCCCTCAGTTTCCTGATTTGCAGAGCAAACCGCCTTGGGTTTCTCCTGCACACAGCTCTGTTCCTGTAAAAGAAAACTCATATTATTATGGCTGCACAGCAGCCAGCAGCTACGTGGGTGGAGGTATCAGTCTCAGAGTTACATTCTTCAGCTTCTTGGGAACACTATATGCTTAGCAGAGTATCGGGTTTAACGTCGAGTATCCCTCTTCACTGCTTCCCCGTGAAAGCCCCTTGCTTGTACAACTTCAGAGGGTTAGGCTTTTCATGCTTGGCCAGGGATTCAGCTGCTCTCTCCAGAAATAGTTGCGGTAGGTTGACCTGCTCTTTGCAGACAAGACTTGAATGTGTTTCTCCCGTGGATGTAGCTCAGAGGACAGCAATGCAACTGTTAATGTTTCCTCTTCTTCATCTATCGACCTGCTTTCTCCCAGTTCCCCCTTCTCTCTGCCTTCAAAATGTTCACAATATCCATGGAGCAACTTGTTGAGGCTTGCAATCTCTATCAGTAAAATAAGCCCCAAACTGAAGCCTCCCTCATTTGGGACTGCCTCTGCTGCAGACACGTTTTAGTATCTGGGACTCATCTTTCCAGGGTCATGCTATCATAGTGGTGAAAAAGGAATATAGTGAGAAGGAGCTCCAGCACCATCATTTTCAGCTCAGTTTTCAAAATATGACTTAGTTTTGTACTGTCCTGTGTGACCTCTAGACAGTTAGGATCATGGAATGGTAAGGTTGGAAGAGACCTCAAGGATCTTCTAATTCCAACCCCCTGCCATAGGCGGGGACACCTCCCACTAGTACAGCTCACTCAAGGCCTCCTCCAACCTGGACTTGAACACCTCCAGGGAGGGAGCAGCCACAACCTCCCTGGGCAACCTGTGCCACTGTCTCAACACCCTCACTGCAAACAACTTCCTCCTAACATCCAGTTTCAATCTCCCCTCTGCCAGTTTAAACCCATTACCCCTTGTCCTGTCATTGCAGGACCTTGTCAATAGTCCCTCCCAGCCTTCCTGCAGGCCCCCTTCAGATACTGGAAGGGTACTCTAAGGTCTCCTGGAAGCCTTCTCTTCTCCAGTCTGCAGAGCCCCAACTCTCTCAGCCTGTCCTCATAGCAGAGCTACTCCAGCCCTCTAAGCATCTTCATGGCCTCCTCTGGACCCACTCCAACACTTCCATGTCCTTCCAGTGCTGAGGGCTCCAGAACTGCACACAGTTCATTTGTTTTCCAATGTTGATAAACCGTGCTACTTTCAGAATGCAACCCTTCAAAACCAAAGCACTTCTGCCCTGCTCCATAGTGTTTCCGTACCTATCCACACATTTTTGCATCCTGAACCACTTCTATCAAAACTCTCTCACTGAAAAAGCACAAAATGCTTTTTTCATATAGGCATAAAATAAGACATGAACATCAACATATGTTGATGACTTCAAAGTAGTAGCATTAATTGTTGCATTAACACACACTGGTATGAATCACAGGCTACTTCTCTATTGATCCAAAACCAATTATCCTTTTTTTTTTTAAAAAAAACCACAAAACTTACTCAAAATAGACATCTCAGAGTAGTTCTTGGATTTAAAGGGGCAGCTTGCCATGCCACTAAACCACTGTTTATTTGTTGAGGTTTTCATCTATAAAAGGATTGAGGTTAATTTTAACTTCCTATTTTACCAAGTCCTGAATCTAAGCATAAAGCTGCTTGTGTCATAAATACAAGTCAGAGCAAGTTAAGAGACCATAAATTGCTATAATCAAGTTTTATGCTTCTTTCATATCACAAGGAGGGAGAAAGTACACCTGTTCATTTAAAAGATCTAACCATAGCCAATTCAGAGACCAAAGGGGTACAGAAGGGGAGAAAAAGCATCCACCACATCACACATGGTTTAAGTTGAAAGATTACTTTGTGCTTGTATCAAGCGTGTAACGTCAAAGGATTCAATCTACATGCACAGAGCAAGGAGATGCAGTTAAAGCTTCAAACCTGGCCAATGCTTCTACTTTAACTCACCCCTTCCTTTGTACAGAGGTGAAAAGAAAACAGAGTGATGTATGCTGTGCTGGGTGCTGTTTAGGAAAGATTAGGTAAGAAACTTGATCAGCATTTAAGTTTATATTCACAGTAACTATAAATATATCTATATGTTGTGATCGAGTTTCTTCTAACACCAGCCTGGAATAGTTACTACAGTTATGATTACTAATTTTACAGTGGTTAAAATGAACCAGCCTAGGTACATATGTAATTCAAGAGTTTTACATAAATACGAATTTTGTAGAATCATAGAATGCTAAGGTTGGAAGAGACCTCAAGGATCTTCTAATTCCAACCCCCTGCCATAGGCAGGGACACCTCCCACTAGTACAGGTTACTCAAGGCCTCATCCAGCCTGGCCTTGGACACCTCCAGGGAGGGAGCA
>VWZE01005354.1:221704-243666 GCA_013396675.1 Eubucco bourcierii
CTTTGCATAGCAAAAGTTACATATTCACTGCTGTATCCATTGATAAGTTTCCAGCATCCAGAGAATCTGCTGTAAGCTGCCATGTCTTCTGACCCGTAGGAAAGGGTCTGACGCTTTGTCAGAAGTGATTCTTCATTTTATTAGTGTAGTGGTGATTTACAGCTAGCTGAGCAACTGTAACATTTATGATGATTTGAGTTCTCATTGCATAAGTTTGCTGGAGTATGATTTAATTTTTAGAATCCCAAGTCCAAACAATGATCCTCATTCTGCAGTCAAGCATGTGAATAACTGCTCCAAAGAACAGACTCTTTGATATCCTTGAGACCTATAGGTACATAACCAATTTTACATGCAAAACTGCTTGCAAATTCAAACAGTATATTAATTAGCTCGTGGGGGAAGGTGTCCATCAGAAAACAGTGCTGCTCTGCCACACATTATAAAAGCGAACACTTGTGTTAGCTTGTGTTAGCTTGAAAAGGAACCACACAAAAGAGGAGGGAAATATTTCAAGTGAGTGTAAACCAAGATTTGCCAACTAATACTCCCCTAGATACAAATGCATTGCTAATGTATTGTCAATTCTATCCCTCCTCTGCAAATACTTTCTTTCAAAAGCTCTCTTTCAGCTTTCTTCAGCGTTTAAGTACATACCTAGGTATTTGTGCCAGGCTCTTGTGCTGATGGCACTCCCCAGCCTCCACCCTTGCAAGCCCTCTGCCATTGCCCAGCCAGCAGATAAGTTCTGCTGATGGATGCAACAATGCACCAGCCCGGGGCCCTCAGGAGCCAGCCTTAGTCCAAAGAAACCTCCTCCTGCTCCTTCTTTCATTCACCAAGGGACTGTGAGTGCTGCTCATCTGTGTTATGAAATGCAAGAGCCCCAGGTTCAGAGGAGCTGAAGAAGGGCTTGCAGGTGTAATTGACTGCAGTTGAAACTGGGCTGCCAGGGCACAGGGAGAAAACAGGCAGAGCAGGGTTCACCAGATGCCTTGGGCATGATGGAGGGCACTGCTGTCACCAGTGCATCTGTGGGTCATCTATGGGTGACCAGGCCCAAGCCATTGGGGTACCACATGGGATCTCTCTATGCACATGCCAGAGCCTGGGGAAGGAGTGGGAGGCCACAACCACTGCCCTCTCTTGCTCTCACTCAGGTAATTAATGCAGCCAGATGTAGAGCAAGGACTCAGTTGAAGCACGTGAAAGAAGTAAAGGCAGAGGAGAGAGTGAAAACATTTTGTCCTGGAAAAATGAAGGAAATATATCCATGCATGGAAAGAAAAGAAAAATAAAAAAGAAAAGGAAAAAGGAAAAAATAAAGGAAAGGCCTTGAGTGACCTGTACTAGTGGAAGGTGTCCCTGCCTATGGCAGAGGGTTGGAACTAGATGATCCTTGAGGTCCCTTCCAACCTTACTATTCTATGATTCTATGAAATATGAAAAAGAAAAAAGGAAAGAGAATAAGAGAAAAAAAAAAAGGAGAAAGAGAAAAAAAAAGAAAAAGAAAAAGAAAATTTAAAAAGAAAGAGAAAAGAGAAAAAGAAAAACAGCTGTGGTAATTCTTGTGCTTGTTTGATCATGTTCAGAACCTCCTCAACTCCCAAGGAAGGGAACAGTTCTGTTTCATGAGGGTGGTGCATACTGAGTGCGTGTCCATGTGATTTTTGTATTTGTACATTAAACATTTCCCCAAGATGTAATTCCTTCCCTCCTGCACTTGGAATAAAGTGACTTTACAAGTACTGTCTCCAAACAGCAGGCAAAGGAGGGCTGTTGGGGCAAGATAGGGCAGATGTAGATGTGTCTGAGCTAGCAGCTCCACCCAGCCTCTCATCTGTATACGAAAAAAAAAAAAAACCAACAACCAAAAACCAAACTTTTCCAATAACTGAAACAGGCAAGGTCTGATCTGCACAGACGGTCTGCAGGCATCTGCCCAAGAAGCTGACGGTTGGCTGGTACATCCTCATCTGATTTATGTTGTGTGTGCGTTAAGCCTTAAATTGTTGAGTCTCTGGCTGGCTGCAGTAGTATTACTGGATGGTTGGTGTATGTTTTCAGCACACAGAGCTGGCTCTGATACTGGGATTGTTGGCACTGAATCAATTCCAATCTCACACCTGTCTGAGACAATGAAGGCCTTGTTGCACACATCTCCACCAAAGGCTGTCATACAACTTATTTTTCACATTTGAAGAAGGGAAAAAAAAAAGGTGGGGGGAGGACTAAGGAATTGCTGTCTCCTCACAAGACATGTTGCCCACGCTTGGATGCAACATGCCCCACTTTTCTTTTGGGGAACATATATTTACAGTACAAAGCCAGTGGAGTGCTTATGGAAAGTATAGATTAATCTTGGCAGATAAATATGACTATGGCTTGACGTCCAAGGTTTTACTCTGTAGGACCATGTCTAGTGTATTAAGCATGGGAGACAGATACTTTCATCTAGGTCAGTGCTGTTAGTTGCTTCTTATCAGTGTGCCTAGCACCTGTGCCATTTACCTAGTATTTTGGGGCCATTCCTTGTGATCTCAAAGGTTGTGAAAGGTGTTAGACTCCAGTGCCAACATGGCTGAGATCTTCTGCTTCCTGGCACTCAAGCAGCTCAGCCTGGGTGGAGGATCAGCCTGGCTCCAGACACCATTCACTCCTGAGTTGAAGGCAGGAGCCTGATCTTTGTCTCAGTCATCTGTCTTTGCCTTCATGATCTCCACTCACCTGCTCATCCTCATCCAGTTCTGTTTGCACAGATTTCTCCAATGTGCATCCTCTGGAAACTAATGCCTTTTCCCGTCCTTTTGGTTGTGCCACTCTTCCCACTGTGGGTGGCAGAGGGAGGCAGAGGCCACAGACCTGTCCCTAGCAGGGTTTTCCCATTTACTGTTAATGGCAGTTTTTCAGCAGCTCAAACAGGATGCAGGTGGCTGAGCAATTCCTTGGAGCACAGGACATCACCTAACATACCCATTTGCCATGCAGCAGCAAATGCTCACTGATCCTCCTGGACTGGCAGAACTGCTGTGGTGCCATTAGTGACTGGGCTCACCTGTGCAGGTGAAATACTGATCCTGCAATTCAGCAGCTTTCCCATGTCCTTTCCCTACACTTTCCAGGCCAACCACTCCATTTTTACCAACACCATTAATGGATGCATTGCTGGGGCTGTGCAGAGGGGAGTGGGTAGGTGAAACCAGGTGGTGGGGCGAGTGGCATGAAATACAGCACAGCGTTGTGTTCAAGTTCCCTCATCTTGATTCTCACTCCAGTCTCCACTCTTTGCCCCAAAACATCTTTCAAGAAGGAAAATAGAAAAAGAATGAGAGGGTGAGGCATTGACAACCCTGCTTCTATCCAATGAGTTTTGAAAGGCACAGAATTAGACCAAAAGACAACCCTTCAGCCAATTTAAGTTGGCCTTGCTCAACTAACTAGGCCAGCTGAGGATCTGCCCGTACACCTTGTTGGGGTGGTCTTCACAATAAAAATAAATGATTAACTATGTAATGAGTGAATATAAAGACAGATGGTAAAACACACTTCTGTTGGTACTTGCATGCCTTTGTTTAATAATACTGAAAAAGGCCCTGCGGTGATGAAATGCAGACAGCAGCGTGATGTTATCTTGCACCTATAAACCTTACTCTGAGTCCACTGGTGGCCACTATCCAGAACTGCTGAGTTCAGACACACTGGCTTGTGCTAAGCAGAAGTGGTGCTTTCAGTCTCCAGCAAACAGCATTGTTGCCGCAGGCCCCAAATCCTTCAAACATTTGCGTAGTTAATTGTCTGTTTTCGCCTCCCAGTGTCTCCTCATCAGCTTATCTGTAGGTTCAGACTGGCTAAATGAGCATGTGAGGCTGGGGAAAGAGCTACTAGAGGACAGGGGAATAAACTATTTCTTATTTAATTCACTGGCAGGAGAGAACTACTGTGAGTGCAGTTAAGCGATTGTTTTGGGATCACGTTGGGGAAAAAATGAGTAACACAGCATACAGAGACCTGATAGTAGCCTTCCAGGACCTGAAGGGGGTCCACAGGAAGGCTGGGGAGGGACTATTGACAAGGTCTTGTAATGACAGGACAAGGGGCAATGGGTTTGAACTGGCAGAGGGGAGATTTAGACTGGATGTTAGGAGGAAGTTGTTTGCAGTGAGGGTGCACCTCCAGGTAGGGAGCAACCAAAACCTCCCTGGACAACCTGTGCCAGTGTCTCACCACCCTCACTGCAAACAACTTCCTCCTAACATCCAGTCTAAATCTCCCCTCTGCCAGTTCAAACCCATTGCCCCTTGTCCTGTCATTACAAGACCTTGTCAATAGTCCCTCCTCAGCCTTCCTGCAGGCCCCCTTCAGATACTGGAAGGCTACTATCAGGTCCCCTCGAATCCTTCTCTTCTCCAGGGTGAAAAGCCCCAACTCTCTCAGCCTGTCCTCATAGGAGAGCTGCTGCAGCCCTCTGATCATCTTTGTGGCCTCCTCTGGACCCACTCCAACAGTTCCATGTCCTTCCTGTGCTGGGGACTCCAGAACTGCACACAGTACTCCAGATGGCGTCTGACAGGAGCAGAGTAAATGCTAATGTAGAGTAAATGTAAACAACTTGTTTGGTCTTACTCTTTCTTAAGTATTATTTAATATTTGCATACATATCTTGATTATGTTTAGCTTTGAGATAGTTTCTTAAATGTGATTATATTCCTTTTGCTTATGGTGATGACTTGTGATCTTACTCTGCACGCCACAGCTCTCTTAACGCTGCTCAGGTCAGCACACTCAGCGGACTTTTGCTGTGTCCAGCCAAGTTTGTAGAAAGTTTTAGATGCATCAGTTCATAGGTTAATAACTGCTAATAGAATCATAGAATCATAGAATGGTAAGGTTGGAAGGGACCTCAAGGATCATCTAGTTCTGACCCCCTGCCATAGGCAGGGACACCTCCCACTAGTACAGGTTACTCAAGGCCTCATCCAATCTGGCCTTGAACACCTCCAGGGAGGGAGCATCCACAACCTCCCTGGGCAACCTGTGCCAGTGTCTCACCAATAGAGAACAATAGAGAACAATAATTTCACATGTCAGGCAAGACACAGAATATGACTTGCAAAGAGATTATAACAAGCAAGACTCCTGTATATTCAAGGTTGACTTTTGAAGATGTTTAATACAGAAAGTGAAACTAAACTGTTATTTGTATAAAGCATCACACATTTCCTATTCCAAAAAGAAATCTTCCTCAGTCTGGCAACACAACAGCTGTTTGTTGGTTAATACTGGAAATTACTTTATTTCTTCCACACTGGGACATTTTGCAATGCTTGACATGCGTTCACACTTCCTTTCTATACTGGATTACAATTTTCCTTCAGTGCTGTTATTCCTTACTCCACCCACTCTGGTGGCACCTACTGCACACAAACCAGAAGTTATGCTTGGGATGTACATCTGCAAAATTTGGAGCTGCACTGCACTTTTCTCAGGAGCCTGTGTCTCCTGGGTCATCTGCAGGAAGAGCTCTAGGAGAAAGGACAGTGAGGTGTAGAGGAATTAGGGCATCAGCAGGTTTCTCCCAGGTCTCCTCCAGGTATCACTGCCCTGATAGGTGGCACAGAGGTATTCTCCCTTTTCAGGGTAAACCTGTCCCTAGCTGCCCTGATGGAGAGTTTGTCTCCACAGTGTAGCTGGCCAAGTTCTGCACATTCAAAGCCCTGTTCTTGCTTATTCAGGGGTCTCATTTTTGACACTTTGCTTTAGAAGGGCTACCAAAGGGCTGCAGCCCTGCAGCAGCTTGTCTGTATGTTGATTTGCTGAACTTCTGCCTGGCATCCTCAGCAGCACAAAAGAGAGAATTGTTTTAACATCTCACACGGCTTCTCTATGTTGTCCTTCAGATTTAGCTCTAGCTTGATCTAAAATTATTTAAATATGGTCAGTGTAGAGAACACACAAGCTGACCTGAATCTACTGCATGTCTTGAGCTCTCTTGCTCCCACAACTGTGGTAAAGGGTTGAACAAAGAAATAAGTCTTTACCTTTCTTTTAATCCTTCTTCCTTCAACTGTACTCCTCCAGCCTCTATGACTCAGGAGGGACTCAGGAGAGATAGAATCATAGAATGGTAAGGTTGGAAGGGACTTCAAGGTTCATCCAGTTCCAACCCCCTGCCATAGATGCCTTAATGCCACCCACAGGGGCCATAGATCAGGTGGAATCACAGAATCCCGGGAGCTGAAAGTGACCTGGAAGGATCATAGAATCATAGAATCATAGAATGGTAAGGTTGGAAGGGACCTCAAGGATCATCTAGTTCCAACCCCCTGCCATAGGCAGGGAAACCTCCCACTAGTACAGCTCACTCAAGGCCTCCTCCAACCTGGCCCTGAACATCTCCAGGGAGGGAGCAGCCACAACCTCCCTGGGCAACCTGTGCCAGTGTCTCACCACCCTCACTGCAAACAGCTTCCTCCTAACATCCAGTCTAAATCTCCCCTCTGCCAGTTTAAGCCCATTGCCCCTTGTCCTGTCATTGCAGGACCTTGTAAATAATCCTTCCCCAGCCTTCCTGTAGGCCCCCTTCAGATACTGGAAGGCTACTATCAGGTCCCCTCGAAGCCTTCTCTTCTCCAGGCTGAAGAGCCCCAACTCCCTCAGCCTGTCCTCATAGGAGAGCTGCTCCAGCCCTCTGATCATCTTTGTGGCCCTCCTCTGGACCCGCTCCAACACTTCCATGTCCTTCCTGTGCTGAGGGCTCCAGAACTGCACACAGGACTCCAGGTGGGGTCTGACAAGAGCAGAGTAAAGGGGCAGAATCCCCTCCCTTGCCCTGCTGGCCACACTGCTCTTGATGCAGCCTAGGACTCGGTTGGCTGTCTGGGCTGCATGTGCACACTGCAGGCTCATGTTGAGCTTTTCATCAACCCAGACTCCAAGGTCCTTTTCCTCAGGGCTGCTCTCCAGCCATTCACCACCCAGCCTGTATTTGTGCTTGGGATTGTGCCTACCCAGGTGCAGGACCTTACACTTGGCCTTATTGAATTTCATCAGGTTGGCCTGGGCCCAACTCTCCAGCCTGTCCAGGTCCCTCTGGATGGCATCCCTGCCCTCTAGCAAGTCGACTGTGCCACACAGCTTGGTGTCATCTGCAAACTTGCTGAGGGTGCACTCCATTCCTCTGTCCATGTCACTGACAAAGATGTTAAACAGCACTGGTCCCAGCACTGACCCCTGAGGGACACCACTTGTCACTGGTCTCCAGGTGGACATTGTGCCGTTGATCACCACTCTCTGGGTTCGACCATCCAGCCAATTCCTTATCCAGCGAGTGGTCCATCCATCAAGTCCATGTTTTTCCAGTTTGGTGACCAGGATGTCATGTGGGACAGAGTCAAATGCCTTACTCAGGTCCAGGTAGATGACATCAGTTGCCCTTCCCTTGTCCACTGTCGCTGTGACTTCATCATAAAAAGCCACCAAATTTGTCAGGCAAGATCTGCCCTTGGTGCAGCCATTGCTGGTTCCCACCAATCACCTCTGGTTTGTTTTCCATTTGCCTTAGCAGGACTTTCATCAGGATCTGCTCCATGATCTTGCCAGGCATAGAGGTGAGGCTGACTGGTCTGTAGTTTCCAGGGTCATCCTTTTTTCCCTTCTTGAAGATGGGTGTTATGTTTGCCCTCCTCCAGTCAGCAGGAACTTCACCAGTCTGCCACCACCTTTCAAATATGATGGACAGTGGTTTGGCATTTGGTTTCAGTTGAGCAATAGAACGAGCAACAGTTTCTTAGTTACTTTCTAAAAAATCCATGCCTCATTCTAAGTCAAACTGACTTTACAAACATATATTCATATGAAGAAGACCTTACTTCACCTTGCAAATCAAAGCTGCACTCTGGAGAGAGGTTTCATACCACTGGGCTCACTATCGCTTTTCTCAAGGTGATCTCGGTTGTTAAAGTATGAAGGTTGCATTTGATATGTCACTGACTTTCTCTAAGTTAATAACATGAACCAGTGTGTCTTTAGATCATCAGAGATCTGCTCATCACCAAAAGTTGTTTTAATCCTGATTTGTGTTGGAATTTAAAAGAATCCAAGTAGATTTCATTCGCCATCCTGAATAAGGGTTTGGAGGGTGATACTCCGCTGTGTGTGCAGAGTGCCCCTGGATGAATTCTACTTTATTAGTTTATAGGCTTTCTTCTGAGCACTTGGGATGAGATCATGAAAGTGTAAATGGCTGTTATCTTCAAAGGCCTCTTTTATACTGACAAAACTCCACCTTACCCACTCGTATTAATAATCTATTGCAATCCTAATTAGTTCACATCAAGGTCAGTGTTTTGTGGTGGATAAAATGACTGTAAGCTTCAGAGAGTAAGTTTTTTCTTCCACTACTTTCATGTTGAAAAAGAGAAGGGAGTACTCAAAGTGTAAAAGAAGAGATTGATGAGGACTTTTTGTTTATCTATAGGCTAAAGAGCTTTAATACTGAGTAATTAGTTCACATCAGGAACAACCTGTAACACACCTGAGGCCACACTGTAGTCATCCTTTATCACTGTGTCTCCCAGTGGACTGCAGAGACTTCCTCATTCACCTCTGTTCCTCTTTCTTTTTTTTTTTTTTTCATATAGCATTGGTTTTCAAGTGGGAATAACCCACCCAAGGAACTTTCAGCCTCATATTTCATTGCCTTGAAACATAGACAGAAAGCTAGGAAATGTTTCACTGTGACAAGACCTCATGACTGCCTTCTTGAGTATTCGAAGACAGATCCCTGCTCAGAAAATGGCTCAAGGGCCAGGCACCAGGCTATCAACAATCCCTACCCAGGACCAGCAGTGTCAGGTCCAGCCCACATGGAATCATAGAATTACAGAATGGTAAGGTTGGAAGGGACCTCAAGGATCATCTAGTTCCAACCCCCTGCCATAGGCAGGGACACCTCCACATCATAGAGGGTATTGCCCTAGGGAAGAAGGTGCAGATAATCCTAAATCTGCAAATAGTGACTCAATGTTACTTCCAGGTCCTGGCCCAGCAGATATCTCTCCAATTCCTTTGGTCTTGCTCCAACCTATGAAAGAGAAACTTTGGAGGTGTAACCAGGCTGGGATTAATTTCACCTAACTTTAGACATCTGTGTGTCTCCATCTGACAGTCATCTGGTATCTGTGACTGGAGAGAGAAACAGCTGCTCACGGGCTGTGATTCACCCTCCTGGCTTGGCTTAGACGTCTCCCTTAGGGTGAAATGACTTGCACCCCACAAGTGCCTGTTTTACCATGTTGGCAATAAAGTCTAAAGTCTAGACAAGTAGCTCAGAGGTAGACACCTTCACTGTAGATCTCTCAGGTGGGATGAACCCTTCCCCAACAACCAATACACCAGGAGACAACACTATGCTTTGTACACAATTAACACCCTAGTTCTGTGTCTGTCTTTCCAGGGCACAATATGCCTGCCTAAGGCAGACTGAAAGCAGCAATTCTCACCAACAGCAAGGCAGTAAGATGGGCTGAGTGACCTGCTTCTTGGTGAGCACTGTACCCTACCCTTCTGGTGCACTTCAAGTAGATTGCTTTCAGGTAGATTTGCTAGCACAAAGTAGATACATCTCCCTCAAGCTGTTTTTATAGGTGAACTTTCCTTGCCGGGGTGACATCAGGTAATTCATACATGCTCTGACTCAGCCAAGCACTGTGCCCTGAGTGCTGAACCAGAGCCTTGCTTTCTGCAAGCATCAGGTCTCCATCTGCTAAAATGAGTCTTGCAATAATGCTCTTCCTCAGGGCAGTGAGAGGATCAGCAAATTTATCAGCTGATCATGTTCTAGTGTGGTTCAAAAAAAGGTGAAGAGGAGAGCAGCAGTTGGACCTAGAAGGGAGAAGATGGAGAGGGGACAAGTTAGACAGGAACAGAGGTGCTCTGTTGTCCAGTGTGGCTGGTCATAGAGACTGAAGTGGCAGCAGGTCAGGGGAAGCTGCCATAGAACCTATGCAATTCCCCTCCAGACTCAGATCTGGAAATCAGATGTGATTTCCAGGTAAGGATTTGGCAAAATGGACAAAGGAGTAGTGACTCTCAGGGCAGGCTCCCTTCCCTAGTCACTGTGTGGGTCACCACAGATGATATGCCTTCCTGGCAGCAGCACACAACCTTCTCTCTCCCTAGCATCTCTGAAGCCAGAGGAAATTGCAGTGCAGTGCAGTGCAGTGCAGCAATGTGGGCGAGAGTGCGTGCATGTACACACATACTGGAGCTTGTAGGCACATGCATGTACTTGTGCTGCTATCCTTCTGCCTGAGCCACACAGCCCTCTGTATCACACCTTCTCCCAGGCTGGGCACTCTGGGATGAAGGGTGAAGTCTGCTCACTGCCAATGTCTGCATGGTATCTGTCCCTCATTCCTCACTGTTTCAGTTTGTTCTTTAGCAGTACACTTACAAGATAGGGGAGAATGCAGCAGTGGCATCAAGTCTGGCGGCAGGTCTCCTCCAGAGAAGCCAAAAGAGTGGAAGGTCAAGGCTGAATTCGTTTCCTTCATTCCTTGTGGATGCAGAGAGGGAGGGAAAAGGAAGAAGGGTAGTGGAATGGATTCTCTCTCTTGAACAAATAACTGCAGCTCTCCAGAGTGATTCATACCTCCAAAGAGGAGGAACAATGCATCCTTAATTTGCAAAACTCAGCTTTCCAACTTCTGCATGTCACTGGCACCCAGAAACTTTGCAGTTTGCCCATAATGGCATCATGTTCTTCAAAGCAGCAGTGACGCCAGCCCAGGAGGAGTGTGCTTACTCAGGAGGAGAGATGGTTTATATTTCATTTGAGCAGCTTATGTACTAACCTGCTAGGGCAGCACATATGTTGATTGTGAAATCAGTTTTCACAGTTCAGTATTTGGAGTTGTCTGCACTTCCTTATTCTGGCACCAACTTAGCAATGAGGCCTGGAAGGTTTTTTTAGGGGACACTCACCCCACAGCCAAGTACCATTACTAAAATGCTACTTTTTTCCTTCTGGCACATAGTGTACATACAGTCCCGCTAGTCCAGGCAGCTCATCTAGGTAGTTTCAAATGTAAGGAAATACACACTTCTCCTTCTACCCCCCAAAATACACATCTGGAACACATGCTTTTTTCCTGCTGCCTTTGTATCATCTCCAGGTGTCTTACTATCATTTGAGCACTGACTTTCTTGACATGGGCATAAAGAGAGTGAAGGAAATTCAAGCAATCTGTTAGGCTGCACTCCTTTTGGTTTTCCACCTTCCTTGCAATCTATTTCTAAAGAAAAACTATCAATGTAAGACTTCCATTTTTTCACTACATTCAGCACTGGATAACTGATATCCTCACAGGCACGGCCAGGCTTGCATAATTTTTGTCCTCAAGACCCTTTCTAGTGCAGTGCTGAAAAGAAACAACACAGAAGGTGAGTCGGGGTAGATGATGCATAGAAGTTGGATGCAAAGTACTAAATGAATAGTAGAAATGGTACTCAGCACCCCAACACCTAATCACACCACTCTGTGGTTTTCCATAGTTGCCTTTACACTCAATCCTTCTAAGGGGCTGGCAGCCTCCTCTATGTCCATGCAGCACCTACCATGCTTTGGGACATTCTGCATCAACTCTAACCACTGCAACTAGAACAAATAACCTCAGCAACCGTTTGTGTGAAGGTTTGTGGTTTAGACTGATTTCTTTCTTCTTTATTCTCAAGAGTATGATATCTCAGTGTGGAGAAGCTCTCCTTCTTCTATCCCTTAGGATAGAAGGCTCAAATGCCTGTAGACCACCTCTAGCCTTTGCAATACTCCACGAATCTGCAGTAACATTGAAATAAAATGAAAGAAAGCATCGTGGCAGGAAGTTGCTGCCAAAGATCTCTCTTCTGGAGAAGAGCTGGGGATTTGCATGGCTCTTCCACTCCCCCAACCCCCCACCATCCAGGCACACAACATATCTGTCACTGTCGTTCTCAGCCAGATTAAACCCTGTCACCTGTTAGCAATCTGAAAGGGGGTTTTCAAGGCCACGGAGAGGAGAGAATGCTCAACTCCTATAAATTTCCAGTGGAAATTAGAAGGCTTTGAAAAACCTACCCTGGGGGCAAATCAGAGCTTGCACCCACTTCTGTGAAACGTGCAGGTCTCCCAGCTGTTTCACTGGGAGGTGGCTCTGTGATGTGACAGCAGTTTCCACGGCCTGGCACATGGAAGGAAACCACCCTGCAGAGTAAGTAGCTGCTGGTGGAATTTTACAGTTTGCTCTGTAATTTTCCAGCTCCTCATGTTCCAGTGCTGAGAGGTATGAGAATACCAGCCTTGTGCGGCTGCTACCACTGCCAGTGATGAACTTGTCCTTTGGAAAGTCCCCTTTATTTAAGCTACTGACTAATTCTTTCAGCTGCCGGGAGATGACACACCTTTTCATGGTGCTGTGTTAGGCCGAGGATTTGCTGGGTCCTGAGTGAGGGAGACTGACTCATTTCAGATGCTTTAACTTCAGAGAGAGAGACCAGGTCAGACTCATGTAGGACCACAACATGGGCCCTTGTGCCTCTCTCAACTGAAGCTGCTGGAACTAGGAGGTGACGTGAGAAAGTAAGCAGGAAGAGGCAGAGAAAAGCACATAAGAGATATTGGCAGAGAGAGGAAGGAGAAAAGACTGAATTTAAGTTTTTAGGCAGGCAGCATCCTTCTCCTGAGGACAAAGCTACACTGAGTATCAGTGCTCAGAGTCCATTTCCTCTGTTGAGCAAGACACCTCTCTGAATGAACAAGTCTGATCAAGACCATTCCTGTCTTATACTCAAAGGAAGCAAAGTCACACTATAAAAACTGTTTCCCTTTGGAAAGATTAGCAAATCAGACTTGGGGGAGGGGGTGGGGGGTGGCAGACAGAAAAATCTCAGACTCAGAAAAGCCTTTCAGAGTGGTTAAGGATCCAGGAACTCTCTCCTTGTCTGCTTCTGACACCAGTAAACTGATCCCAGCTTTCATTCCACCCCACATCTTCTGCCAGTTGCTGCCTTTAAAGTGCTTGCCAGGACGGTGGAGGAATTGTGAAGCTCAACACTATGTGACTTTCGGGGTTTGTTGCGTATGACTGACAGAAATTTTTGCAACTTGAGAAAAATATCTGGCAACGGCAGCAGCCCTTTCGCAATTCGTCTCCTTCTTGCTACACTGAGGATCGGGGGATTTTCCCTGACACGGATGGTGGCTGGTTAGCTGCTTGGTGCTCGGGGCTGCCTCCTTTGTTTGCCCTGACCTCGGCTTGGGAAGAAATCGCTTGCAGAAGGTAGCTTGTCCAGGTAATTATATCTTCCAGCAGGCAGGTGCCATTTCTGAACCGGAGGGGCGAGTGAGGAGAGAGGAGGTGCAGGCAGTCGATGTACAAGTGCGGCCTGGCAGGAAGGGAAAGGTGGGAAGGCGGGCGGGCTGGCTGAGTCAAAGGCATACCTGCTCCCTCCCGGGCTTCGCTGCCATCCCGCCTCTCGCCACAGCGTACTGACTCACATCCTGCTGCTCATTTCTGAAGCTTCCAGGAACATGCTGTATCATAACTGAGATTTGGCCATGCGGCGCCTCTTGGCTGGGAACAGGCAGCAATGTCTGACCTGCAGTGGCACACACAGAACCATCTCTCTCAGCGCTCCAAGGGCACAAAACAGATTCAGAGGTGCATGGGATCTAGCCCAGCACAAACCATGCACAGGCACACAAGCGTTTTTCCTTATGGCTCAGAAGGTATAGTGGGACCTGTTATCATGTTTGAATTCAAATTTGGAGCTTAGAGCTTTTAATATGGTTTAAAATAATTATTTTCTGATTAGAACATCGAATCTTACTGGGGGCTTTCTTTTAGACAGCTTGGTATGGATTGTTATATTTGTTATATACAAATGACTATAAACACTTTTGCTATCATCTGAAACAAATTCTGACGTGGTACTATGAATCACCACAGTCCCACTGCAACTTGATGATTTTATACCTTTTGAATGCCTGAGAGCATCCTAGTGTGTTTTGGGGGGTGGGGTGAGGTGTTTAACATTTTAAAGCGTGTGCTTCCCCTTGAAAAAGAATCATAGAGATCTGCCTTCCCAGAACTTCCATCTTCATTCTCTCCCAGCAATTTTTATGTCCTGCACACTCAGAATCAGTTTTACAGGCAAAAGGATGTTCTGCACAAACTCGGAAGATAACGTGTGGTTTTGACTGAAGTCTTGTGCTCTGAGTACGAAGGGAGTTCTCCTTCTGTACCGGGTTATCCATAACAACTTCGGAAGCCAAAACATGCCCTGTGTCACACTAGGACAACTTCATTGCCTGTCAGGCGTTTCGTTGCCCTACTTAACTGTACCGGTTCTGCTAAGCATGGGAATCTTTGGTCCTGGGTGGATACACACCTCTCCTGTGCATCCGCACTCTTGGATGAGCACTGAGCCCAGAGCTGCTCCTGAGAGATGCTCCTTCTGCGCAGTGAGTGCGCAGAGCAGAGCTGCGGTTGGAGAGCGCTGGCGGCGTCCCGGGTGGGAATGACTAAGAGCTGTCAACAAAGGTCGTACGAAGGGCTGTGACGGCTCCGGGAAAATTCCTGCTCAAGCTAGTTATGTTACCGGCGGGTCTCGGAGGCAGCCTGGCAGCCGGGCTCTCCCTCCGCCCTCCGCTGGGAGCCCGGCAGCCGCCGTCGGGGCTCGGGAGCGCCCCGGGGCGCGGAGCCGCCGCCGCCGCCTTCTGCAAGGTCTCCGCTGCCACCTAGTGACGCAGTGCGCTGCCCCGGCACCTCTCGGCTAAAGCACCGCCCGCCCGCCGCCTTCGAGCGAGGGTTTTCATTTTCCGAGGAGAAAATGGCTGGGAAAATGCTAAATAGCAGGGCCGGAGGGAGCATCATGAAAAGGGGAGACTGGCGGTTGGGTTTTTTTGTCTCCGAGTCTCTAAGCAAAGCTCGTTTCATTAAACTATTAAACATTATGCAACATTTGTACAGCTTAATTACAAGTTTTTAAAACGAGCCGAACGCAACCTTTTCGTGGCAATAAAACATGACGAGGCATGAAAGATGGTTCAATATTTTCTGCTTAATAGCTTGTTAGGCATGAGGCTGGAGGCTGAGAGCTCGTGACTGCGCAGCAAGGTGTGAATTATTGCACCATAATTCTCACCCTGGAGTGTTTTATTGCAATTAATAACTGTTTTCGTGTCTTAAATGCATTTTCTCACACCATAAAAAAGCAGAAATGGAAAGTACTTGCTAATGGGAGAAATCCTGGGAGGACTGGGCATGGATCACACCAACTTCCTTGGATTGCGTGCTATTTTGATCTGATTTCAAGTGATTTTGGAATCTTGTTTGCCTTTTAAACTGTGCGGACTCAAAGCCCTGTTACTTTACCTTTGTTGAAGTAGCTCACCCTGCAAATCTGTTCACGGAGATTCTGAGTTGGGAAGTGATTCCTATTTGCATGCAGCAAATTAACTTCGGCCACATAAAGCCACGCACTTGGTTCCCCACGCCAAGCTACTGGCTTCTTTATTTTAAAAGCAAAAAACAGATGGAGTCAGAGTTTGTTGCTTTTTGTGTAGCCTAGTCCTGTGACAAATTTGAATCCATTGCAGTTTAATTCTGAAAGTGGAAGAAGAGCAGATCTCACAACAAGAAAATGCAGCCTCTGATCCAAATCCTACTGAAGCTGCTGGAAATTGCAAGCTTTTGCTTTACTGGTAGCTGAGTCTGCCTCTTGATAATGAAATGATGCCATAAAAATGCTGTAAGAAGTTCACAGGCAGCATCAAGTTGTAATCTCTACTTGCTGCATTCTCTACTGTGAAGGTGATGCCTGCCGTTAATCGGCACAACCTGCTTTAATATGTATATATAATGTAACGAACTATATTAATACCACTGAGCAGATTGCAACTTCTTAACCAGTCTGATGTCAAAAAGTTAGTCTTTAGGAAGAGCAAATGTAGCAACTGGGAATACAGGTACCCAGGTGGAAAATTGACTGGTAGTTTAAACTTTCACTTAAGAAAACTGGATGAGGAGATTAATAATGGGGGTCTCTCAGTCTGGCTGCTCCTGTTTCAAGTATCTCAGAGGTCAGTAATAACAGCAAATAGATAAGACAGGTCAGATACCTTGGTAGTCTCTTTCTGGATGTTACTAGACATCTATCAAGCTTCTAGTCAAGACACAGTGCAAAAGCTATTCTAGTAGCACTAGAAGAAATAAACCATGTATTAGTTTAGTCTTGTCATTGTTTAGCAAATCTACAAAGTCTTGCAGCTTCTTCTGCCACTGCAGTGGCTGCTGTGGCTTTTTCTGCATCTTCTTACTGTTGTTCCTATGTTTATTGCACTTGGGGCTGTTTCATGGACCAGAATCTCATGTGCTGAGCAAGGTGCTAGACATGTTTCTTGTCTCAAAGAGCTGGCAGTTTAATAGCTAGGAGAAATGTGACAGAGCTGCCCTGCCATGCAGTGACAGCTTGTAACAGGAGAAAACACACAGTATGTTCTCTCCTTTCAGCCCAAAAACAACAAGGACGAGTGGCCGCACCCCCGTCACACATACCCAGATCGCTCTGAAGACTTTTCCCCTCTCTGCAGTGCTATGACATAAGCACAGAGTGCCTAAAAGCACAAACATTTCCAGCCAAAGGGGGTTAGTGGCTTCTGCAGTGAGTGTTGAGAGACAGCTGACAGAGGGGAGGCTCTGTCACCTGTGGCATCAGCCTTGGCAGAGCACACTGAGGGCTTCCCATGCAGGAAGACCAGCCAAGGGAGTTTCCGTCCTTGAGCTGGGATTCCTCCAGCACAGGTATCAGGATTCTAGTAGTCAGCTGCATTGGTGAAGTGAAATCAATGGGATTGCCTACTGAAATAAGGGAGTAATGATTTAATTAACCCTCCTTCAGAATTGAAACACGCAGTGTCACACCATCACAATGCTTACTCTGTCAATGCTTTGTGGTATTTATCCTAACACTACCCCTGGAGACTGAATTCCCTCATCTGTCTCCCTGTCATCTTCAATAAACACTGACCATACATTAATGATGACATGATGTTGTAATTCAGAATAAGACAGGCTTTGTGCCTCTGCCTTTTTGTTGGTTTCTACTGAATTCCATTTAATCCACTTGGATGCTGCTTTTAAAATAAGATGAGTCAACTGAATTTATTTTTAAAGAAGTCTGTCTGAAAAAAAAGATTAAATATTAATCATATTTGAATTTGAATATGTTACTCAGCAGAAAAGTCCTTTACAAGACTTTAGTTTGCTCTGCATGTGTCTTCACCAGCGACTTTTTAAAAGCTCAGAGTTTTGTACAAGTCTTCCCTTCTAAACAGATGACACAAACAAAATACAAAGCTCATCTCCATAAAGCACAACAAAATAATAATTTCCAGATGAGGTTTCTGATGGAAGATCAAAGTCCTTCATCTCAGACTTGGGAAACTTCCCTTCCATGCTGATACCAATTTTATTTGAATGTAGTTCATCCCACATTCACCTTTTTTTCAAAAAGACAAAATTAGCAAGATGAAGCTGCAGGAGAATGCTCTTAGAGATGAAGAAAATGCAAAATTATTTACTAAAAACAAAATAATTTTTTTAAAAAAAAAATCTGGATAGGTAAGAGGAATCTTGCTCACTTTGATTCATGCAAAAATTAAACATTTCTATGCACTGAAAAATGCCAACTTCACACTCAAAGATGAAATAAGCAGAAAAGAGTTGTTTCTGTTTTGCTGCAACTGGTTTGGACAAACTCCCTGCTGTGCATCTCTGATTTCAAACGTCAGCCAAACTAGCAGTGTGGGTAGAAAATAATAGGTTAGTGTTTTCTCCTAAATGTTTTATGCATCTGTGCACTTTGAGATCCTGCTTCCAAGATCCAGCAGTTTCTGCAGAAAGCCAGCACTCGTAGGGTATCTGCATCTTCAGCATAGCAGAGCCACAGAATTTCTGTAAGGCCGCCTTCTTTCTGAAGTTCAGCCACTGTTAGCAGAGGGACCTTCCACTCTGAATTGTATTTCTGTGCTTTAGGGTATACAAAATAGGTATACAAAATCCCCATTCATTTTATTTCATTAAGCCCAGGCTTTTCAGAAGACTGAAGAAATAAAATTCCCCAGTCCTAATCGTGCACTTAAGGAATGTGCCTTCTGGAAGACACTGGTCTCAACTCTCTCTCTCTTTCACATACACACAGACACTCTCTCTGCTTGAGAGAGTCCAGCACAGAGCCACAAAGATGATGAAGGGAGTAGAACAGTTCACTTACAAAGAGAGACTGAGGGAGCTGGGGCTCTTTAGCTTGGAGAAGAGGAGACTGAGAGGTGACCTCATCAATGTTTATAAATATGTAAAGGGTGGGTGCCAGGAGACTGGAGCCAGGCTCTGCTGGGTGATGCCCAATGACAGGACAAGGGGCAATGTGTGGAAATTGAGGCATAGGAAGTTTTCTTTAAACATGAGGAGGAATTTTTTTCCCTGTGAGNGTGTGATTTTACTCTTTTCTTTTTTTTTTCCTTTCTCTACTTATATTGTTGCACAGGAACACTCAGACTTCAGGGGTTTGTGTCTCCTCAGTGCCATGCAAAACATGCCTTTTTGGATAAAAGGGCTGCAAAGATACAACCTGAAGTACTAATGCATCTCAGCAATGAATAGTCTTTCACCTTGGAAAGCTTAATCTGCTTTCCCCTGGCCACTTTCTCCTGCCCACCATCGAAGCAAAATATCAAAAAGCTTCACAAGGGAAAAACAACTCATCAAAACTCACAGATGCACAAATAATATTTTAGAAAGCAATTCCTCTGAAGGTCTCTTGACAAAGGGGATTATGGAACTGAAATGTAATTATCTTAGCATTTGAGTTTCTCTCTCCACCACGTGGTTTGGTTCACATATTTGATTGCAAAGTTTTACCATTCAAAACAGCCTATAGGTCTCTTTTTCATTGCAGACACAAGGCAAGTACAGCCATCTCCACCATGGTCCTACGACCAGTCCTACCAGTACCTGGGCTCCATTGCAACCCCCTCTGTGCACCCTGCCACACCAATATCACCCGGCAGGGCTAGCGGCATGACATCCCTCACCGCAGAGCTTTCAAGTCGGCTGTCAAGTAAGTACCCAAAAATCAGTTCCCCCTCACCAGGCCTCACCACAGCCCTGAGGCTGACTCCAGTGCAAACTGGTTGCAACGCCCTAGGATGCTGCCGCAGTCCACTTGCAGTGAAGCCTTATCGCAGGCCCTCTGCAGCGAGTCTTCTTCAGTGCTTTGCTGGCATTCATGCAGACACTACAGAAACTGACACTAGTCAGTTTCTACAGACACTACTATTTCTACAGACACTACAGAAATAGGGTTTAAAGCCCAACGTGTTGAAACACTGAGAACAGGCAGCTCTGTGTTTTCCCTTGCTGCTCTAGTTGTTGTCTAATACCCAGATAGCTCTTGTCATTATTTAGGAAAGTAACTAGTGTAGTGGTTTGGGATTCCTGGATTGCCACTCTTCTCAGTTTCTAGCGGCTGCCTCACTGACTTTGTCCTGCATTTGTACTGTTTTGGACAGAAAGGTGTAGAACATCTTGTAGTAGCCTTCCAGTATCTGAAGGGGACCTACAGGAGGGATGGGGAGGAACTTGGATGAGGCCCTGAGTGAGCTGTACTAGTGGGAGGTGTCCCTGCCTATGGCAGGGGTTTGAAACTAGATGATCCTTGAGGTCCCTTCCAACCTTACCATTCTATGATTCTATGATTCTATAACTATTTGCAAGTTCTGGTAATGACAGGACGATGGGGAATGGGTTTGAACTGGCAGAGGGGAGATTTAAACTGGATGTTAGGAGGAAGTTCTTTCCAGTGAGAGTGGTGAGGCACTGGCAGAGGTTGCCCAGGGAGATTGTGAAGCACAGAAGCACAGAATGTGATCATATTCCATGCTCCTTCCCTGGAGGTGTAGAAGGCCAGGTTGGAGGAGGCCTTGAGTAACCTGTACTAGTGGGAGGTGTCCCTGCCTATGGCAGGGGGTCAGAACTAGATGATCCTTGAGGTCCCTTCCAACCTTACCATTCTATGATTCTATATCATTGTCCAAATAACCGAACAAACAAACAAACAAACAAACAAATAAATAAATAAAAGAGAGAGAGAAAAAAGCATCACTATGAAGACATATGGAACTATAAAAAGAGTTTGGAGTCTTGAGGAGCTACCATGAATGCCACAGATATTTCAGTTGTGTCTCCTACCCTCGTTTTAAATTGAGACCACAGCACAGCAGGTTATGGGTGGACACACTGGCTGCAAGATGGTGAGGTTTGACATTTTAGGTGTTGTACTGGATTGTCTTGTTATGTCTTCATCAAATGATACTGCAGAACTTTACAAGCCAACAGAAAAATCTAGCATGGAAGTGAAAGCTTACCCCCCTGGTTCCCACCATACTCAGCTGACCATTTCCTCTAAACCACACACGTTGAAGCAGTATGTGTGTGTGTGTGTATGTGTGTGTGTATGTGTATGTTTCTGTTCAATAGCAGGAATTTTCTTAAAGTTAATGAGAGCCCTGTAATACAAATTTACACAACTGTTTCAAAAATAGCTAATTCATCCCACTTACTGCTTTCATTTGAATACTCAGAACTTCTAAGATCAGAGAGAATCACTTGAATGTGCTCCAGCCTATCCTATTGTTGTCACATACAACCTTCCTTGAAAGAGTCACAGGGACACTGCTCATCAAAAGCAAATACTTTGTTAGGTCTGGATGCTAATTACAACTTAGATGTAGCTACAAAAAACAGTAAACCTTCTAGAAGGGAAAAAAACCCAAACCAAACCAAATCAAAAAATTACTTTAGAAATAGTCTAAAAGTTCCCATTTCTCATTGTCACAATCTTAATTTAAAATTTTAAAACATCCTTTTTACTTTCTCCCTTGCATTTCCCCTCCTTTTTCTCACCTTTCCTCTAGCAAACTGCAGAAATAGAGAACATAGAGAGATATTAAAAATTATTTTCTTGATAGCAACCAGAAAATTTTAAGTAAAACAAACTATTCCAGTATCTGAAGGCGGCCTACAGGAAAGCTGGTGAGGGACTTTTTAGGATGTTGGGCAGTGATAGGACTAGACAAAATGGAGCAAAACTAGAAGCAGGTAGATTCAAATTGGATGTTAGGAAGAAGTTCTTCACCATGAGGGTGGTGAAACACTGGAACGGGTTGCCCAGGGAGGTGGTGGAAGCCCCATCCCTGAAGATCTTTAAGGCCAGGCTGGATGGGGCTCTGAGCAGCCTGAGCTAGTGTGAGGTGTCCTTGCCTATAACATGGGGGTTGGAATTAGATGATCCTTGAGGTCATAGAATCATAGAATGGTAGGGTTGGAAGGGACCTCAAGGATCGTCTAGTTCCAATCCCCTGCCATAGTCCCCTTCCAGGCCTGACAATTCTATGACTTTTTTATTTATTTTTTTTTTAGTTACAATAGTAATTGTTATTGATAAAATTGCTTGTAATGCAAATTTGCCAGCTATTTTCATGTAAATGTGAGGAGGAATTTTTTCCATGTGAGGGTGACAGAACACTGGAACAGGCTGCCCAGCTGGGTTGTGGAGTCTCCCCCTCTGGAGAGATTCAAAACTCGCCTGGACTCATTCTGTGTGATCTGGTGATCCTGCAGAGGGGTTGGACTGGATGATCTTTCAAGGTCCCTTCCAGCCCCTGATATGCTATGATTCTGTGACTTTGAATTTCAAACCCTATACAGGGGTGCCTGATGCGTGTGTACTCACACAGGTGTGGATACATGACTGGCTGAATGGATGCTTAATCTCATAGAATCATAGAATCATAGAATGGTAAGGTTGGAAGGGACCTCAAGGATCATCTAGTTCCAACCCCCTGCCATAGGCAGGGACACCTC
>VWZE01005355.1:0-82562 GCA_013396675.1 Eubucco bourcierii
CCCTTCCAACCTTACCATTCTATAATTTTATGATTTTCATTTGTTCATTAGAATATTTAAGGACTTGAAGAAATCCTTAATGGGTGATGGGAGAGATTCTTCTTAACAGAGAAACATTTACATTTCTGGTCAGAAATGGTATTTAAAAAAAATACTTAAGTCTATCAGAACATTTTAATTTGCTCATTAGAATATTTAAGGACTTGAAGAAAATGATGTATTTCCAAAATTCTGTGCTCTTTTAAGCTAAAAAATCTATCAAAGACCAGGGAACACAGTTTTGCATTAATCTCAGTCAGTGCTTTACCCAAGCATTCACTGTCCTTTCCCCTCTGCCCTCTATCAGAGAGACTCCTTCAGACATGAAATTCTTTTAAGCCCAGAGGTCCACTGGTAGCCCCAGTTGTGACCAGAAGGTGCTGCCCTGAGGCTTTCTGTTCCTTCACCTGCATGTGCCTTTGTCTTATGCAGGGGTGATCTCTAGGTGCTTTGTGTGTATCCCGGACCAGAGAGAGGGAACCTCTACTGATGTATTTTTAACTTTCGTTTCCTTTCTCTTGCCTTCACAAGTGATGACTGCACTAATTTGTTCACAGGTCATTAACTTCTGAGTGCTGCCCAGCCCAGCCCTTACAAGAAACTGCCATTTGCTGGGACATACTTCTCTCACTTGCTCCCCCTTATCTCTTGTGTGGTTAATGTGCCTTCTGTTTCAATTTCAGACGATGACTGCACCAACTCTTTCACACCCAACCAGGTGGCCAGGATGCACTGCTACTTGGACCTGGTCTATCACAGCTGGCAGCCCACCAAGAAACCAGCTCCTGTTGCAATTGCTCCCCAGATCGTGGCTCGGACCTCCTCCTCTGTCACCCTGGAGTGGTTTCCCCCCATTGATGGGCACTTCTTTGAAAGGTGATCATGTGCTGCTCTGTACTTTTGCACTGAAATGAGTGGAAAAGGAGGGGGCAGTAGGGGGACAACCCAGAGCCCACTCCAGGAGCACAGCTTTATCATGTGCTGTGTTCAGTCTGGATTAAGGCTCTATCCTAAATTGGTTCATACTGAGGAGGTTATTGATCTGTTTTCTACTCTTCCTTTCTCAGCCTGTAGCACTCAGTTGAGTGCCATTGATTTGCCATGTAAAGGGCAAATCTTTTTCTGTATGTTATGGGAAGAATTTTCAATAAGATTCTGGTCCTGTGGTTGCTGCTGTTACTACAGCTCACAGACGCCTGTGTGAGCTTCAGCTCTGCCTGCACATTCCTCCCTCTTCCTCTTGCATGTTTGGAAGGACAAAGTGAGTCTCCTTTCTACTCTCATGACAACACACAGTGCTCACATGCAGTGACATCTCATAGGACTAACAAGTGGTACAGCCAGGGAGAGGGACAGGTGCTGCATCCTTCCCTGAGCTGCAGGTCTGAGATGAGAATTGATCAAGGCAGAATCAAAGACCTAAACCCCTGAATATGAGTGAATGTTACCTTGCTACCCCCGAAGTTGAGCATGTAGGTCAGAGTGTGGGTGTATGTGTCTGGCAGGCAGGCAGCTATCTGGTATCAATAATGAAAAATTAAATGAATGTAATGCTCTACACAAGAGGTGCACCACATTGCAATTCATAGCTGGAGCAGCTCTGCCCCAGGATGACCTGAGCAATTTGGTAGTTTGTCTACACAGCACTTGGACAAGCTTGGAAGATAACTTCTTAGATGATTGACCTTCTCACATTACCATTAGCTCACCTTCCCTGTTTGCATTTCTTCTCCACTTTTTGCATTGTTATTTTATAGAGAACAAACTCAGTGTGTCCTTCAGCACTGAAGCAGTGTGTATCACAGGAGGCCAAATTTACAAGCGTATAGCACCCAAAGAGCTGCCTCAGCACTGCTGCTGTATTCAGTGAGAGCACCTTGAAGCCATTGCCTCCATCAGGGACAGAACTCCTTCCAGCACTGCTAGGACACCATGGCTATTTCAGTGGCAAGCTTGCACTTTGAGTAGGCAGAAGATGTTTTGTTCTGTTCAGATGAGATTTTCCACCTTTACTGTAGATTAATATGGGCAGGGCAATCAAATCATATTAAGAGTTGATCAAGAGAGGTCTTATGCTCTGAACAGCATTTGCTTCAGCTTTGCAACTGAATCCTTTTATTTCCTACATGTGAAAAGGACTTATGTAGGGTTTGAAAATTAATTCAGATTTTTTTTAAAATTTTTTTTTTTTTTTAGCCTATAATCATTTTAAGGGAAATTAAGTTTCTCCAATTTAATTTAGATTTCAGAAGATACTTATAGTGAGTTAAATAAATACCATCTGCCTGTTAAAACACATCGATGCAGAGTTAATTGTTATGTAACCAAATATGTCTTTATTACATATTTCTCATAACTCAATCAATATGTTCTTAATAAGCCTTAGTTAGTTGCTTCTTAAATAACATGCAGTGGATAGCCTGCTAAATCTAAAATTTCATAACAGAGTTATCATATGTTAAATAAATAGTGATTTTCTAGGGGAAAAAAAAGAAGTCCTTTGGGTATTCAGATCCCTGTACTAAATACTACTGAAGGGATTTAAAGAGACAACCTCAAATACTTTAGTTCCTCGGTGAGTGGCCTCAAACACAAGCCCTATGAGGAGAGGCTGAGGGAGCTGGGATTGTTTAGCCTGGGGAAGAGGAGGCTCAGGGGAGACCTTCTTGCTGTCTACAGCTACCTGAAGGGTGGTTGTGGCCAGGAGGAGGTTACCTTCTTTTCTCAGGCAAGCAGCACCAGAACAAGAGGACACAGCCTCAAACTGTGCCAGGGGAAGTTTAGGCTGGAGGTGAGGAGAAAGTTCTTGCCTGAGAGAGTCATTGACTGCTGGAATGGACTGCCCAGGGAGGTGGTGGAGTCACCATCCCTGGAGGTGTTCAAGGTGTGTTTGGACGCGGCACTTGGTGCCATGGTCTGATCTTGAGGGCTGTGGTAATGGGTTGGACTTGATGATCTTTGAGGTCTCTTCCAACCTTGGTGATACTGTGATACTGTGATACTTGTTAAAATGGGATTCTCAGTGCTAACAGGTCATAGAATCATAGAATAGTTGGAAGGGTACTCTGGAGATCATCTAGTCATCTAGACCCTCCTGTCAAAGCAGGATCACCTGGGGCAGGTCACTCAGAAATGTGTCCAGATGGGTTTGGATCTCTCCAGAGAAGGAGATGTCACAGTCTCTCTGAAGAGCTTGCTCTAGGATACAACATTCTCACAGCAAAGTTGTTACTCATCCTGTTCCATCAGTTCCAGTTTGTGCCTGTTCCTCCTCATCTATCACAGAATACCACTAAAAAGAGTCTGTCCCTTAGCTGTTGATCAACAGTAAGAAGATCCCTCTTAGTCTTCTCTTCTCCAGGCAAAGGAGCCCCAGGGCTCTCAGACTTTCCTCATCAGTCAGATGTTCCGGTTCCTTCAACATCCTCGTAGCCCTCTGTTGGACTCTCTCTAGTATATTCTTGCTCCTCTGGAACTAGGGGATCAGAACTGGGCACAGGACTCCAGCTGTGGTTTCATCAGGGCACAGTAGAGTGGGAGGAGAACTTAGAGTCATAGAATGGTAAGGTTGGAAGGGACCTCAAGGTTCAGCCAGTTCCAAACCCCTGTCATAGGCAAGGACACCTCCCACTAGCACAGGTCACCCAAGGCCTCATCCAACCTGGCCTTGAACACCTCCAGGGAGGGAGCAGGCACAACCTTCCTGGGCAACCTGTGCCAGTGTCTCACCACCCTCACTGCAAACAACTTCCTCCTAACATCCAGTTTCAATCTCCCCTCTGCCAGTTTAAACCCACTGCCCCTTGTCCTGTCATTGCAAGACCTTGTAAATAATCCTTCCCCAGCCTTCCTGTAGGCCCCCTACTATAAGGTTACTATAAGGTCTCCTCAAAGAGGAGACTTCCCCTGACCTGGTGACCACACCTTTCTTAATGCACCCAAGGACACCATTGGCCTTCTTGGCCACAAGGTACAGAAATGCTGCTGTGATCATTTAAAAATGTCACTGAAATATGTAAATACTCCTGTCTGAAACATGGCCAAATTTTTGATGTTTTAATCAAAATTATGGTGACTAACCCTGGATAATCTGGAGTGCTGAACTTGCAGTACCAATGTGTCCAGCACTGCTGGCTTAGAGATCCCTGCCTGTATCAATTTGTAAAATTGGGTCACTGTGCAAGACAAGTAGGAGGTAAAACTGGCCAAGTATAATCTTATCTGTGTGTGGGAATACTGTAAATCTTTGCAGATATTTTTACACAAAGTGCACACCATGGCCCAAATTTTACTTGCCTCCCTTGAATGAATAAACTCATTCACTTCAATGGCACTATTCATGTAAAAAACAGAAGACTGATACTCAGCAGCTGAGTGCCTTGGGCCTGGTTTCTAATGCACAGAGGCCCCTTCCATGCTGTTTTGACAGTGTAAAAGGGCCTTAAAAGGATGAATGGCTCTGGCTACATTAGCAAGTATTGTGGCCCAATATAAGTAGATCTCTAGTGCAAAACAGTTGTTAATGAAGACCTGACGTCAACACTGGAGGGGTTCTGGGGGATGGTTTCAGCTTAGCTTTAGCCTGGCTCCGTGGCATCAGCAGTTGGAGTGCATCAGGTGTGGTCCTGCAGCACATCTCTGCTCTGGTTTCAGGTCCAGCTTCCATGCTCCAGAAGTGCTCCAAGTGTTGTAAGTAGGGAAGATGCAGAGTTTCACTTCAAAACTCATTCCTGGTCCAAATTACAACACTACTGTAGCCACACTCAGTGTAGCTCACATTGCCTTTATGTCTCTTTTATTCTCTAGAGCTGTGCACAGGCAGTGACCTCTGCTTAATGAAAGTTGGGAAGAGAAAATTTAGCTTTGTGTTTAGAAATGTAGTGCTGGGCCAGCTCTGTCTGTGAATGGTGTCCTGACAGGTCTGAAGTGGAAGGGAGAGGAAGCATGGAACTAAAGACCTGTGCTTTTCCTCTGCTTAGGCAAAGCCCTATCGCAATTGCCACAGTATTAGGTGCTGCACTCTTTTGACTCCCTATCCTCCTGCCAAGTGCTGTGCTGTGATGATGAACACATTTGCAGATCTAGGAATTATGTGATTAATTATGTGGATTCATAGAATCACAGAATCAATCAGGGTTGGAAAGGACCACAAGGATCATCTAGTTCCAACCCCCCTGCCATGGGCATGGACATCGCACACTAGATCAGGCTGTCCAGAGCCTCATCCAGCCTGGCCTTAAACAGGATGGGGCTTCCACCACCTCCCTGGGCAACCCATTCCAGGGTTTCACCACCCTCATGCTGAAGAAATTCTTCCTAACATCCAGTCTGAATCTATCAATTTCTGGCTTTGGTCCATTGCCCCTAGTCACTACCTGACATCCAAAAAAGTTCCTCCCCAGCTTTCTTATAGCCCCCTTAAGATACTGAANTCGCACACTAGATCAGGCTGTCCAGAGCCTCATCCAGCCTGGCCTTAAACAGGATGGGGCTTCCACCACCTCCCTGGGCAACCCATTCCAGGGTTTCACCACCCTCATGCTGAAGAAATTCTTCCTAACATCCAGTCTGAATCTATCAATTTCTGGCTTTGGTCCATTGCCCCTAGTCACTACCTGACATCCAAAAAAGTTCCTCCCCAGCTTTCTTATAGCCCCCTTAAGATACTGAAAGGTCACAAGAAGGCCACCTCAGAGCCGTCTCCTCTCCAAACTGAACAGCCCCAACTCCCTCAGTTTCTCCTCATAGCAGAACAACTCCAGCCCTTTACTCATCCTCATGGCCCTTCTCTAGACACCTTCCAGCACATCCATATCCCTCCTGTAACAGGGGCTCCTGAACTGGATGCAGTACTCCATGTGGGGGGGTCTCACCAGAGCAGAGCAGAAGGGCACAATCACCTCCCTCGCCCTGCTGGCCACACTTCTGTTGCAGCTCAGGCTCTGGTTGCTCTCTGTGCTGCAGCTGCACCCTGCTGGCTCATGTGCTTGTCGTCCACCAGCACCCCCAAGTCCCTCTCCTCAGGGCTGCTCTCCAGTCAGTCACTACCCAGCCTATATTGCTGCTTAGGATTGCCTCGACCCAGATGCAGGTCTTGTTGAACCTCATGAGGTTGGCTTGGGCACACCTCAGCAGCCTGTCAGCAAACTTCCTGAGGATGTACTCAATGCCACTGTCCAGAGAGTAATGACAACTCATAGTTCTGGTAAGTTTGGGGGCTGGCTCTTCTGTGTCTTCACACCTCTGTTAGAGTAGCTACATGTGCTGTGTATGGAAGTAAAATCTTCTTCCTGACAGCCCCTCCTTAGCAGTTAGGGTGTCTATGATGTCTGCTCTAGTCATTGACTCTAAATGACTCTAGTCATTTACCAACATGTGAATTTACCAGCATGTATGTTTGACCCTAAATCCAGCAGCTGGTTGAGCTTCTAAACATCTCTGGTAATCAAATACATCAAGAACCAGCATTTCTTCTTGTAGCTACTCCACACAGGATTGGAACACTTCCCATTCTCCATCCTCCCATTTGAAAAAAACCCCATGAACAATGTTGGCCTGCACGTGTAATAATATGTAATAATAAAGTAATAACAGAGCCAACAAAACAAGTGAAAACAAGTGAGGAGAAGAAAACTCTGTTCATTTCCTGATGGCACCTACCAGATGCTTTCGTCTGCTGTCACTAAGCATCCATTCAGGCACCTCCTGTTTGATATGCGTAGGCTGGATGTAAACAGTTATTGTAATAGTGCTCTGCAGCAAATCCTGCTTGGACAGAGAACCTTGAATGCATCTGCACTTCCAAGTTTTCATTGAGGTGGCTGCATTAATTTCCATGAATCTGATGCTATCACATCCTTAGCAAGCAAATATTTTGGTCAGCGGTGTCCCAGATCGAGATGGCTGCGCTTGATAATCGCTGGCTTAAGGCTAGCTGGAAAGTTTCAGTGCCTTGGAGGGGAGAGCACCAGTTCTGAATTTCAAGTAAGCAGGTCCAATTTTGTCTGAAAACAAGCACTCCTTGCTGAGAGGAATGGCAGATTTTTGCTAGATTTGAATTGCTCACTGGACCGGTGCTGGCCCTGGAGAGAGTTGTCTGTTTTTCACTAGCAATCTTTAGATGTTGAATCCACTTCCCTGCAATATTATGCTATAGGAATGAATTCCTCCTGCGCTCTGAGCTTCATATGCTGGAGTTTCCCCAGTACTTGGCTCATTAGCAAACAGCAAAATCTAGATTTTTCCATTAGCCTGCGCTTTGAGGAGTCATGTGCACCGGTGTACAAGTTGTCAGATATGCTATCATTCCTAATTAGTAGTGTTTTGAACCAATTTATGCTCATTTTGTCTTGCTGTCAGTGGCCACATAAGGTGTTAAGGATCTGGCTTAGATTTTCCTAAGCCTGTAAATGCGATTCCAGAATTAGTTTTGACATTCATGGCTGTTTGTAGGATTCGTGTTCAAGAGTCTGCAGACCAAAAACTCAAACCCAGGAGTCATCCCCTGTGTAAGTCCTTTCAGCCAGTGGAGTTACATCAGGGTTGAGTTTGGCTCCCAAATTGGAAAAGTATAAAGAGAAAGTGTGCTCATAGCCTTTCCCACATGATGCTCCTTGTGATTTCTCTCTTACCTCCAAGTCCTTGCTGGTAAAAGGAAATGTTTGTCCATAAGCCTTACAGTTTTTTCCACCATGGCAGCCTGTGATGAAATTGTATAGCTGCTAATTTGAGTGAAAAGCAGTCCTAATTGTGGAAACTTGGCTTTTGAAGCCCTGTCCTCCTCCAAGACCAAGTGCTAATGCAGGAGTCTCTTTGTAGAGAAACTGAAAGATTATTATTGCAGGGACTTCCATCCTGACTGCTGGTGGATGTGTCTGAAAAACAACAGCGCTATAATAATTCTGTATTTTGAGTCCTCAAAATACAGAATTATTCTGGATTGTTGACAGGTTTTTTTGTGTACATTATTTAGGCAAGCTCAGCTAGACCCTTAAACCACTGCTGAATGGACAGAAAAGAGAGGAAATAGGGAGGCAGTGCCATACCAATAGTGCAGGTGGGTGAAGTGAGACAGAAAGAGAAGTTATTCACATCGTGCCCAGATTGGCTCATTGCTACTGTTACAGATTGCACGGAAGAGGAGGGCACCTTTGCCTCCCTCTTCTTTATTCTACCTCATTGCCACATGTTACTCTTCAGATGTTTTCAGCAGGTGCATCTCTTTCTGCACTCTGTGAGTTCAGTCATTCACCCCTCTTTGCAGGGCTGGCTGTGAGCCAGACTGAAATAGAGACGAGTTTTACTACTGATTTCATTCCAAGTCCCCCCTGTTGACAATCTCTGCTTCCGCCTAATTAAGCCAACAGAAAGTTGAGTTTCAAATAGATCCCTGTCAACAAATAGGAGATGCTAAGCTGTGGAGCAGCTGAGCGTGTGCCACCCCTCCCAGCATGAGGAAAGGAGATTTCCTAGCCTGGGACAGCTCTGAGTGTAAATTTATGATCCCAGTGTTCTTGCTGAGGATCCAAAATAACTTCAGCCTGAGGATCTCGTAGTGCAATGGGAGATGGTTGAAATTTTCAGAGCTGATTATAATAATTGATGACTCAATCCATACTTACATGGGTAGCTTAGAGAGTGCACTGTGTTACACACAAACTCTTTGCTTAGAACTTTCATCCTTTTCCTAAGTGCATTTAATCATCAAGATAATTAATTTGTTCCTGTCATTTGGAGTGGGCAGCTTTCCTTAAAGCAGAACAATGACTTCTGAATATTAAGCAACTCACTAGGATGAACAACCTCACTTTCTGGATCATGCAGGCTTCCAAATTTTGTGACCTCAAGGAACACAGGGCTGAGCTGTGTTGCATCCTCAGCTGATATAGTTCAGCTTCGTGTTACGCAAGACGAAATGGAGTTACTCCAGCTTAAACCCTGATCTTGTGAGTGAGTGTATTAGCAAAAATACTTGTGAATCAGTGTTTTTAACTGGGTTTTCCTGTTCAACTACTTCTGCTGATAGGACTTCACTGATATGGCTGCTATTAGATGTGTTGTGTAAGTGCAGGGATGTTGGCATTGGGCAGGGGAGTGCCTTTCTTAATGCCATGTCATGCCACCTGATGGCGTGGAGCCGTGAGGTGTTCCAGTTCAGAAAGAGCTGTCCACTGGTGCCAGAGCATCAGCATCTTAAATCCCTTTTTCCTGACAAAAAGGATTAAGGGCATGTCTTGTTCTGCCTGTTCATAACACAGGATGGTGTGAGAAACTTGGCTCTGAGTGTACCTGAGGGTTCTTCAGCTTCCTACTTAAGCCAAAGTGTCTCTGAATGTCTCTCTCCAGGAAGGACATTCAGATGCTGGAGTGAGTCCAGAGAAAGGCAGCAAAGGTGGTAAAGGACCTAGAGCACAAGTCTTGTGAGGAGCATCTGAGGGAACTGGAATTGTCTAGCCTGGAAAAGAGAAGGCTCAAGGGAGACCTTCTTGCTCTACAACTCCCTGATAGGAAGTTTGGAGCCAGATGGGGGTTGGTTTCTTCTCCCAAGGAACAAGTGACAGGACAAGAGGAAAGGTTGTCAGGTTGTACCAAAAGAGGTTTAGGTTTGACATGAGGAATAATTTCTTCCTCAACCCTCCCCTTTTCCAGGCTTGTAATGGTCTGGGCTGTGATACACCTCCAAAAGCAGGTCTTTAGCTATCCTTAGCAAAGCTGTGCTCCGTAGAGCAGCTCTGTCTGATGTTCTCAGAGCTTGGGACTTCACCCTCTCCTCCAATCACCAATAAACCCAAGGCTTTCCCATCCTGAGGATACTACAAGTTCAAGCAATAAATCCATGGTGGAAGCAGAAATAGATCTGAACTCTCCAGAGGACAGTTTCTCTGTTCTAACCACTAAGCAACACATATTTTCTTTAGTCAGGGTTTTGATCCAGTTGTAGTGTGTGTGAAACAGAGAAAGAAAAAGGAAAAAAAAAAAAAACCCAGAAAAACAGAGAAGATGGAACTGAGCATGATTTCAGAGGTCCCTGTTGTTTCATGTTGGGTGGTGGACTCGTAGATGCTGTCTACACAGCCTGGTAGCTCCAACCTACAGAAGGTCAGCGTCAGGAAACACTTTTGTCAAATGCCTTGAGAAAAGAGGGTTAAGTGGTACTGAATTCTAAGTCTTATTGCTTTTAATACAGTTGAATAAGCAGCTCATTCAGCTGTTACTAAGTTGGTGTGTTTTCCTGTTTTCCTGGCCTCCTAGAGAAGTGGGATCAGCATGTGATCTGTGTGCAGAAGGAAGAGTCCTGGTGCAGTACGCCTTCAGCGCCTCTTCCCCGATGCCGTGCGATCCCTCAGGGCACTGGAGCCCACGGGAAGCAGAAGGTGAGTCACAGGGCTGGGGGAAAAGACAAGGTGTGGGAGAAGACAAGCTGAGAGGGTTGGACTTGTTCAGTCTGGAGAGGAGAAGGCTCCAGGGAGACCTTCTGGTGACTGTTCGGCACTTAAAAGGTCTATTTGGGAACAGACTTTTTAGCAGGGCCTGTTGTGACAGGACAGGGAATGATGGTTTGAAGCCAAGAGGGAGATTCAGAATAAATAAAAAGAAGACATTTTTTAGACAGAGGATGGTGAGATACTGGTCCAGTTTACCCAGAGAGGTGTAGATGTCCCATTCCAGGTCAGGTTGTTTGGAGCTCTGAGCAATCTGCTGTAGTTGTAGATGTCCCTGCATACTGCAGGGGGGTTGGCCTGGAGTCTTTTAAAGCTTCCTTGCCACCCAAACCAGTCCATGATTCTATGATAAGAAGGGCCAGAGCAAAAGGAGATCCACAAGGACAGTGGGCAAACCTGGCAGAGTGGGTGATTACTCCTGTGTGTATCATGACTCAGATTGGAGGACAGATGCATGCACTGTGCCTTGAAACAATGCCACTCCTGAAGTCCCTGTGCTTTGGCCCCTGTATCCTGACCCTGCCCGTGAGTTAACTGAATTCCAGGAGCTGAACCTGAAGTTCAAAAGGCAGCAGAGTGCCAAGAAATGCTGACCATTCGCATCTGCCGGATGAATTCCTCAGGGGAGCTGTTTGCTCCTTGTACTCCAGCTCCAGAATTGAAAAACTGTGTGTTGTTTACTTGGCCCAGATTTCTGCTGCCTTCTCTTGCACCGAATAGCAGCGAGCTGCACCAGCAGGCAGGCTGAGAGGAAATTGTCCCTTGGGCAAGCACTCTGCAGCATGAATGCAGGTGACCCAGTCTGGTTGAGGAGGTTTTGCAAGTCGTTCTTACTGCTGCTCTCAGAGCAGGATGAGGGGAGGATAGTCTGCAGAACTGGTTGTACATGTGCTGTTAGGTCCCCATCATTAACTCTCCTCCATGTGCATTTCCCATTATGTAAGTAGGTGGATGTGGTAGAGCTCTCCTATGAGGACAGGCTGAGGGAGTTGGGTCTCTTCAGCCTGGAGAAGAGAAGGCTTCGAGGGGACCTGATAGTAGCCTTCCAGTATCTGAAGGGGGCCTACAGGAAGGCTGGGGAAGGATTATTTACAAGGTCCTGCAATGACAGGACAAGGGGCAATGGGCTTAAACTGGCAGAGGGGAGATTTAGACTGGATGTTAGGAGGAAGTTCTTTACAGTAAGGGTGGTGAGGCACTGGAACAGGTTGCCCAGGGAGGTTGTGGATGCTCCCTCCCTGGATGTGTTCAAGGCCAGATTGGATGAGGCCTTGAGTAACCTCTACTAGTGGGAAGTGTCCCTGCCTATGGCAGGGGGTTGGAACTAGATGATCCTTGAGGTCCCTTCCAACCTTACCATTCTATGATTCTATGATTCTATGATTCTATATTAAGATTATACCATACCAAGGTCAGTGATCGCAAATTTGGGTTTGGAAAGGCCAGAATATTATTTCAATCTCTCCATAAGAAGTTATTCTTTTGGGAGTAGCATATTGTGGGGCCAGATTTCACTGTAAACACACAAGTGGGCTCCACAGACTCAAAGCCCAGTCCCTGGATTTTGCAAGCTCACAACTTAAACCTCTTTACATTATGGGCTTCTCTGTCCTGCAGCTAGAGTACCTGAGTTATTCCATACTAATTCTAGTGGTGGCCTAAACCCAACACCTAGCAGGGTTGGGTTAACAGTTGGGCTTGACCATCTGAGAATCATAGAATCTTTAAGGGTGGAAAAGCCTTCTACGATCAAGCCCAACCATCAACAAAGTCCAGGCAGAGCCACAAAGTTGATGAAGGGAATGGAGCATCTCTGTTATAAGGAGAGGCTGAGGGATCTGGGGCTCTGCTGTTTGGAGAAGAGGAGACTGAGAGGTGACCTCGTCAATGTTTATGAATATGGAAAGTTGAGTGCCAGGTGGGACAAGGGTCAATGGGTGAAAGCTGAGGCATAAAAAACTTCATTTAAATATGAGGAGGAATTTTTTCCTCGTGAGAGTGACAGAAACCTGGAACAGGCTGCCCAGGGGGATTGTGGAGTCTCTGTCTCTGGAGATATTCAGAACCTACCTGGACATGTCCCTGTGTGATCCAGTAGAGATGATCCTGCTCTGGCAGAGGGGTTGGATTGGATGAGCTTTTGAGGTCCCTTCCAGTCCCTGACATTCTGTGATTGTATGATCAACCAAACACCACTAAGTCCCAAAGTGGCAGGTCTACATATTTTCTGAACAATCCCTGGAGTGTTCTTAAAGACGTCTTCCAACCAAAACAATTCTATGATTCTACAGGGAAGATCATTTGTAAGCTAACATGGTGATCACACTGTCACAGGATGTTAGAGCTTGGAAGGGACCTCCATAGATCATTGAGTCCAACCCCCCTACCAGAGCAGGACCATAAAATCTGGCTAAGGTCACACAGGAATTCATTCAGACAGGGCTTAAAAATCTCGAAAGAAGGAGACTCCACAACCTCTCTGGGGAACCTGTTCCAGTGCTCTGTGACTCAATCAAAAAATTCCTCCTCATGTTGAGATGGAACTTCCTCTGCTGTAGTTTATACCCACTGCCCTTTGTTCTATCACAGGGTGCAACTGAGAAGAGTTTGTCCACCTCCTTCTTGACCTCCAGCCCTCAGATATTTATAAACATTGATTAGATCCCCTCTAAGTCTTCTCTTCACCAGACCAAAAAGCCCTGGGTCCCTCAGCCTCTCCTGATAGGGCAGTGCTCCAACCCCTTCATCATCTTTGTAGCCCTGTGTTGGACTCATTTCAGTAGATCTCTCTCCCTTTGGGGAGCCCAAAGCTGAACACAGTATTTCAGGTGAGGGCAGAATAGAGGGGAAGGAGAACCTCCCTGATATATGCAGTGCTGGCTCCCAGGTGCCCTCCCTGGTCTTAAGGTCAGCATGTACAGCAAGCTGTGTCCTGGCTGCATGATGGGACAAGGTGTGTGGGCCCAGCAAAGGTTGTGGTTCCTTCTATCTCACTTCACTGGTTTGGACCTCCAAGGCCAAGGCTGCAAGATGCAGCACAGAATGCACCTGCCCCTTGGGTGGCTGTTAACGAGGAACTCCATCATGTGAAGCAGCACTCCAGCTACAAGTGTGGCTGGATTATTGAGTACACAGGATTAGCAAAGGCTGGATCACTTGCAGTAGTAGTGCAGGGTGGAAGGTGGAATTTCCACTTAGCCAAGGCTTACAAGGCTTTGAAGCTTGGTTTCGTTTGGAACCAAACTTGAGACTTTTGAAATCCTCCATAAAGGAAAATTAAAAACAAGAAGCGTTTGAGGCTGGCCAGAATGTTTTGTTTAGCTCATATAATTCCTCTTTCATGAACTTCAGTGAAATTATGACATTTGAAAAGATCCCCTTTTAGCATTATAATCTAAGGCAAAAGCAACTTTTAATATCAAAATCAAAAAAGTCTTTCAAAGCGCAAAAGTGAAACAGTTTCTTCCAAAAATGTCAAAACACAGTGTTCCAATATTGTTATAACTTTCTTCCCTTCTGTTCCATAATAAAATTTTGGCCAAATAAACCCAATTTTGCAAAGTGTTCTGATTTTGAAGGAACTGTGTATTCCAAGAAGATATGCAGCTCTGTCAAAATTGCTCCAGCAAGCTCTGATTTGAAAACTTCTGGATCTCACACGTCTTGCCAGCGGCATTATTCCTAGAGAAACTAAGCCACTCTAAGATTTATTACTCAGCTGCATTTTGCATTTAATTTCCTCTTCTTACAGTGTGTGCCTGCATGTTCTTAACTCTGAAGGGTGCAGTCTGATCCTTATCGGTCTCGTTCGGCTGCTGCTGTGCCATTGCACTGGAGAGACGATTTGGGAATCGTGGCCTCGTGCTGCATTAACAAATTGTTTCCACTTGAGGGTGGAGATTTCTGGGGTGCAATAAGAAGAGTGTGGTCAGCAGGTCGAGGGAGGTGCTCACTCCCTCTATGCTGCCCTAAAGAGGCCTCATTTGGAGTATTGTGTCCAGTTCTGGGCTCTCCAGTTCAATAGAGGTGGAGAACTACTGGAGGGAGTCCAATGAAAGGCTACCAGGATGATTAAGGGAATAGAGCATCTGTCTTAGGAGGAGGAGCTGAGACCTGGGACTGTTAAGCCTGGAGAAGAACAGACTGAGAGAAGATCTTCTTGGTGCTGATCAATAGCTAAAGGGTGGGACGAGAGGATGGGGCCAGACTCTTTTCAGTGGTGCCCAGTGATAATATGAGGGGTGATGGGCGTGAACTGGAATGCAACAAGTTCCATCTCAACACGAGGGAAAACTTCTTCACAGTGAGCATGATGAACCACAGAACTGAGCTGCCCAGAGAGGTTGTGGAGTCTCCTTCTCTGGAGACATTCAAAACCTATCTGAATGTGTTCCTCTGTGACCTGCCCTAGGTGAACCTGCTCTGGCAGAGAGGTTGCTCTGGATGTTCTCCAGAGGTCCCTTCCAATCCCCACCATTCTGTGATTCCATGGAAATGAACCCAGTGTATGGTATTTGTTGCTCTGTCATTTTCTGTCATCACTACCACCCTCCCTGACATTTGGGATCTCTGCCTATTCACACTTGCTCAGAGTTACAAAGAGCACAGTTAGATCATTGTCTGGCTTCTTTAATTGTCTATCTGTGAGCTCTTGAGCATGCAAATTTTAAATTCACTTTCTGCCCATGCTCATATGTAAATCTCCACTGCTTGAATGTGTATGGAAAGCGAGCACAGAGGAGCCACAAACATGGCCAAAATGAACTCACTTCAAAATCTGAGATGACACTCATGGAAAAGGTTTCGTAGTACTCATCCAACTTCTTACCAGAAAACCACATTTCTTATGTGTCTCTGAAGCAGCTCTGAACCTGGTTGGTCTGATTTGTTTTCTGGAGGTCTCAAAGCACTGTCACATTGCACAGTTACCCCCCAGTGGCTGGCACCAGATGTGGTCTGGACTATGTGTGAGCTGTGACTATTGCAAAACACTGCAATGGGGACTGTGTCCTTACGAGTGCCCTGCTTTTGCCTGATCTTTGTGGGGTCCAGAACTCCAGGCTGAGATGTTTTGTGGTTCTTTCTCAGCCAGTTGTGCCCCTTGGTAGGGGTTGTGGGAGGGCACTGGAAATCAGACAGTTCTGATTTACTCTTTACCTTCAGTGTAGAGCAAGAAAACTGTAGCCTGTCTGGATTCCCACCAGCAACACCAACTAGATAAACAAACCTTACAGCACCTCCACAGCTTGGTCAAAGGGGGTTTTTATATCTGGAAGGTGATTTTGGCTCAAAGCTAAGTAAGTAACTTTGCTTACTGTGCAATATATGCATGTATCAGTCTATTCCTACTGCCTGGCTCACTATTGACTGAGGGAAGTGTGAGAACATAATAAAATGTTTTGCTGACTTAGGCTGCCCCAGTGTCCTTCCTTTCCCAGTGGCCAGTATTTCACTGGGAAGTGATCTATTCTGTTTCTGAACATCAGAGTCTCACTGGATGGTTCCTTTCTCTTGACCACCTAAGACATGTGGCAGGTGACTTGTAGCTGTGCCAGCAGCTGCATCCCAAGAGGCTGCTGATCCCAAATGGCCTTGTACAGAATCACGGAATCCCACTGTGGTGAGGTTTGGAAGGGACCTCTGGAGATCATCTAAAGCAGGTTCACCTAGAGGATGTTGCACAGAATTGTGTCTAGGTGAGTGTGTCTAGTGTCACCCGTGCATACCAGTGTGCCAAGTCTCTCCCATGTGCCAGGGCAATAGAGGGACATCTATCCCAGCCACTTCCCTTGATTGCATGATAAAAGCTTGTACTGACACAAGTATCCTAGAATCATAGAATGGTTTAGGTTGGAAGGGATCTCAAAGCTCATCCAGTTCCAACCCCCTACCATAGGCAGGGACACCTCTGACTAGAACAAGTCACTCAAGACCTCATTCAACCTGGCCTTGAACTCCTCCAGGGAGGTTGTGGAGCACAGAATCACCCAATTTGGGTGATTCTGTGCTCCACAACCTCCCTGAGCAACCTGTGCCAGTGTCTCACCACCCTCACTGCAAACAACTTCTTCCTAATGTCCAGTTTCAATCTCCCCTCTGCCAGTTTAAACCCATTAGTCCTCATCCTGTCATTACAAGACCTTGTCAATAGTCCCTCCCCAGCCCTCCTGTAAGCCCTTTCAGATACTGGAAGGCTACTCCAAGGTCTTCTTAAAGTCTTCTCCTCTCCCTGCTGTAGAGCCTGTGGCCAGCATTTTGGGGAAAGCCTCTCTCCCAGCCTACCATCCCTGCTCTCTAACCAGGAGATGACATTTGGGTTATCCTCACAAACATTCACATTGTATAGATTCAGAGCAGCTTTTTGGTTGGATCGTTGAGCCCAACCATTGTCTAACTCTACCAAGTCTATTGCTAAACCATTGTTAACCACGTCCCTTTGTCTTAGGCAAACCATAAGGTAGTGCAAGACAGTTCTGTGACCAATCTTACTGATGATCTCATAAACCAAATGATTTTCAGAACCCACATGTACAGGTGCAGAATAACTCATGCACCTTTTCTTTTTATATACAAGTATTTGTAGCTTTCATAGTATTTACTCACCTCTAGAAATCTCAGAGTTACCTGGAATAAGGTTTTCATCTTCTTCCACAGTTAAGTGAATGTTTCCTGTGCAGGTCTTAGTGTTTGATGATATTTCAGAGTCTCTTTATCTCAACTTAATTGATGTTTTTAGTCTATGGATGATTACAGGTGATCTCACATTTTGGGGTCACGATCTGCATCAAACTCCCTGGGGGCTGATACCAGTTCATGTAACTCCAGGGATCACACCCTGATCTACCAAAGTGCATAGGTTTAGTCACTGTTTAAGTCTTACAGAGGCTGTGAGCTGGCAGAGGTGAATTTGCAGAAACCCAGGTGTTGATCACTTTTGACGGTAGGAGGCTGTGAGCCATTAATCAGCTCCATTTTTTTTCTATCTGTGACATGGCAGCAAAAATACTCACAAAGCTTTCCAAAGCCCTCTGAGATACTCTGAGTGAGTGCAGAGAAGGGCAACAAACCTGGGAAAGGGCCTGGAGAACAAATCTTATGAAGAGTAACTGAGGAAGCTGGGGATGGTTAGTTTGAAAAAGAGGAGGCTGAGGGGAGCCCTCATTGCTGTCTACAGCTACCTGAGAGGAGGTTGTGGAGAGATTGGTGCTGGTCTCTTCTCAGAGGTGGTTAGTTTGAAAAAGAGGAGGCTGAGGGCAGACCTCCTCACTGTCTACAGCTACCTCAAAGGAGGTTGTGGAGAAACTGCTGCCGATCTCTTCTCAGAGATAATTAGTGATGGAACAAGAGGAAATGGCCTCAAGCTGTCACTGGGTAGGTTTAGACTGGACATTAGGAAAACATTTTCACAGCAAGAGTGGTCAGGCATTGGAATGTGCTGCCTAGGGAGGTGGTGGATACCAACTCTGGATGTGTTTAAAAGTCATTTGGATGTGGTGTGTGAGGATGTGGTTTAGAGTGCACCTTGTAGAATAGGGTTAATGGTTGGACTTGGTGATCCTGAGGGCCTTTGACAGCCTGAATGTTTCTGTGACTGTGTGATACTTGGGTTAAAAAAAAACACCTTTTGAGGGCTTCACTCAGGAGCTTGCTATGAGCCTGTGAGAAAACCATTGGCAGGCCCAGCCAAGCAGAGGCGGAGGTCAGCAAGTGTTGTGAGATAATGTGAGTCCTGGGGGATGTTCTCTGCTCAGTGATTACACACAGCACTTGTGAGCCTGCCAGGGGGGAAAAGACCTGAGCGTGTTAAATGGGACTCTGGCTTTCTTCAAAAAATATATGGCTGCTGTGGTGTCTCCAGATACTGAGCTTTGTGGCATTCCTGCTGCTCTCTGGCATGCAAGGTGGAGAGGAGGGCTGTGGGTATGTGTGGGTGAGAGGGAGGTTGTGCATCTGCAGGATGATGGTGTTGGACGGTGGGAGAGCTGCCTGAGATAGCGGCAGATCTATTCTGTGTCTGGCTTCATTTGGTATGGACAGGAGAATTCCCTGTGCTGCTTATCCTTGACAGAAGAGGCACATTTCTAACAGTTCATTGGATCACAGACAATAAGAATAACCTTCACACGTTGCCCTTTTCTCTTCGAATTAGCAGTGACGTCCTGTTTGTCCGTGTCTGCCCCGTGCTTTATCTTGCTTTCTTTCTGAGTTACAAACAGCTATGCTCTCCTTATTTTTTTCTCACCCTCTCCCTTCACCATTCCTCTCCTCTCATTACTTTTCTCTATCTTTATTTTTCCCTTTCTTCTTTTCTGCATTTTGCCTGCTCCCTGCCCTGCTCACTCCTCTTTCTTTTGATTATTTGGGAAGAAGAGGGAATTTATGGCTCTCACTGGATTCTGTTACCAACTGTTCCACCCATCTGACCTCTCTGGATCTTGCAGATCCAGACTCTGTGCCAAATTGTAATGTTACCATAGTATTTGGGAGCCCAGCAAGCATTGTGGCTTTCATTAGTTTTTAGCAATACCTCCCATGTAGTTGAACATTGCCAATGGCCAAAAATGTAGTACAAGTGCCTGTTGTTCCACCACAGCAAGCGCAGAGACAGTTCACACCTTAGCTTCATGTACCTCCAAAAAACAGGGGTCTTACACAACATGCTGGATTAGCCTGTAAATGGCACTAGAGTGCCTCAACAGCACAGTGCAACAGCTCCTTGGAATCAACAAAAGCTCTTTTCTTGTCTTTGTTGAAGAGAAAAAGGTTGTTTTGGAGTGAGAGGCAAGGCAATAAGTAAGGGCACGGAGGTGAACTGACGGCAAAGTGACTCTGTTTATCAGGTAAAGTACTCGGTGGAAATGCTGGAAAACGCCATTGTTTGGCTCAGGGGAAGGCACTAGGAATAGGAAATTCAGGACCAGACACACTGACACTGCTGTGTGTTGTTCAGCCCAGCTGGGCAGTTACTGGGTTTGCTTCTCTCACCCAGCCAGGAGACACTGGCATTCCATTCCTTCTCTCTGTGCTGGCCATGTCTCTACTGCTCAAGTACACAATTAGTTTCCTGGACAGGTACAAACCAGCAGCTTGTATTTCGAGACTGACGCCAGTGCTAACGCATCTCCTAACTTCTTTTGTACCTGTCTTTGCCTCCTTGTTTCCTTCCAGGGCACCCTGACGTTGAGCAGCCTTGTAAATCCAGTGTCAGAACATGGAGTCCCAACTCTGCAGTCAACCAACACACAGTGCCCCCAGCCTGCCCTGAGCCTCAGGGCTGCTACCTGCAGCTGGAGTTCCGTTACCCGCTGACCCCAGAGTCCCTCACAGTCTGGGTGACATTTGTTTCCCCAGACTGGGACTCCAGTGGAGCGGTAAATGACATCAAACTGCTCACCGTCAGTGGCAAGAACATTTCCCTTGGGCCACAGAATGTCTTCTGTGACATCCCACTGACCATAAAACTGGATGCAGGACGAGTTGGGGAGGAGGTGTACGGGATCCAGATCTACACTCTGGATGAGCACCTGGAAATTGACGCCGCCATGCTGAGCTCTGTGCCCCACAGCACCTTGTGTGCGGACTGCAAACCCATCCAGTACAAAGTGGTTCGGGAGCCTCCTTTCCAGTCTGGATCTGCAGTTGTCATCTCCAACCTCAGCAGGAGATTTGTCGACATGTAAGTACTGCTTCCAGAGAGCTGAACAGGCCTAGGCAGTGCAAAGTAAAAACCTGCTCCTCTCATCCTGGTAAAGTCCAGCATCACAACTGCTTGCTGGGGTTTGGGTGAAGGTAGACATGCCAGGTGTCACCCAGAGAGGATCTTCTCAGGGGTGTATTTTGGGATGTTCTCACAGGAGCACCATGCTCAGCCTGAGATTTCATGGGTAGTTTCGGACAGATTTCCAGGCTCCTTGTGCAGAGAGGTGAAATAAATTCAGGCTTTGTTTAATCAGAAAGGATGTTGCAAACTACCTGAGCTCTGAGGGAGCTGGGGCTCTTTAGCTTGGAGAAGAGGAGACTGAGAGGTGACCTCATCAATGTTTATAAATATGTAAAGGGTGAGTGCCAGGAGGCTGGAGCCAGGCTCTGCTGGGTGATGCCCAATGACAGGACAAGGGGCAATAGGTGAAAGCCGAGGCATAGGAAGTTTCGTGTAAACATGAGGAGGAATTTTTTCCCTGTGAGGGTGACAGAACCCTGGAACAGGCTGCCCAGGGGGGTTGTGAAGTCTCCCTCTCTGGAGATATTCTAAACCCACCTGCATGTGTTCCTGTGTGATCTGGTCTAGAAGATCCTGCTCTGGCAGGGGGGTTGGACTGGATGAGCTTTCAAGGTCCCTTCCAGCCCCTGACATTCTGTGATGCTGTGATAAGTGTTTAAGATAACCTAAATGAGGACCCCTGAAGTAATATGGTCGTAAGTTCTTTAGAATTGTTTTGAAAACAATATTTTAATGGAGAAGGAGAGAGCATGCTGGAGCACCAATTAGGTGCTACAGGAAGGATGCAAACATACACTTGCATGTTTAGGTGTGTAAAAGTATTTCAGGTGCTTTCATTTTCTGCTTTCATGTGTCAGTAAAACAAATTGTGTTGGAGTGAGATTGTTCCGTAGTAAACATGCCAAATGCACTGGTTTGTTGTAGGGGCTGAGTTCCATCCCAGATGCAGCTATGTTCATCTACTCAAGGAATGCAAGATTGTTGAGGGGAGTCCAATGTCAAAATATTTAGTGATTTCTCCATGATCTACCCAAAGGCATTCTGCAGCAGCAAGAAAAACATCTTTTGCATAACACGATTCCCTGGAAGTGATTCACTCATCTGTGGGAACAACATTGAAGCTCTTTTGAAAAATGAGCACCAGATAAAAGGAAACCTGCTAAGAAAACTGCACTCTAATTTAGAAAAGATGATCTAATTAGTAGAGCTAATACCAAGGAAGCATACATCATTATGGTCTTCTAAAGCATATTTAAATATAATAAAAATGATTAATTAACAATTCAGTAATTATGAGCTACCATCCCTTTCATGGCCCAATTATGCAGCTCAGAAGATGCAAATGGTCCCTGTGGGTTTAAAAATTCAAGGTAACTAACAATAGCTATTATAAAAACAAGACCCAGGACATCAGTGATGTTACTCATGTGCTGAAAGTTAAGCATGTGCCTAAGTGCTTTCTTGGGCTGTAGCCTTGATCCAACAATTGCTGGCACTTAACCTGAGGTGAATATTGGCATATGGAAAACATGGAAAAGGGTGAATTTTCCCATGGTTTTGCTGTGAAAGCATCTTTGCCTGAATCCTGGCCCACTCTCCTTGGAAAATGGGACTGGTTTGCTTTGAAATACTTGCATACCTTAGCACAAGTTCCCACAGAAACAGGTCCAGTTTTGAGCTCATAGCAGAACGTGAAAAGAAAGAAAGAATGAAGCCCAAAACACAGCTTGCACTCTGAGTTCTGTTCCCTTGTCTTCTGTTATGATTTTGTGGGTCTCTTCTAGCTAAGTGAGGTGAAAGGGTGTTCTGGTAATTAGATCAGTAGTCTGGCATTAGTGACAGCTTTCTGTGCATCACTGAATAAGTGACATGGGGTAACATTACTGTACCTGTCTGTACATCTCACCTGGTATGTAGCCAGCTAAAGATCAGCCAGGAAATTTACAGTAGTTTTTCTGGGTTCTACCTGTGACCAATGGATAGAAATGAGTGCTCCTGGAGGCTGACACAGCTCGCCTAGCCCTGTCCTCCCATCTTGCTGACCTCAGGTTGACTCTGTCTATCTGGGGGCTGCCAGTGAGCTGTGATGAGGCACTTGGAAAGCTGAAATGAAGTTTTTAGTCACTGAGTAAGAAGTCAAAGATACAGATTTTTTTGAGCACTGTTGGTTTTGAGTCAAGACTTGTGCATGCATTTGAAATGTTGAAAAGTGACTTTTTCTCCTAACAATATATGCACACAGCACTGCTCCATAGCCCCTGGTGATAGGGCATCAGGCAGGTTTGCAGGCTGATGTTGGATGCCAAAGCTGCTGTTGTTCCACACCTTGAGACACCTCAAATGTGCTGAAACTCTGCATGTGATTATGATTATATGGTAGAGGCAAATGCAAGATGAATTTTCCATTAGCACCTTGTGCAGTCTAACCACAGTTGTAGAATCATAGATTGGTCTGGGTTAGAAGGGACCTCCAAAGCTTATCCAGTCCAACCCTCCCTGCAGTCAGCAGGGGCATCCTCTACTAGACCAGGCTGCCAGGAGCCCTGTCAAGGCTCACTTTGAATGTCTTCAGGGATGGGGCCCCAACCACCTCCCTGGCAACCTGTTCCAGTGTTCCAGTACTCTGTAAGCAGGCAGGAGAAAAGATACTTCAGGGAATTCAGGGTCAGAGGTGCTGGGCTGTGCTCCTATATATCTGTATGTGTAGAGGTAAATGCAGTCTCTCTCGACCTCTTCTCATCTGGCTGTTTGTCTGACTCTGTGCAGCTGGAATTCAGCATATTGGCACAACCAGACTTTGCAGCCCCTTTATCTCCCCCTCAGCCCCAACCCCTCCTCTGTGCTTTGGCATGTTTTCTGTATTAAATAAAATGACACCCCCACAAATTCTGTGGAAGGTTATTTTGAAGGCAGTCACATCTCTTTACACTTGCCTTCTCTGACCTTGATCTTCACTTTCTCTTTTTCTCCCAAAGAAAATATTTGCTTGCACTGTTATCTGTGAGCAAGATCCTTTCCCCAGGTGTGGTGATGCTGAAAGAAAAATTAATTTCTTCTACCTTCTTCCCGTCAAAGAGAGGGAACTTCTCTTTAAGCTGAGAGGAGAGACAGCCTTTAATGGATAGCCATTGCCTAGTCAGCACTGGGTGCTCCTCAGAGGAGAGTAAATAAGTAGAACAGTGGAAACCTTTTATTAAGAAATGCAAAATAATGGCAGACCTTCTGCTCTCAAGCTACATTTTAATCTCAGCTCTTGGCTGAAGCTGAGCCTAACAAACATTTCTAAGGGACAAGACCTTATCCTTGGACCTTATAGAAACCAGCCAAGACACACTCAATTCCACTGGGCATGATCAGCCAGAGCTGCTGGTCTCTGTGATACAAAGTGAGAGTCAGCCTAGGAAGAGAGCAGAAAGCTAAATAAATCAGTGGGGGAATAAAGGAAGGAAACAAAAAAAAAAGAGGTCAGGGCAGGTGCAGCAACAGAAGTGCTGAGTCTGTGCACTGCAGGGAGTGATAAGGAATGAGCCTCATCTGCAACTCTCAAAGTCTCAGCTCACAATTTAATCCAAAGTTTGGGTTGTGCTCATATGTAGAGGGCTGTACCCTGACCGTTGTCTAGAAATGATGTGCAAGATGGTCACGGTGGTGAACATGGCAATTACTTTGCCCTGACTTTGCCCTTGCTGCAGCACTTCCATGCTCACATCGTTGCTGTTGGAAAGTCCCTGTTGCTCTTCCATTTGCAGCCACTGGTGTGTCGAGAGCTCGGTGAGAAGTGAGCGCCTACAATGAGATGCCCTCCTGAGGATGTACCAGGTACAGTTAGGTGGCAGTCCCACTGGGACAGTCTGGGGTGGGCAGCCCCACGGCACTCTCAGCAGCTGAGTCTGGGAGCAGCGAGCAGCTGGGTGTGCTGGCGAGGTCTGTGCTTTCCCCTCTGGCAGGCAAGCCGAGAGACACCGAGGTTAGTTTTGGAAAGTTGTCAGAATAACTGGAAAAGTTTCTAAGAATTGGAACTTTTCCCAACTTTTCTGCCACAGACTTTGTAGGAAACCTCAAAACGTGGTGGATGGCAATGGATTGAGTCGTCTGTGGTATTAACCTGTAGGCTTTTTCAAGACAAAGGCACTGACTGAAATAGCCTTAGAAAGAATCCCAGCGTGAAGCCAGTATAAGTTTTGGGATTGCAGAGTTGTACATCACTGAGAAGCAAGTATGTGGTGCTGTGAGATATACATCTGAGCCATTCCTGCACTGACTAGAGCTTTAGTACTTAAGTGATATGTAGAGATACTGATTCCAGACTTGAAAGGAAAGAAAAAGGAGAGACTGGGAATGAAACTTGCATTTTCTTATACAGAGAATATGTATTTCTGCTCAGGTTTGGCTACTTTGCAGCTGTGTTCTATAGCTGTTCCTTTTCTCTTTGCTTTTGCTCAGTTGGAGGGAATAAGTTGTCACCTATCTAGAGTTGTCTAAGCAAACACAGTATTTGTAAGTGTTCAGTTGGAGTCTGGAGTTCCACCAGTGCTAAGGCTGTAAAGTCCATGTCATTTACTGTGCTGGCACTCCACACCTTGGATGGTGGAGTGCAGGTCACAGAATCACAGAGTTAACCAGGTTGGAAAAGACCTCTAGGATTATCGAGTCCAACCTATCACCTAACCCTTCTAATTAACTAACCCATTGCACTAAGTGCCTCATCCAACCTCCTCTTAAACACCTCCAAGGCTGGGGACTCCACCATCTCTCTGGGCAGCCCATTCCAATGCCAATCACTCTTTCCATGAAGAACTTCTTCCTAACATCCAGCCTGGTGGAGTTTGAGACTGTGTCCTCTTGTTCTGTTCTCACAAGGGCTTCTTGGAGTGATGGCAGAGTGACAGAGAAGTTGCCATTATCATGACTGCAGGTAGTTAGAGGGCTGCTGTGGTGTTGTTCATGGGTCCTTAGAGTTTCATGTCCTCCAAAACAACTGTTTGTTGCTGACGTGTTTGCCATTTGTTATTAGTATCTCATTGGAGGGCTGTGTCTGTGCCTTATCAGACACTCCAGATTGAATAGCACAGAATCCCAGCGTGGTAGGGTTTGGAAGGGACCTCTGGACATCATCCAGTCACCCCCTCATACTAAAGCACGGCTGCCCACAGCAGGTTGCCCAGGATCACAATGTCCAGGTGCTTGGAATCTCTCCAGGGAAGGAGACTCCACAGCATCTCTGGGCAGCCTGCTCCAGGGCTCCAGCACCCTCACAGGAAAGAATGTTTTCCGGATGTAGTTGAAAGAGATGGAAATCAGGTCTGAGTCTGAATAAGTGTGAAATATTTGGTGGATTCCTATAAATATGAAGAAGCAGAGAGCCTGGACAGTTGGCAGTGGCAAATCCTAATGCACAGTAATTCATTCCAGATAATTTTTGGTGTGCCTTGTAGCTCCTGACCTGATTAGATAGGTTGTATTTGCCTGACACCAGGCCCAGCAGAACATAGAACTGGAAAACTTTGACTATCACAATGATGCTGTGTAAATCTGAGTCTCTGCAGAATGCATCTCGTAAATTTCATGGCAACATCTGTCCTTATTATGGCATTCCTTCCTTCAGCTTGAAGATCTATTTCTCTATTTTCTGATGTTCTACCAGCCAGAGGAATGTATGATCTAAAGCAGCTGAAATGAATTGCCAGATCCATCTGTCATGAGGATAATTAACACCATATTTCCACCCAAACAAGATACAGATCGCTGGGTGGATGTTCTCCTGACACCAAGAACTGAAGCCCACATTGTGACCATCCTCTGCTCACCCCTCCTCTGCAGCTGCCATGCCAAACCTCTCTTGATATGCCAGGAAGTATTGGGGAGTATCTAAGATAGGGCGGAAATGTTAAGAAAGCACTTCACATGCCCAGATTTATCTGCAAGAGCTGCTAGGTTGTCTGTCTGACATCAGCACACTGCACATCTGGATTCCCAACAGGCTTTAGAACTCTGTGTGGCGTTCCAGATGTCCTTGTGCATGACTGCTTACCCAGTACCCTGCAAATGCCTCGCCTTGATGCATGCAAGGACCTCATGTGCTTTTTTTGTGTATGCATCCATCCCACTGGTGGTTCATAGCCATTTCTACGTTATAGCTCCTTTCCTCTCTACATCTGCTGACCTTATTCACCAGTTCTGTGTTATCTATGGGTAGTTGGGCTTTCGGAGTTTGAATCATAGCATCACAGAACGGTTTAGGTTGGAAGGGACCTCAAAGATCGTCTAGTTCCAACCCCCCGCCATAGGCAGGGACACCTCCCACTAGAACAAGTCGCTCAAGACCTCATCTAACCTAGCCTTGAACACCTCCAGGGAGGGAGCATCCAAAACCTCCCTGGGCAACCTGTTTTGTTTCTTTATTTGCAGGAGGTGTTTGCTAGTTAACCTCAAAGTGATACCTGAAAGACATTTCCATTTGAATTTCTCTTTCAGTCCAACTTCTTCCAGTTATTAGAAGTGCAGAATAGTGTCACCTCTTGTTGAGTCCCCAAGTGTTTGATGCCTGCTCTCACACCTTGCAGCACCATTAAAAGCATTTGTTCTGTAGTCTGCATCTAGGAGGTTTCTTTCCCATGATTACATAATTCTCTGTATTATTTCTCTCCTGTAGTATATTACAGATCCCTATCTGCAGCCATCTGAGAGTTTACAGCTCATCTCCAGTGAAAATGCTTTTACCAAGCTTCAACATGAACAGCTTTTCCCTTATTCATACTTTCTTGCTCATTCCTGAGAGCTTCCCTATCATTAGGTTGCAGAACTGAACAGGCAAAGCTGTTTTGAACTTTCCCAAGAAGCAAATACCAAACACCCTTGTCTCCCACCACATTTCTCTTGTCTCTGTTACTTCCAGTTTCAAGTAGAGTGCTACACTCTAGTTCTTGTTTAGTTCTTCATCCAGAGTTCTTGCATTAAGGATGTTTTGAGTTGTTCCTCTCTGACCTTAGTTTCTGAGGTGGATCACTGCCATGTGGTCACTGTCCAAAAACTTCCATGTGTCAGTGAAGAGCTTTGAGTGTATCAGAGCTGCCTGTGGTCAGTTTTGGCAATGCTGTGAAGTCTACTGTTCAACTGGTACAGGACAGTGTAGCATTCCTGGAGCTCAGTGAAGACTCTGGGGTTCTGCTAGAAAGCGTTTTCCATCTTCATGCCTCCTCTAGCCTTGGCTGTGTTGTCAGCTTCTTCCTCACATAGCCAATATGGAGTGCCCTGTTTCATAGAGTTGTGGAATGGTTTGGGTTGGAAAGGATCTTTAAAGGTCATCTAGTCTGACCACCCCCCCCTGCAGTCATCAGGGACATCTGCATCTAGAGCAGGTTGCTCAGAGCCTCAGACAACCTGACTTGGAACAGCTCCAGGGATGGAGCAACTCCCATCTTTGTGGGCAACCTAGGCCAGTGTCTCACAACCCTCAGCATAAAAACCCTTTTCTCTAGTCTAAATCTCCCTCTTTTAGTTTAAACCTGTCACCCCTTGTCCTGTCACAACAAGCCCTGCTAAAATGTCTGTCCCAGTCTTCCTTAGAGACCCTTTTAAATGCTGAAGGCTTCTGCTTAATTCTGGAAAATTCTCATGAAGAAAGAAACAAAATGTAAAGGAGAGTTGCCTGTCCCAGTCCTTCCCTTCCAAAAATGGGAAACTGCTCACAGGCTCATCTGACCCTGACAGAGGCACAGTGCTGGTGGAAAGCAGAGTCCTCACCACCAGCATCCCCTTCTGAACAGCATAGTGTCATCTCTATCTTGCATGGCAGCAGTATTGTGGGACTGGGCAAGGAGGCAGCAGGGATGGCTGATCATGCTCCCTCTGCCAGAGAGGATCATGTACACCTGCTCTGCACCAAGGGCTGGGCAAGCCAGGAAGAGCAAGACACTTCTTTTCCATTTCCTGTTCTACATCTTTCCTTCACATACATTGTGCTGCTGAGTACCAAGGTGGCAGTTGTCATTATTTGTAGCTGCTGGTAGTGTGCTGAGTCTTCCACAGAGAAAACACAGCAGGTGCCTTCTCTCAAGAATGGTCCCAGTTGCAGGTTGGAGGCTAGCAATGCCCAGCTCTTGGGGACTCTACAGCTCCACTTGGCTGTGACTCAACAGCTGCAAGTCACCTTCTGATGGCTTCCCTGCTTCCTCTCTTCCTTCACTGGAGGTGCCAGGTTATCTCTGCAAAACAATAAAACCTGCTTCCTGGCCCCACACACAGAACAGATAGAGAATTTTTTCTCCTTGTCACCCTCTGCCAAATTGCCTGAACCCTGCCCTGGAGAAGAGAAAGAACAATCTGGCAATCTGTGCCCATTCAGTAGGCAGCTTTTCTGCTAAGCCTGTGTGAAGATGCCATGTGGTGCCAGCTGTAGTGATAGATTTGTGATTCCTCGCTGTTGCGGTTTCTTATGTAAGGCTGTAACTAAAGCTGGCACTTGACACACTCCACAGCTCCTGTTCTGGCTCGGCTGCACATGATGCAACAATAAGGTAGTAAGGGCAGGTATAAACCTTTGTAGTTCTGTGCTCCCGAGACAGGGCAGCCCAGGGGAAGTTTTCAGCCTGTGTCTGTCTTTGAATCATAGAATCATACAATGGTTTGGGTTGGAAGGGACCTTAAAATCAACCAGTTCCAATGCCCTCGCCCTGTTGGGGGACACCTTCCACTAGAGCAGGGTGCTCAAGGCCTCATCCAACTTGGCCTTGAATACCTCCAGGGAAGGGGCATCCACAACCTCCCTGTGCAAGCTGTACCAGTGTCTCACTGTAAAGAATTTCTTCCTAATATCCAGTCTAAATCTACCCTCCTTAAGCTTCCGTCACTGCCCCTCATTCTGTCACTATGGGCCCTTCTGAACAGTTCTTCCTCAGCTTGCTTGTAAGCCCTCTTCAGGTGCTGGAAGGCTTCTATAAGTTCTCCTGGAGCTTTCTCTTCTCCAGGCTGAACAACCCCAACTCTTCCAGCCTGTCCCCCTCTGATCATCTCCAGCCCTCTGATCATCTCCATGGCCTCTTCTGAAGCCACTCTAGAAGTTTGATGTCCTCCTTGTGTTGGGGACACCAGGACTGCATGCACTACTGCAGGTGAGGTCTCATGAGGGCAGAGCGGAGGGGCAGAGTCACCTCTCTTGTCCTGCTGCTCACACTGCTTTTGATGCTGCCCAGGATGTGATTTGCCTTCTGGGCTGCAAGTGCACATTGCCAGCTCATGTTGAGTTTTTCATCAACTGGCATGAAAAGGGTGGATTGATCTGAATGACCCCCAGCTGCCTCTCAAAGAAATGGCCCAACAGCATGAGGAGAACCAGAAAAGAGGGACTGCTTCATCTGAGGAGAGATGCTCTGCTTGGGGATTGTCCCTGCCAGCTCTGCTCCAGCCAGGGACTCCTCCCCAAGGTCTGCTGCTACATTGGATTCACAGCTCCAGTGTACCTCCTGGGCTATACACAGGGGTTGGAGAGAGATCAGATGTGCAGAATGCAACTTAACCATATGAAAGGATACCTGGGAAAAAGAAAAAAGAAAAAGTGAACATTAACAGCTGTTCTATTATTAGCCAAATAGATACTATTAGAAATTGATATATTTAATCACTCCCAGCCAGGGTGGAATTTGAACTCACGACCTAGATGTAGTAGCAGAGTTTTCAGCTGCAGAAAAAAAGAACGAAGGTCAAACAGGACTTTTCCTGCTGGGCAAAATAATTTATTGCAGGTGAAACAGTCTTAAATATGTGGTAAATTAGGGCTGTGCATTATCTCGTAGATAATAATTTCTCTCTGATGTTTGCCTTCTTGTGTGCATCTTTATTTTGGGCTCTAAATAAGATAAGAAGCCCCAGAAATCTCCCAGGAATAACAAATGTATTTTCTTTGCTTGATTGAGGAAAGAAATATTGGACAGACATGTGTTATGCAACAACTTAAAAATAACTCCCTTGTAAAACTTGGAGTGAGCCTCAAATACCGCAGAAGAGGCAGAAATGTGTTACCTACCTTTTCACCAGCAGTGTCAGCCAGTACAGCTTTTTTTTTTTTTTTTTTTTCAACTCCTTTTCACTGAACTATTGGCCTGATCATTTCCTGGGCATTTTATTTGAATACATTTTTCTAGGAAATAAATTCCAAGTCTCTGTTCAAATTTGGAGCTAGACTCAAACAGGCATGGATTTGAAATCCATGCTGCAGTAAGACTAAAATATCCATTTGCTCCTTAATACCTTGCTGGGTACAATGACAAACAAGACAGAAGCCTTTTAGATGTCTGGTTGCATGGTGTGCAGTGCAGTGAGCACCTGTGAATCTAAGGCACCCATGGTGTGCTAGCTTCACTCAGACCTGAGCTTAATCTTTCTGGCCAGGATTGTCTTAAATGTGCAGTGAGATGGGGCATCCTGTTGTTAGTTACCTCTTCTCCCAAGTACCTAGTGACAGAACTAGAGGTAATAGCCTCAGGCTGTGCCAGGATATTAAGAAAGATTTCTTTACTGAAAGAGTGGTCAGGCATTGGAACAGGCTGCCCAGGGAGGCAGTGGTTGGAGTCACCATCCCTGGAGGTGTACAAAAAAATAAGTAGATGTGGCACTCTGGAACACTGTCTAGTAGTCATGGATAGAAGGTTGGACCTGATGAGCTTTGAGGTCTTTTCCAACCTTAACAGTTCTATGATTCTATGATCTCCATGCCCCAGTTCCAGCATTTTCCTGGAGCTTTTTGTGATAGGAAGGGGTAAGGTGGAAATAAAGCTCATTTTTCACTGCTAATTGTACCCTAGAGAGGGTGCCTGGAATTGGAGATCACTCATTATCAGCCACTGCTAAAAATCCCATCCTTGAGAGCTGAGGGCAGTAAACCAGATCATTTATTCACAGATTATTTTTTGTTTAATGTAAGACCAGTTGCAGATGTAATGACAATGGAGGAAATTAGCTCATGATGGGATTTTAGAAAGAGGCTAGTGGAAGTATGTTCAGTAATGTTCAGTTATTAAACCATTAAAGATCCCAGTGGAGACCAGCTAGGAGGATTTCTCATAATCTGATGTGGCTTAAGGCAAAGCACAGAGCTCCTGAGGAGGGAAATGACAAAATGTTCCTTTGGAATAGTCACCTCATCTCCTCACCCAGCCCTCCATGCTCTGCCCTGTGGCCTGAGTGACATCACATAGGTCTCTCTCACACATACACACACGTAGATAGAGACTCCCTCCCTTCTCCTGAGGAGCAGCTCCCCAGGAGTGCTGTGGCCCCCATGCCCTTACCTTCTAAAGTGGAGTTTTGGATGGGAGGGATGGCAGAGGTGAAATGAGAGAAAACTGCAAACATCTGTGTTAGCTTGGGGCCCAATCTAAACCCTACTGAAAATGCACATAATAACTTCCACTGCCTACAGGAGCCTTTGGATAGTGTCTGCTCTCGTGGCTCTGTTTGGTGGGATTACACAGAAACAGGAGGGTATTCAATTCTGAAATTTGGATCTTGGCTCATGCCTGTTGAAAAGAAATCCTACAGTTTGAATCTGGATGCAGAGAAGCTGAAGAATGTTATTCTGCCAAGCTGGTGGCCCAAAACTGGGGACAGCCTTGTGCCCGTTGGGCGAGCCAAGCCTGGCAAAGAGGGTGAGAGCAGAAGTGTTCCCAGCCCCAGCAATGAGTAGCTGACATGTGAAGGTTGAAGGACAATTATTGAGGTCTCAGATCCTGTGCAGGGTTTCCATCAAACATTTCTCCTACCTTGTGGTGTGAACCAGCACTGGAACCTAACACTGGTGGTCTTGTATGGAAAAGCTATGGTACAACTGGGATATTGTTAATGGTGTGAGTAATCAGGCAATGCTCATCCAGAGGCACGATGCAACAGGCAGAGGTTCACCAGTGATGATGATGATGGCCTTTAAAGCAATTAACCTGCCCTAACCTGTCTGCCCATCCTGTTACTGCTTCCTCCCTGCCGTGCCAGTACACTGGAGCGCAGTGCTCAGGTGGTGGATACTGGCACTGTTCCCTTGAAAGCAGTAAAGAAGTGCTGGCTGCCACTGGTTGGAAGTAAGGATTTCTGCATTCCATCTCTCAGATCTTCCTCAGTCAGACCCCCACAGCCTTCCCTCTTGTGACATCTGAGCTGCTGCATGTTGAGAAGCTCTCCCATCTCAGCTCAGGGTCTGATCACAGCAGTGAAGCAGCAAACACAACAGTTTTTCTCCTCGTTCCTGGCTTCTAATAGCAACCAGGTGCTCCAACACTTAACCTGTGTGCTGCTGTGGAGTTGTCTGTCTAGTGCAAACACTCAGATGAGCCCCTGAGCCTTCAGGATTTGTAACCCAGTTTCATTTAGATCCTCTATTTAGATCATCCACTTTAAAAATTCATTATTTTTGTTGTTGTGTAAACATGAAAGGCAGAAAATTGTCTGCTGACATTTAGTTGTTTGTTGGTTGTTTGTTTTTTGTTTGTTTTTTTTTTTTTTCTTTAGACAAACCCCAAGAAATATCTTTAAGGCTTTGGCTACAACTTTTGTTTTTATTAAATGTGCTACTGTGTTTTAAATTGGTACCAGGGCAAATGCTTGGATGATGATATCAAAGCCTGCTGGAGTTAATTACTTGCAAATATATATATATATAAAATAGAATCATAGAATGGTAAGGTTGGAAGGGACCTTAAGGGTCATGTAGTTCCAACCCCCTGCCATAGGCAGGGACACCTCCCACTAGCACAGGTTACTCAAGGCCTCATCCAACCTGATCTTGAACACCTCCAGGGAGGGAGCAGCCACAACTTTCCTGGGCAACCTGTGCCAGTGTCTCACATTATATATATGAACTACTCTATGGTTCTTCATTGTTCAGGATGTCAAAGGGCCTGAGTTTCAGAGCAAAAGTGCTCTGTGGTCCTCCACCAGAGCATCTTGCACAGGCAGGGAGGAGCAGGAGCACATATTTAGAACTCAGAGGAACAGATGAGCAGCTGAGTTGCAGTGGTTTAAACCTGGAGTGTTCAACTGAGGTCTAACTAAAGTTGTGTGAGATTTACAGCAGTGTAAGTGAGAGCAAAGCTGTAGACTAATTGTCTGTTTTGATTTTGTGGTGATTGTGAGAGGTGGTGGCAGTTTTGGTTCATATCTCATGGAGCAAAGAATGTTTTTGTTTTCCTAATAGATTTGATCTCTCAACCTTTGACTTCAATCTCAAACACATGAAACCTGCATGGTATTGCACAAGTGGGTAGGAGGGTTGGTTTAGGTGTTAGCAGAAATACTTTCCTGATACATTCAGAAGAAAAAGCTGAGTTTGAGCATTGTCTTGGTGCTATTGCTTTGGATGGTGAGACTGGGCTTCAGCTAGCAGAACCACCTCATAGTACACAACCTCCCCACCAAGTATTCACCTGCAATTTTCTGCTCAGGTCATTGGCTGCTCTGTAGTTTGTCCTTGGAAATACCCTGTTCAGGCTTGAATTGAATTTAGGAGCATACATCTACTGTACAGTGCCTGCTCTCCCATCCATCCCATGAGCTGAGCAGTCAGTACTTTCACTGCCGTGTTCTGATGTTCTTTGAAACACAGAAACCACAAAAAAACCAGAGGGCACAGAGCAAACTCACCACCTCTGCTGGGACCTTTCTCAGCAGGGTAGAGAGAAAATCCTCTCCAATGCTGCTGCCTGGGCATTTACGTCTCCTGATTCAGTTCAGTATCTGTGGGAGAGGCTGCAGACTTGTTTTGAGGCCATTGCACCTGCCATGTGGCTTATCCAAACAGGCAGAGGTCTGACTGCAGCTGGAAAAACAGCAAGAGCTGGGGATTTTTGATGTCCCTCTTTGTTTACAGCATCCCACTCCTCCTCTCTCTCCTGACTGCACAGCCAGCCAGGAATTCTCTTCATTATCTTCTGCCATGCTTCTCATGCCATTTTTATTAAAAGAAAGGAAGGCAAAGCAAGGGGGAGCAAGTATGAAAGAGAAGGTACAAGAAGAAAACAGATGGATATAGACCTGCTGGAGTCAGTCCAGAAAAGAGCTACAAAAAATGATCAGAGGGTTGGAACACCTCTCCTACAAAAACAGGCTGAGAGAGTTAGGGATGATCAACTTGCAGAAAAGAAGGCTCCTAGAAGACCTTATAGCAGCCTTTCAACACCTGAAGACGACCTACAGGAAGGCTGGGGAGGGACTATTCACAAGGCCTTGTAGTGCTAGGACAAGGGGCGTTGGTTTGAAATTGAAGCAGGGTAGACGTAAGGAGGAAGTTCTTCACAATGAGAGTGCTGAAGTATTGAAACAGCTTACCTAAAGATGTGCTGGAAGCCCCAGCCCTGGAGACATTCAAGGTCTTACTTGATGAGGCATTGAGTAACCTGATCTAGTTGAAAAGGTCCCTGCTGACTTTCAGGGAAGTTGGACAAGATGACCTTTGATGGTTGGGTCCCTTCCAACCCAATGCATTCTATAATTCCATTGAAACACTTCTGTTTGTGTCATCAGTGGCAACGCAGCAGAAAGAATGGCAACTGAGGAGCAGATCCATTGCTGTCCTAAACCCAACTCATCCCCTGGGTTAATCTTTATCAATTGCTTTTAGAGCACCTGAGAATGGTGAAGTCTGCAAACACCACAGTGCACTGCTGAGAGGTGAATGCCAGTGCAGTTTCATGACCCGATGGAGACTTTGCTACTTGTTGCTGGAAATGAAGTTCACTGCCCTGGACTGGGAGGTTCTAACCATGTGTGAGCAGTGCAAGTGTTTCTTCACTGAGTCAGTGAATATTGAGGGAGTTCAGGACCTCTGTAAATGATGTTGGGTGTTTCAGTGTTTGTGAGCAGCATGTCAAGATGGACTGGACAGTTCCAAGTTGTAGAGAATGGTGGACAGGAGATGGTGTAAAACTTTGGCTCCTCTGTGTGTATCTGTGTTCAGTCCACCTTGAGCAGCTGACTGAAAGCATTGCAACAAGTGAAGACGTGGGGCTGCTGCTCTTTGCTGCCAGCACATTTCCTGTTTTGCTCAGTAAGGTTTCCTTGCTAGAGAAGAAGAGCAAAGGTGACAGTGTTAGAGGGAAACGAGGACATTGCTGGCAGACCAGGGCTTGTTCTGGGCTGTGGAGAGCTGTCCAGGAAGTGTTGTCTTTTGGCTCAAGAGTTTGGTGCCTATGTAAGGTCAAAGAAAGATGAGGCTTTTGTGAGGACCTTTGAGGTGTGGTATTTGCCTATTTTGCATGACACTGCCTGCAACAGCCAGAATTTAATTGGGGATGCCTGAAACCTTGTCCTTAAATAACAGGAACAATGTCTACTTTCATTGCTTTCTGGCTATGTATGTTTTCACAGGGCAGAAACTGGGATCAGCCTTAAGGATATTTTCAGTTTTGCTGGAAAAAAGTCTGCTGTTTAAAAACCCTCCCTGCTGTCCTTTCTTACTAGGAAAAACATGTATGTCATTGGAGAAGGGAGAGAAACATGGGATGTTTGCTTTCCCTCAGTGCTTTCAGGGCATCTCAAGTGTGTGCTGGGTCCTCAGATGCTGAAGCACTGTGGTGGGCACAGAACAGATGTGGTTGGGTATGCATCAGCCCTTGCAGGTCTTCTGGCACTCCAGGGGCCTGTGTGTTGCTTCTGTAAATTCGATGATCCTTTAAACCTACCTTGGTCTGAGTAGAAAACAACTTCCCAGAGGTATAATCTTCCCTGCAAGTTTTGCAGGAACACCCCAACCGAAGGCAGAGGTCCCTTGCCTGGGGACCCCAGCAAGCTTAACTCAACTGCTCAACCTCCCCAGTAAAAACAGGAAAAGAATTAGAGGGGTTTATGCCTCTGACCCTGGATCTGTCACTCTCCAGAGCAGACAGGGAAGTTGCCCTCGTGATATTTCTCACAGCACGTCCTAATTCCCCCTCTGAGCAGAGGGCTTGAGTCATTGCTTTTTAATAGGACTGCTGCCCCACGGGCGGAAGCTGCAGCGATCAATGCGGCTTACTCACTCCTCGAAAAGGTCATTAAAAGACCATAGATATAAATTTAAAAGAGTGTTTGTTCACATCCTTGGTGTTAAAGATGTTCTTCTTGCTCACTTCCTTAAGGAACATCGTACGGAGCCGCTGTGCGTTGGACCTGCCTGACAGCAGAGTGGAACGAGCGCGCTGCCGCCGTTCCCGTGCCATCAGCTCCCAGGGAAGGTGGGAGGGGCAGCAGATGGTCAAAAAAATCACACTTTGTCACCACTTGGAGCACAGTAGTTTGGTTGACATCTCCAGATACAGCCTGATATCCACCTTATAGAATCATACAGTCGTAGAATTGTAGCATCATAAAACTGTAGAATCATAGAATGGTCCAGGCTGGAAGGCACCTCCAAAGGTCATCTAGTCCAAACCCCTCTGCAGTCAGCAGGGGCATCCTCAACTCAATCAGGTTGCCCAGAGCTTTGTTGAACCTCACCTTGAATATCTCCAGGGATAGGGCCCCAACCAGTTCTCTGGACAACCTGTTCCAGTGCTCCACCACCCTCATAGTAAAGAACTTGTTTCTGATATCCAATCTAAATCTGCTCTTCTCTAGTCTGAAGCCATTGCCCCTTGTCCTGTCACTGCAGGCCTTTGTAAACAGTCTCTCACCATCCTTCATGTAGGTACTGGAAGGCTGCTATGTGATCTGCCCTACTAGGTCTACCTTGTTGCCTTACAACTACATAGGAAAGAATAAATTCTTTTTTTGTTTGTGTTTTTCTTTTTTTAATTCCCCCCCCTTTGTTCCTACATTCCTTCCTCTTTCCCTTGCTGTGGTACTGAATCACTGCCCACAGTACTGCACATCGAGTCCCTTTAGCACCTCTGTTTTTCCAAGATGTGGGTATTGTGAAGGAATGCTGAAACTCTCAGTTGCTGCCAATAGGATGCGTTTAACAGGTTCAGGAGGATGTGAATATCTCAGGTATCTGAGGCACTGGAACAGGTTGCCCAGGGAAGTCGTGGATGCTCCCTCCCTGGAGGTGTTCAAGGCCAGATTGGATGAGGCCTTGAGTAACCTGTCCTAGTGGGAGGTGTCCCTGCCTATGGCAGGGGGTTGGAGCTAGATGATCCTTGAGGTCCCTTCCAACCTTACTATTCTATGATTCTATAGGTTCCAGTTGTTGAGATGTGAAATGTCACATCCAGCTCAGTCAGGATTTTGCCACTAGTTCCATCAGGCCAGGGTGAGCTGGAAGCACAGTGTTGCATTTGAGTTTCTGAGGTGACTTTCTGGTGCTCCAGTCCAAACTTACCACCAGCTCTGCTTGCCTCTCATTTCTGATCTCCTCTGAGCATGGCTGGTTTGTTGATGCTGCCATTTGTGTGAAAGCCTGGGAGTTCTCTGCCATCCCCAGGGTGGTGAAGGATTAAGCTTCAGATTGTTCTGAGTTGTACTGTCTGAAAGGGGAACTGGGATGAGAATGGAGAGAATTCACTCTGTGGCTGCAGTGTGGGTCTGGAGATCTGGCTCCCAGTCCTGCAGTGGCTTTACAGGAACTGCATCTCCAGGCATTTGTCTTCCCTTTCTCTACATTTTAATCTAAGACAAGGATTTTATGTTCATAGCTCCTGGGACATTGTGAGCATCAATAACTTGATAGCTATCTTGTACCCAAACTGTGTACATGTGGTGCTGAGGGACGTGGTTTAGTGGTGGGCTTGGCAGTGCTAGGTTAGTTGTTGGACTTGGTGATCTTAAAGATCTCCTCCAAGCTCAACGATCCTGTGATTCTAAGGGAATGCAGGCTGTGCAGATGTTTTTTTCACCTTCTCTTTTGGAGAAGAAATGGCCCTTTCACCTGTCATTAAGCTGTGAGATGTCATGAGATACCATCTCTCCAAGAGCTTTCCATGTTTGAGCAGGACTCTGCCTCCCTGACATGTGACAGGTGCCAGGATTAGACTGAAGCCCACTGCCCTAAATCCACTGATCACTCCTGTCCATGTCCACAGGGTCCTCTCCCGAGGTGATGCTTTACCTTTACCTGCTCCTATGTGATCTGCTTTAGATGATCCTACTCTGGCAGGGAAGTTGGACTCGAAGATCCCTTCCAATCCCTGCCATTCTGTGATTCTGTGCTTCACCATCCATACACTTAACTATGCCATTTTTCTCCCCTCCTAATAACTTCCATTTCCAGTTTTCTGTCTTATTGACCCCCATACACATTCATCTCCACCTAATAATTCATAAACACTGAGTCCCCTCCCCTGCTTTATTTAGTTCTGTGTCTTCTCCCATTATTTTCTGCCAGCTTCCCACTCCCACATGAACAGATGTGAACTTTCCTGTTGCCCACTTGCTTACATGTACACACAGAGATACACAAACACTCCCACCCACTGAAACACGCTCAGAGACACACATGCTGCCGTTAGCCTAATGCCTGCCCATCCCCTCTGGGCACCAGGGGAAATCACAGAGAAAATCAACATCTGAAACCTCCTGTTTCATACTCCAGCCCTGTGCTCTCAGAGCATCTGAAAGCAGTGTGGATTCGGTTGTTTTGTAGCTGTTACAGCTGCTCAAGCTGCTCATTTGTTAACAGTCGTTTCTAAGAATTGAACCTTTCTTGTGGTTAGCAGATCCCCAGGGACAAAATCCACATTTCTGCAAGTATGTTTGTTAATCTTAAATATTTTACGAAGGGCTTTGAGAAAGGACTTGAGAAATAACTGCTCCTCAATAACCAAAGCTTGCCTCTGCTTTCCTTTCTTCGGTCTGCAGCAGAAATTTCCCATCCCAATAAATGCATTTATCTGAGAGTGAAATCTGGAGGAAACCCTCAGCATTATACACCACTGTGTCTTTGGCCACTTCACTTAATGTCTGTAATTTTATCACTCTCCCCCTCCCCTTCCCTCCCCTCCCCTCCCCTCTTTTTCTCTCTCTCTCTTTCCTTCTCTCTTTTTCTTCAAAACAGTCGTTTCAAGCAGGTCCCAAAGTCAGAAGTTTGACATTGTTAATAGAGTTAGATAATAGTTGGGCTCAATGATCTTAAAGGTCTTTTCCAACCAAAATGATTTAACAATTCTGTTCTATGATTTTTCACTTCAAACAAGCACTTGCAGCAGTATCTGGGCAGGTGTCTGCCCAGTTTATAGGTGAATTAGGACAGTTTGTGCTGCCTGAATCCTCCAACTCACCTAATAGGAGCTACAGGCTAGTGCTGACTGGAGTCAGCTGAAGAAGCAGTTATGTTTTGCTTTCATTAATAAATTCATAGAGTGGTTTGTGTTGCAGGGGATATTAAAGCTCATCCAGTTCCAACACCCCCACCATAAGCAGGGACACCTTCCACTAGATCAGGTTGCTCCAGACCCCACCCAACCTGGTGTTGAACACCTCCAGGGAGAGACCATCCACAGCCTCCCTGGGCAATTTGTTCCAGTGTCTCACCACTCTTGCTGCAAAGAATTGCTTCCTAATATCCAGTCTAATTCTCCCCTCCTCAAGTCACTTCCCTCTCATCCTATCACTACAAGCCCTTGTAAAAAGTCCCTTCTCATTGAGTTCCACTCCTGTTTCCAGTGTGATAACAAAGAACCAAATCCCAGTGCTCTTTCCATGCAGATTTTTTCAGTGACAGCTATTTTGCAGGTAGAGTATCCATGAGAAACAGCCTTGTTGTGAAACAGAAAGTGTGACATTGGAGCTGAAGCCGTGGTTGTTAATTTAATGGCTGTTGTAAGGCGATAGTTACTTCACTAAGTTGGAGATTTCAGTAACTGCAGCCTGCTGATATCTACTTTGGTGGCTTTGTTGCTCTGTGTAGTAGACATATCTCTTTGTAGTACACACTTCATCAATATATGTGTTTTGACTGAGTTCCCATCACAGACAGACATGTGTATTACTGTCAGTGATTGGGGCAACATGAGTGAGTAAGCAGAGGACTGGCTTGAGTTAGGGAAGAGCTGGGTTGTATCCTGGGCTCTGCAATTAGCCTGATTGATGACTTCAAGCAAATCACTTTGCCTTTGCTGCTCCGTGGCTTTACAAGTAGGCACAATGAGGAATGATGGAAATGAGCTTCTCTGTGGAACACTTTGAGCTCTGATAATGTAAAAGACCTTGTAAAAGAACTAAACATTTATATTAAGCTCTTTAATGTTTCTGTATTATATATAGGGGAAAAAAAGAAAAAAAAAAAAAAAAAAGAAAATTCCTGGTCTACAATTGCACAGAGTTCAAATAATTATGGCTTTGTATAACTATGTAGTAGTTTGCTAAATCATCCCAGGACTGTGTGTGAGCTCCAGGTGAGTGTTTGGATGTGATGATCTCAAATGTCTCTTCCAACCTCAACAGTTCTATGATTCTGTGATTCTATTTCATAGAATCATAGAGTCATAGAATGGGTAAGGTTGGAAGGGACCTCAAAGATCATCTAGTTCATCTATGTTTCTCTGTTAAGAAGAATCTCTCCCATCACCCATTAAGGTGAATCTCTCCCATCACCCATTAAGGATTTCTTCAAGTCCTTAAATATTCTAATGAACAAATGAAAATCATAAAATTATAGAATGGTAAGGTTGGAAGGGACCTCATGATCATCTAGTTCCAACCCACTGCCATAGGCAGGGACACCTCCCACTAGCACAGGTCACTCAAGGCCTCATCCAACCTGGCCTTGAACACCTCCAGAACCTGGCCTTGAACACCTCCAGGCAGGGAGCAGCCACAACCTCCCTGGGAAACCTGTGCCAGTGTCTCACCACCCTCACTGTAAAGAACATCCTCCTAACATGCAGTTTCAATCTCCCCTCTGCCAGTTCAAACCCATTGCCCCTTGTCCTGTCATTACAAAACCTTCTCAATAGTCCCTCCCCAGCCTTCCTGTGGCCCCCTTCAGATACTGGAAGGCTACTCTAAGGTCTTCTGGAAGCCTTCTCCCCTCCAGGCTGAAGAGTCCCAACTCTTGTAGCCTGTCCTCATAGCAGAGCTGCTGCAGCTCTCTGATCATCTTCGTGGCCTCCTCTGGATCCCCTCCAACAGTTCTATATCCTTCTTGTGCTGGGGGGTCCAGAACTGTACACAGTACTCCAGGTGGGGTACATTTCCATGCTAATACCATGATGCAGTGCTGTAGATCCTGGTTTTTTGTGCTTTCCCTTTTAACTCTGTTGATTTAATACCTGTATGCAAAGTGGACAACTTATTTATGTGTCTCTGCAACATCCCCAGTCCAATTCTGTCTTCAATCAGTAAGAAATTCCCACTGGTCCCAGCTGCAGTTGGATTGAGCTCAGGGCTGTTGAGGACTTAATCAGTGTTTGCAGGAGACTTTAAGCTCCCTAAAGGCACCATGCCACAGACGTGCAGGTGACACTGTCCCTGCCACGGAGAGACAGGGGCAGAGTGCTCAGAGGCTAAGCACAGCAAAGCACAGGGCTGGTTTCTCAGATGCTGCAGTGCTATCAGCTGTCAGTACCACTGTTACTGTTCCCCTGCACATGGTGAGGACTGATACCTTGGCATGGTGTCAGTGCAGTGCCAACTCTGCAGCAGGAATAGATGTAGGCAGCAGCACACACACCCATCTGCAAAGAGTTCAGCTACCAAATAGTCAGGAGCGGCACGGATTGCAGAGCTGTGCATGGGCACAGGTAGCTCTGATTGTGCTCACAAGGGAAAGAGAATCTCCCAAAGCTGATTCCCCTCTCAGTGGGACAGGATTACACTGTGGATCTGGTTGAGCTAAAACTTAGTTTTATGGCAGCCAGCTTCTATTTTGGTACCTCCTTCTCTACCCTTTGCTGCTGCTTTTGTTGTACTGATACCTTAACGTGTCCTCCTGCCTTGCAGGGAGCTGAGCAACAGGACCACCTACACCTACCAGGTGGTGGTTGTGTCTGGGCTGGAGGAGAGCGAGCCTTCCCCTGCACTTGTCTACGTCTCTGGGAGTGGATACTGTGGAGATGGGATTATCCAAGTGTAAGTCTGGAGCAAACAAACAGAAATCTGGGAGCATGTCCTCGGCCAGAACCTGAGACTAGAAAGGAATTGATGGCCTCTGATGTCTCCTCAGTTTAGGCCGGCTCATGTCTGTAGATAATGACTCATGTGCTTGATGATTACCAGGATGATGACATTTAATTGGAACTTAGGCTCTACTATCCTGGCACCAGCAGATACAGACAGAGATGCAGATAATGGAGTCCAGACAGCAGGATCGATACCCAAGTGTGCTATATGCTGTTTGTTTGTGTGTCCATCTCTTTATACGTGCACAGGAGATTTCCTACAAAGAGCTGAAGTCAGCACTGGAGAAATTCTCACAGCCTTTGGTGCTGTGCTTACGCAGAATGGCCTATGTCCCTGGCAGCTGGTGGACAGGGTAAAACTCCTGCTGCATGGTGGGACAGGTTTCTGGTGCAACTTCTTCTGTGAGAGGCTGAGATGCATTTGGGGGGTGACAGATCTGGCCTCTTGGGGAGAGTGCTGGAGTTGCCTGTCTTCAGCCAGCTCCTCCTCCTCACTGGCTACCAGTCCCCAGGCCATTGAAAATAGGAAACAATCATCCACAACAATGTTAGGGTTTGTTCTTTTACTCTGTTGGCCCTTAAGGCCACCTGCTTCAAAGTTTCCTGGCATTAGGTAATTTAATTATTTAAACCATGGGAGTAACAAGCAAGTGCTTAATCCAGACAGTATTATTTTCTTCAAGTAGTGCTGATCAGCAATCACATAGTAGAGCTCTGTCAGATGATATACCTGGCAGCAAGTTATCTGCAGGATGATGCCCAACAGGCAGGGAGATCAAAGAGACCAATCAAACAGCATATGAGTCCAGGGCAGTCTTGGAGAGAGAAGTGCAGAAAGATGCATTAATTTTGCTTTCCATAACTTTTTTCCTACTGTTATGTTTGCACATTCCTCAAACATCACTTGTGGCTTTGCAGCAAGCATTGAACAATAGCTGCGCTGCCTCAGGAGTGAGCAGGAACCAGACTGTGTCACAGCTTGGTTGGTTGTGGCCCCACTTGCAGCTGTAGCAGCCCCTTTCTCATCTGGTTCGCACTCTTCTCCCTGCACGCTGCTGCAACCATGTGGGCTGGCTGAAGGCAGGATCCTATCCCTGACACCACCTGCTGCTCTCCTCCCAGTGCTTCACCTGGAACAGCCCAGAACCAGGCTTTCTGCCTTGTTATTCCCAAGCTGGGGTCACCGTCTGGCCCTTCCAGATTTAATACAAAGAGTTTCAGAGATTCCTGTTCTCTTTTTTCCCACCTGCTGAGTTGCAGCCACACCAACCATGAAGGAAGTTGCTCGTATTCTCATCAGAGAACAGCAAGTGGTATCCACATGTGCAGGAGAGAAGTGGCCAGGCAAGTTTGTGAGCCAGGAATGATGAAAGTCAGGGCTGGAGGAGAAGGGAAGAGTATTTTAAGGATTGGCCCGAAAAAGCAGCACTCTGAGTTGGAATCCAGGGCTTTGGGGTTCTACAGAGGGGTGGCAGCAATCGTTGGGATGATGCCATTTGCCATCTGACTCTTGCATGTGTGTGCCCTGCCTGCAGAGACCTGGGGGAAGAATGTGATGACATGAATAAGATGAATGGTGATGGCTGCTCCCTGTTCTGCCTCCAAGAGTTGTCCTTTAATTGCATCGGTAAGTCTGGCTCAGAGTCCTTCCACTCATGGTGGGCAACAACTCGACGTGGAATGCAACCAAAAAAAAATCAGCAGTTATTTTCAACATTTCCAGCTGAAGAGTTGTCATGGAAGAGGGGGAAAACAGTGGAATTTGTATGTTTGAAAGGCGAACATGTCTTCCCAGCTTCTGGTCATTTTGATGGGAAATTGGTTCTGCTGGCTTTGAAACAGTCTGGGACTTAGGGCTAAGTCAGCCATTGTGGGACTGATCCAAAGCCCATTGAAGTCAGTGGGTGGTTTTCCACTGGATTCAATAGGCTTTAGATCTGGCTACGTGAGAAGACATGAACTGATTTTTTTTTTTTTTTCTGGTAAACAGGAGGAGGAGTGAAAGGGGAAGGGAGTGAGACCAGAGGCAAGTCCAGCTGAGGTCACACCTCCTTTGAGTTGCAAATCAATATCTGAGGATCAAAGGTCTAGCTAATCCCCTTTTTCAGAGGTGAAAACTACTTAATCAGATTTCATTTGCAAGCCTGGTTTGCTCTGATTAGCAAAACCTGTAAGCACAATGGCCGGAAGATGCTCGAGCTATCGGGGATAGCAGGGCTGCAGTTGCCAGCTTTACATATTTATTAAAGTCTCTAGGAATGCTGGGGACAGAGAAGGGAAGCAGAGACCAATTTACGTGGCACCCTCTGTGGGGTAGCCCTGTTGTGGGATTGCACTTCCCAGACAGGGCTCAGCGGATCTGGGGAAGGATGCAACAAGCAGAGCTGCTGAAACCAAAGTTAATATTTATATAGGGTCAGCTTTTTCTCAAGAGATTTTATGAGATTCCTTATCTGAACTGACCAAGTAAATACTCTGTGATTCCACCTAGTGCTCCCATGCCTTCAGCTGAGGGCATTAGGCCTAGGTGGATGTTGACAAGACTGAAATTTGCTCTTTTTGGCGTTATGTTTTGTGCCTGGAACAACGTATGAAGGACCTCACAGGCACCATGTTTCCCTTGGGTGAGAAGCTGGGGACTACTTGTCTCATCCTAACAATTACATTTTTCCTACAGCATCCCATGCTCTGCAACTTGAGGCCTCATTTGGTGATGCACTTAAATTCCATATTTACATATGTAAGTTGGTGTATCGAAGAGTATTTATGGTGGAGGCAAATTGTGACTATTGGTGGTCTTGGAGTTAGGCTTGTCTTTCAAGTAACTTGCTGCACTAGAGCCTCAAGCACTGAAAGATATTAGTCATAATATTTGGAAAGTGAGATAAACACTTATGCAATTGTTTTGGGTTCTCCAAAAGTCAGATACGGTGTGAGGCTGGTTTCAGCAAAGGTTTAGATTGGACCTGTGTGGTTGCATCTGTATTGCCCTGCTTAGAGGAGATCTGAGCTCGTTGGTCCAAACCTGTGCTTTAACCACATCCTAGATTTGCATTAAGACATGACCCACATCCTCCTCTGTCTTCACTGCTTCTGGAGAAAACCAAGTTGTGTGGACTGTGCAGGAGCCGTGTCACGCTCTAAGCAAATCCCTGGACAGTAGTAAGTGTGAGGTGTTCCAGCCCTTGGACCCATACAGTGGTATTCTGCTGGGTGGGTACAGGAACCTGCTTTATGCCTATGCATACATACACCTCTGGGACCAGCAACTGGTTAAGAGTGTGGAAAGAAACCAGTCTGACAGCAACATGATTAGAAAACAAAGCAACTGGAATAGACCCACAGATTTTTCTACGCCCCTACAGAGGAAGTGATTTCTCAGATTTGCATGTGGTGAAAAGGGAAGGGGAATTCCAGAGGTTAAAAGTTTGTTTGTCATGGGCTCTGGAAGGTTATGTTCAGCACAGGTCATGGATTACAAAAGCAAAGGCAATCAAAGTGCTTGTGAAACAGCAAGTACGGGAATTGGATTAGGTGCGTCGGATCAGCTGAATCGGTGGAAAGGTGCAGGGGCACAGACCTTGCAAAGGTCCCCTTGGGTGGCTTTGCAGTTGTGGAGTTGTGCAGCAGTGCAACTGCTGTGGTCATGATGGCCTCAGCTCGCACACAGGGTTTATAAGGGTAGACCAGCTGCTGCTGGTTTGGGGCCAACATTGCCTTCAGATCCCTTGGAAAGGGATAGGACTGGGGGGAATGGAGCAAAGCTAGAAACTGATAGGTTCAGGCTGGAGGTTAGGAAGAAGTTCTTCACCATAAGGGTGGTGAGACCTTGGAACAGGTTGCTCAGGGAGGTGGTGGAAGCCTCATCCCTGAAGGTGTTTAAGGCCAGACTGGTTGAGACTCTGGGCAGCCTGATCTATGTGAGGTGTCCCTACCCATGGTAGGGGATTGGAACTGGATGATCCTTGTGGTCCCTTCTAACTCTGACTGATTCTATGATTTTAAAGATCCTGAGAAAGTAATGCCTTTGAACCTGGTCCTGTTAACTTTTATGGTTTCTGGACCACCACTGAGGACATCAAAAGCTAGAGAGAAACTTCTGGCTAATTTTTCAGACAAAGGAACAGTGCTGATTTGTGTTCTACTATAATAAGCACTAAAATCTCACCAGAACACATGAAAGTGTTGGGGAAGCTGGTGTCTGTACACAGTACATAATAAATAATAACTAAAGAGAGCAGTAATTTAGCATTCTCCATGATCTAGCAATATCAGACCAGATCCTCTGCCTGCAGCCAAACAAAAGTCTTCTTTGAGGCTGGTGAGTTGTTTTCTTGGAAAATGCAGAATGTTTTGAGGAGCACAGAGAAATCAGTGTACTTTATTTCCATGTTTACAAGGCTAACACATGTTATAATCCTGTAGGACAACAAGTAATTATTTCAGACAGTGTTATTTTTTGCAGTGATGTTCTTGTTGTATTATGTAGCTCTTTAGAGCCCTGGGAATCACTCCCCTTCACCAAAGAATTTAGTGAGCCTCAAACACATGTTCAGAGGTTTTGCTGAATTGGGGGCCTCAGAGTTTGATCTCGCAAATGCTTCCTTCCAGGCATGTTTCTGAACTACCACAAGGCGTTCTTTAGTCTTCAACAAATCTAACCACAGCAGTGAATGCAATGCTTGTCACAAACTGTCTGCAGGATTGAGTCCCACATGGCTGAAAACTATCACTAAATGTTTTGTTTGCCAAGGAAGGGCTGAAGGGGAGTCGTCGGGAGTGGGATTCCTTAGCAGGAGGTTTGCTAGCAAAGCCCAAGCCAGCATCTTCCTTCAGAGCACAGACCATGCAAGTCACCTTGCTTGCTAGAGGAGAAATACAACAGAGCCTGCAAACACCATCAAGCTTCAGATTTAGAGCTATGAATCACAGAATAATTTAGGTTGAAAGGACTCTCTTGAGGTCTCTGGTCCAAGGAGGGCCAACTTCAAAGTTAGATCCAGTTTCTAACTTGGAGCACATTGCTCATATCCAGCTGTGTTCTGCATGTCTCCAAGGATGGAGGCAGCCTGTTTGCAGGTGTCCCTCTGCCTGTCCAGCTCCTTATGCCTTTTAGGATCACAAAGTTTGTGTTCTTGTTTTATCTGGTCCACCCTCCCTTGAATCCACGGCACAAGGCTCTCCAGACACTTTGTACTAGTGCCTGTAATAAAATTAAACTTCTTTTTTTTTTTTTTCCTTCTTGGTTTTGTTTTCCCTCCTCCTTTCCTCTCTAATCAGATAACAGTGGATCAATCTGCTCTACTATGGGAGGAGGGGTGCGGGGGAAGGAAGGAGGAGGCAGGGAAGAAGACTGTGTGGTCTCACTGTCAGGCTGTCCTGGCCTTCTCTGAACACAAAGCTGGGCAACAGAAACCAGATAAGATTAATAGCATTTTCTTCCTGCAACATGCTGAAGAGTGACAGTGAGATTAATTAATTAATTAATGAGAGCATCTGGCAGCACTCCTTCTTTTAGGTTCTGCAGTACACTCACCCTTCCCCATCCTGAATCAGTTTTGTCTCTGCTTATTCCCCCTCCCACACACACACACACACTTTGTGTAGCAGATTTTCACCTTCTCTGCCCAGAATTTGATCCCACAGGGAAAGTTCCATTTTGCCTTGTGGTTTGTAGGAGAGAAGCAGATCACAGCCTTGTCCACTGTGGCTGCTGCACCCTTCTCCTGCCTCTTGGCTGCTTTGCTTTCACCTTGCTCTTGATTGCTTCCAGGAGATGTGATTTTGGTGATTACTGCGGATCCCATCCAAGTTCAAGCTGATGTGTGCTGCATAAAACAGACCCAAGTTGTAAGAGTTATGATCTGCAGTTGTGGGAATCCAGAGCTTTCTAGCACTTGATCCATTCCCACCAGAGAGTTGAGAAATGGGTGTCTAACAAGCAGCTGAGCACCTTGTCCTTGGTGTGCACTCTCCCCCACACATGCATCTAGATAGATGTGAAAAGGAGAGCTGCTTTCATTTGCATTCCTTTTGTTGAGTGTGATGTGCATTATGCATTGATTTAGCTCACCAGTGCTGAAGAAAGAGAAGGATATAATAAAAAAGATGCAGAGATCAATAAAAAGGAAGGGAGGGGGAGAGAAAGTAATATGAAAGGAGATGAGTGAAGACTGATAGACACATTGAATCGCAACTGGCAAGAAGCTTCAGAATGTAGCCTATATAGAAGAAAGAAGTTTTTACACTTAAAGTAGTGAGGCACTGCCTCAGGTTGCTCAGAGAGATGGCAAAGGCCCCATCCCTGGAAAGATTCAAGGTCAGCAACCTGCTTGAGTTGCAGATGTTCCTGTTCACTGCAGGGAGTTGGACCTTAAAGGGTCAGGGAGTTGGACCTTAAAGGGTCCCTTCCAACCTAAACCATTCTGTGACTCTGGTTTTATCAACCCCTAAGTTTGCCTGGTAATTTATGGGTCTTTCAGTCCCATTTTATTGATGTTATTGCTACACCTTCTCTGCTTACAAGGGACCCTTTACTAATGCCTTTTTACAGCAAAGCAGAGCAGCATTTCTGCTGCCTTCCACATGAGTGTCCCACTGAAGGACATGTGAAGACACATGTCTACCCAACATGGTTTGTTGGATCAAGGCCTCAGGGATGTAAAATACAAAGCAGAGGCATAGAGGAGAGGAGCAGAGAAGATAAATGTGTCTAGCTCTTGAACTCACCACATTCCCAGCATGCTTGAAGCAATAGTTGCCAGTGGTTGCTCTGGGAGAAGTTTGATTGTAATTTGACAATGATCCTTAAACACCTCTTCTTTGGCTCCTGCTTGGCCTCAAATGTTTTTTGGCTGCCTCAGAAATCTGGATCTGTCCTTCTCCTCCTCAGAAGCCTCTCCCTCCAGCTGTGAGCCTTACCTTTGTGGGAGCTCTATCCTTTACCTCTCCCATTATCCATAAATTAAGCATAGCACTTTCCCCTAATCTTATTGTTTGGTGGGCTGCATTGCATTCAGGGAAATGATTAATATTCATGAGCTTGCTATCTCTGTTTGGTGCATAATCCTCTGGGGAAATTGCAGTATTAAATGAGTGACACAAACCTAATTTTATATGTCTTTTCTTTCCTTTCTTTCTTCTTTCCTTTTTTTTTTTCTTTTTTTTTTTTTTTCCCTTCCCTTTCTGACAGAAGAGTAATGTGCTTAAAATAAATTGATGGATGACCATCCATATTCATTGTGGGCATGCTTTGAGAGCACGCCTGACTCCCATCCTCACCCCCTCCCTCCCTCCCTCATACCCCTGCATAGGGACAGGGCTTTGACTGCCCAAACTGTGGCCCCACGCAGCAGCGAATGGCGATTTCGCCGCCTTTCACTGACGTTAAATAGGGTCTTGGCTGACCCTGCTGAGGGCTTTCAGTAGAACAACAGCATGGGAGAAACCAAACCACCTTGCAAGAGAAACTCAGCATCTCACAGGGCATCAATAAGACTAAAGCATTGACCAAGGAGCTTGGGAAAGAGTATTGCTGTTGATAAAGAAACTGAAGTTCTATAGCAGAATTTCATAGCAAACAGCAATGAGTTTACTGACCGGGGCTATTCAGATGTTGTTTGTGTGAATCCTTCAGCTTAAGGCAAATACTTTGAAGCTGACTGTTTCCTGCAGCTCATGGGAATGTGGCTACATGTTCTAAAATGTCTGAGCACCCATTTGGCAAGTCAGTAATCACAACATCGTCGTGAAGTCTCTTAAAGTGATTTTCAGACTGTCATCATTAATAGTGCAATCTTAGCTGAGCCAGCTGAGCCACAGAGCAGAGAGAGCAGGCATCTCAGGCAGCAAAATACAAAGGACAGATGCTTTATTGTGGGGGAGAATGTGGGCTGCAGTGGTATTTGCCTGCATTTTTCCCTAGGCCAGTGACTCCAGCCCAGCCCAATCCAGCTTTAGTTTTTAGGACGCAGCTACAATGAGAGCCCAGCAGAAGAATTACTGCCTTGCTTGTTACATCCCTCACACACTACCCTTTGTGGATCAGAGAGGCTTCCGTGGCTGCTCATACTTCCCTCCTTAGAGCATCTTCTGTGACTCAACAGCAACTTGCTGTGTTTAGAGGTTGATGCTGAGCAGAAGACCTTCCTTTGCAACAGCATGCAACCACATCCACAAACAAGCACCTTGTTTTACTTGGTGAACCACTGGGTTTTTGGGTTTTTTTCTCCAGGGGTCCTTCCCAGTAACCCAAGCAAGTGGGCCTGGGAAGGTGTTGGGAAGGTGTTCAGTCTTCCTGTAGCCTCAACATTGCTGCCCTGAGTGACAGAAACCTCAACTTATCCTTCAAACAGTCTCCAAGCTTAACTGATAAATGTGTGTAAGTCTGAGGAAATACCCAAATATTACCAGTACCACTTTTCTGCTTTATTCCACCACCCAGGCAAGAGAAACAAGGTTAAGTGAGAAGAGCATGCATGTAGCAGTGCTTTTAGAGCATGCTGGCTACCCAGAGCTGGATGATGGCCACCTTGGCTCCTGTTGGCTAGCTGCAGGGCAGATAAGGTCTTACTATCACTACCAGTGATGGAAAATATCCTTTTGCTGAAGTGACAAAGGCTCATGTTCTTGGAGGTGAACTATCAAATTTCAATGCTGGGCTCTGGGAGGGGGTTGTAATTCTATCTGTCTGCAGCGCGCAGATCAATTGCATAATTATTGTGCTCCAACCACTCTATCATACCGACGAGCTGAGCCATGCCAGACAAAGGACCAACCCAAGAATGCATTTCCATGGAGCAGCTGAATTTCCAGGGAGCAGTGCTCCACAAATGCACAATGCCTGCCCGCTCAGGTCGGGAGATGCTCAGACACCATTGTCATATTGTGTGGAAAAAAAGCCTCCTGCGAGGCCCCTGGATGTTCCACAGCAGATTGCAACACTGCGTTGCCTTCGTGTCCAAGGTGTCTGGTTTATTTCATTGGAGAAAAATGTCACAGTTTATTGATATCCAACTTCACTGGGAAAGGTCTGCCCAAGCTCTCTGTAATGGTTTTCCTCTTTTCAAATCGGAACATCCAGGAAGGAAAATAACTCTCAAATATTTTACCGCAGCAGGAAATATCTCTGCCTCTGGCTTCTTCAATATTAAAGAGAGATTAGCAGATATCCTGGAAGCAGGCCATGTTATTCACTCTTTTCCCACTGAAGCCAAAGGTGAAACTCCCATAGAAATAAATGGAGCAGGTTCTACAGTCGCTCAGCTGCTGGGTCCCTGCGATCTGCAGTGCAATCGTTTCTCCTTTTGGGATAGGAACCTCTGGATAAGTTTCCTCTCCTGCCTGAACAGAAACACCAGTGCTGGAGATGCTGATGAGGTGACGTGGTGGCAAAATCCAGCTTCTGCAGAAGCTGCTGACTTTGGTCAGCCTTTGAGTTGGCCCTCGCTGTGCCTGCACACCTCTGGACAGCCTGTTCAGGGGTTAAAATGTGAAACTTTCTCTGTTTCAGGAATTTGTTACTCTGAGACAATGCTTCTGCCTTTTTTGTGTCCCACTCTTCCCCTTTTTATTTTCATGTGTTTTTTTTTTTTTATTTCGGACACAGAGTTATGTGGCATGAAGCTTGTTATAGTTGGAAACATCCCTAAGTAAACAACCGAGCTTAAAAATACTCCTTTTTTTTTTTTTTGTTATTATTTTTGTCTAGCCTTTTAGAAAAAAATAGTAGTTATTGCACAAAAGAAGACTATGCTGATGCCAGTCACTGTGATGGAGCTGAAAACAGGAAGCTGTCCCCAGTGTCTGTCCCCAGCACTTTTTGACTGTGTGGCTCAGACATGAAGAGCCTGGTCAGAGGATGTGCCCTTTGCCATGAATTGGATCTCTTTATCTCTCCGAAGTTTTTTAATGAGGTGGAAGACTGCTTGTCTCAGGGAAATGTCTCTCCTGCATGTCTGTACCAGAGTTCATTTATTTCCCTGGTGATGTTCTAGCCTCGCATCAAACAGGTTCCTGGGGTGGGGACTTACCTGCTCATCCAGAGCTGGTCTGGTAGGTGCACCCAGGTGCTCCCCAAACCCTCTGCTTTACCCTATGCATCCTGTCATGTCTAAACCTCAGAAGAAGGAGGTTTATGTCAGTACTGGTCTTGGGCAGCTTACAAAGCAAGGAGATGGATTTTCTGGTGCAACACAGAACACCAACATTATTCTCAGTCTTGAGTCAGTTTTTCAGGCTGCTCAGAGAGGTTGTAGAGTCTCCTTCTCTAGAGACTTTCAAAACCCGTCTGGATGAGCTCCTGTATGCCCTGTCCTAGGTGAACCTGCTTTGGCAGGAGTTGCACTGGATGATCTCCAGAGGTCCCTTCCAATCCCTGTCGTTCTATGATTCTATGAACTGCAGCAGTAAGCAGGCCAGGTGTTGCCTCTCTGTTTCCCCAACAAATCCCTCTTCTCCAGGTTGACAGTGACTGTGGAGCATCCAGGGATACCCAGATGTCAGAGAAATCTCTGCAGAAGCAGAGACCTCTTCCCAAAGCAAGGGCAAGAGAGGAACTTAGACATGGCCCCAAGATTTTTGTGCTTTGTCAGGAAAAGGAGCTCAGGCTGCATAAATGAGTAGATGTTCCCCAAATTCAGCTCAGGATCCTTCAGCACTTGCTTTCAGGTGCTCTACCTGCAGACACTTCAGTGTTGCAGATTTACACTGCATTTCCAGGCAACTGATTTTTAAGTTTTTAATTCATTTTTTCTTGAGGACACATCAGATTTCCTTCATGGTTCTTTCTTCCATATCTAACTTTGAAGTGAGAAGTTCATGGCATTGATGAGCATAATCCATCACTATGACCTTTACCAGACCTTGGGAGCCTATAGACATCTGTGGAGACAACAGTTAGCTCCTATTACCAAGGCCCTGGATGCATTTCATGCCAGAGCAACTGAAGGGAGAAAGAAAAAGGCATTTTGCATCTTTGTGGAAATAAAGATGTTTGCTACTGCTTCCTAGAAATCTACCACTCTTGACACTGCCCTGCCCAGCTTTGAGCATGTAGGACTCTGGATTCAGCCACTTTGGAAAGAGAAGTAGCCTGTTTTTATTTTGTGAGAGTAAAAGTAGGAAGAAGCAATCTGGTCATTCTTCAGCTTGCTCATGAAAATGTAAAGCCCAACCTGTAAGCTACCAAGCATCCAAGACCATGAAAGAATCAGGAGTCAGAACTGTTGCTCAGTACCCGTGGAAGGAAGAGCCTATGCTTGGTTTTGGCAGCCCATGCAGAGATGCACCACGTTTGGCTGCTGTAGATTGATCACAGAGTCACAGAATAGAATCACAGAATCTTTTTGATTAGAAGAGACCTTTAAAATGATAAAGTCAATCCAGCACAGCCAAGTTTGCCCTCAGCCTCTTTTTCTCCAGGCAGAACAACTGCAGTTTCCTTTGCCACTCCTCAGGAAACTTGTGCTCTAGACCCTTCACCAGCTTTCTTGCTGTTCTTTGGACCTACTCCAGAGGATATCCTTGTCAGTTCACTTCACCTTAGTCTGGGAAGGATTTAAAGAAGTCCTTCTCTTTACCATCACTCATAAAGAGGAAGCATGAAAGGCCTTCTCTCTCACCAATGTAGAATCACAGAATTAACCACGTTGGAAGAGACCCTCAAGATCATTGAGTCCAACCTATCACCCAGCCCCTGGAATTAACCAAACCATGGCACCAAGTGCATTGCATACTTGGGGGTGCTGTGGCAATAGCAGGACTCACACATCTTCCTTAAAAGAAGAGTGGGGTTGCAGAACCACTTTTGGCACCATTTTTCAGCCAGCAGGTGCCTGATCTCTCAACCTTCTTGCACAGAGCCATCCAGGCAGTGAAGCCACACAGGGCAGGAACTCTGCAGGACCTGCTCAGCAGGGCTCATGACAGTGCAGTTCAGCAAGACTTTGTTAATCACTGAGGCAGTCTCCATTTAATTCAGACATCTCCATCTCTCCATTCGGTTCCTCCCTTGGGCTTTGCCGACTCTGAGCAGACAGATTTATTGGGGTCTTAAGCATAATCAGGAACAAATTAGCCTCTGTTAGGATCACACACTGGCCTGGATCTCAACTATTCAAAGGCTGCCTTCCCATCCATGTGAGTATGAATTAAGTCGTTGGACTGGAGTAGAGCTTGAGTATTTTTTTATCCCAAACACATGATCTTATCAGAAGCCCATTACGTTTATCATCACACTAGGAGGGAACATTTGGAGCCAGTGCAGGAGGATGTGGCTATATAAATGTTGTGCTTACTTCAGTGCTGGTCATGAGCATAAGTCAGAGCTTCAGGAAGGCCAGGGGAACACTCACTGAATGCACACACCTAAAATTAGGCTGTGAGGGCAGGGGTGTGTGTCTGCATCAGTGAGGTGGCTGCACTGAGGCTGTGTAAAGAGGGCACACAGGAGGTTATGTGTCAGAGCTGCTGTCAGTGTGGGGGTGTTACCGTGTTGCACTTGGGCTGTGTATCTGACTCTGCATATGTTCACAGGCTGGAGGTTGAGTCTTTTTAATATTTTCCTTCCTTCCCCCCCCCCCACTTTTCCAGAATTAAACCCCTTTTCATAAAATGACAAATGCTTCTTTCAAAAATGTACATTTGCCTCTGTTTGGGATTTGGTTTTGAGGATTTTTGATTGCTGACCACAATCTTTCCAGGGCTGAATATTTCTCAGAGGTTTCTGCTGAGAATCTCTCTCAAAGTGGGACATAGTGCTCTGAGATGGGTGAGCTGCTTAGTTTCATCCTGCTGTTCTTGGGTTCAGCAGAGAGGAGCTGAACAAGAGATGCAGAAGGAGAAGATGAGGGAACCAAGAGTTTATCTCTGTGGCCATCACAGTCCTCACTCTGCCCTTTCCTTGAGCTGGCCAGGCACAAAGTGTGTCTCAAAACACCGATGTAGCACTGTGCCAGCATGAATAATCCTGCAGAGAAACAAGGTATATTCCAGGGATGTCCAAAGTGGGGTTCTTGGGGCAGGTAGAGTTCATGAGCAGTTCAAATGCATGTTCCCAGTTGGGTCAGTACCAGATAAGGAATAGCCTTATCTGATATCGGTGGTGCTGGCATTAGGGCTGTTGGCCAATCAGCCATGGAAGGAGGGAAGGAAGTGAGGGGATGGGGCCAGTACTGCCGAGCTGCCTTAGGGCCCATCTGCACATCCAACAAGCCCCCTCCCATTGTAGAGTAATGGGACCCACCCCTGGGGAGCAATTGTCATCTCTTGTCTGTGGAGCAGTCTCCCAAGCCCTCCTCCCTTCAAGCTCTTCGAGGTGTGTGGTATATGTTTGGTAGGTCCCAGCCATATGAAGATTTTAAGATGTGACAAGAAGGGTCAAGAAGTTTGGCCACCCTGGGAATATTTGCTCAGACAGAGGGCTGCACTAGTCAGCTGAACAGCTTCCAGATTCATGCTGGTTCTTTTCACCAACTTGGAGCACTGGCCCAGCAGATGCACAGTTCCCCAGTCCTCAGAGGTCATGATGAAATGAAACCATAATGACATTCTTCCGTGATAGACTTCTCTGTTCTTTCAAAGTCTCATTCTCATGAGGACCTGGAATTTTGCTCAGGGGATTGGGAGGAAGGGAGGGAAAAGGAGTGAAAGTCATTAAATAATTGAATTGCAATAAACTGATTTTTTTTTTTTTTCTGGCTCCTGATGGTATTTCACTGTGTAAACTCAGAGGTAAAATAAACAAGGGATTTAGTAGTTTGGAAGTAGCTCAAAATTGAGCAGCCGCTGGATTTTCTGACACCTAACTCGAGTTAGTCCAATGCTACCGACAGGACCTTTCCTTGGGGATCTCTTCCATCAGTTGAGCTAGCAGCTCTGGCTAATTTCCTACCTTTTTTTGTTTGGGTTTTTTTTTTTCTTCCTCTTCTCTCTTTTTTTTTCAGCAGGCTTATTTGCCAGACAAAAATACAACAGGCTGTCAGAACTGGATACCTCTGGGGACTGGCAATGATAATACAATACAAAATAGGATACCAACAGGTCAAAGGTTTCCATTTCAGAGAGTACTCTAATGACTGAAAGTCATTATTGCTATGCAGTCTGTTTGAAAGGAGTAGATGGATCTCAGTTCAGTTTTTAATGGGCCAGTGTTACAGAAACAACCTCAAAAATTTGGCATCTTTGTTGGCAGTCTCATTAGTGAAGCCACAGAATAAATGGACAAGGATAATAAAGTCTTCTGCTGCTTTTGATCCTTTCAGGTCAGATCTGAGCCCTGTTGGTTGGAGCCATGTGTGTATGTGGTGTGCTTACCCTCACGCTATGCATATTGTGGCTTCTCTGTGAATATCCAGGTCTGTTTGGCCCTTTGGTCACTACAACTGTGAACTTGGCACGTTTCACCAGCCCTGCATTCACAGTTGCTGCTGTTGTTGTTTTGCAGATATCATTTGAAAACAAAAAAGGAAAAAAAAAAAACCCAAAACATTGTAGACCACACCTTCTGCTGGCATTTTTCTGTCCGAGCTGGTGGACTTAGGCCAACACCCACATTGCTTCTCTGTGTGTTTGCTATCTCTGCTTTCCTCTGTCCATCCTTCTACATGGAGATGGATGAAAATAGACAGAAATCCTTTACATTAGGAAATATCTTGGGGGAATTGCCCAATACAAAAGTTGATTTTGTTGCTTGGTGTTTCTAAAATCACTTTGCCATTGTTTAGGAGTGTCCAAGAACACTTTCACTTCCCAGGGTCCTGTTCCAGATACATGGCTGCCTATGTTACCAGGTCCTAGGAACTAGATTGCAGACATGTGTAGCCAGTCCTTTGTGATTTCTCTTCTCTGCTTTCTCCTGGCAGATGAACCCAGCAGGTGCTATTTCCATGATGGTGATGGAGTATGTGAGGAATTTGAGCAAATGACCAGCATCAAAGACTGTGGTGTTTACACTCCCAAAGGCTTCCTCGATCAGTGGGCTTCCAACGTCTCCGTCTCACATCACAGCGACCAGCAGTGTCCAGGATGGGTGGTCATTGGTCAGCCAGCAGCAACCCAGGTAAGGAAACTTACTGCCTTTCCTGGGAAGTCCAGCAAGGAGCAACGTTCATGAGCATAGCAGGATGGTCAGCATTCATGTGTCGTGTTACTCTTGCCTGTTAACTTGCTGCTTCACCAAGGAAGGCCCTTGGCAGCAGTTTCCCTCTTTCTGAGCCTGATGATTAGAGATGAGTTGAAATTCAGTTCCTATCATGCAACTGAAAACTGGTTTAGGTTGTGGCCTGCTCAATCCAAAAAGCTGTGAAGTCACCTCAACTCTTATCACCTAAATACTAGACTGGCATCACCTAAAGGACTATCCAGGCTCTCTGCAGCTAGCACAGAGTATCTTGTAAGGATGGGTTCTGAAGGCTAGTGCTGAATAATACAACAGAGTGTTCTTTCTTTTTTAACAGTTTTGTGTTTTCTGCCTCCCAGTATCATAAAAGCACCCTATTGTTCTATTCTGAGAAAGGTCCTGTCCATTCTCAAAGTCATTCATCAGCTTTAACCCCTCTCCCACGTCTCCTTTGTAACATAAACAGCTCTAGTTACCATAACTTTACCTTTTGTCTCCCTGAATTAGATCCAAATGAGTTCAAAAAGGCTGTCCACCATGCAACAACTCAGCTGTAAGCTGACCCAGAAAAGCCCACACTGGTTGTCACAGGGTCATCATACAGAGAAGCTGCCTTGTATGTTCCACCCTCAGCTAGAGACAGAGCAGTGGGTTAGGTGGATTTACGGTTTGGCGTAGCTAAGTTAATCTTCTGGTCTGGTTGTCTGAGAGGTGCCTGAAGTAGCCAAGTTGTTCTTCTGGTCTCGTTGTCTGAGAGATGCCTGGAGTGGGCAGTGTGGAGGAACGCTGTGTCACAGATACAACAAGCAGATTTTCCTGTGAATAGTAAAGGCTGAGCACTTCCAGTTGGCTTGCAGGAGAAAGCATCTTTGTCCAGAAGACTTGGCCTTGTTCACATTGCACAAGTCTGTAACAAATTAATGACCAGGTCAGTATTAAATGCACGAAGCATGGTCAGCTGGCACAGTACCAGGACAGAATCCTGAGCCCAGTCTTGCCTTTTTGTCACAGTATCATTTATTATTTCACACTGTAAAAGGAACTTTCCTCTGGATCCCTACCAGTGCCTTAGTAACTCCTTTCTCATTGCAGCTCCCTGTGCAGTAGTACAGTCCCAAGGCCACTGTCTCCAGTTCAGGTGGTGCTTTGTGTGCCTGTCCCCCAGCACTCTGTCCCTGTGCAAAGGCTGTGGAGAGCTGCCCTGGTTTTCTCCTGATGCGCTGGTAGGAAGCAACCATGCTGTGCAGTAGGTAACATATGGTCCCATGGTGGAACAGACACCACCAGGCACACACACAGCAGAAAGCCCTGCTGTGTAGCCACAGCTCAGGCATGTTTGTTGTACCCAGATGAGAGAAGTTGTCACAGCCNGAAAAAAAAGGGAAAAAAAAAGAGAGGAAAAAAAAAAGGTTGTTTTATTTATAGGCAGAGCCACTAGCGTATCACACACTGGCAGAGTGAATGGGAACATGCCTCCTGTTATTGCCTGGCCCCTGGGGAGATAACAGTGTGCTATTTACTTCCAGCAAAAGGAATTTTTGCTTTAGCTCAGCTGGTCCTATTACAGGAGTTGGAGTGCATGGGGTTCATTGACCTTTTTAATCATATATGTTGAGAAAGTCTTTGTTTTCCCAAAGAACAAGAGAGCCTCGTGGGCTTGTGAAAGCACCTGACTTGTCACTCCAGAGAGGTTAGGTGGGGCAGCAGGTCATCAGTCTGTTAGCCAGCGGAGATGAAAATTAACCTAAGATCTCCTCTAATCACTGCCTGTAATGATCACTGGTGTGCAAACATGTTTGGCTTCATTATCTGCACAAGCATTGAGCCTTTGGGGGGTTTTGTATTGATGAAAGGAGCACCTTTCCTCATCCAGATAGCTTTCAGAGTAGGTTGTGTGCTTGTTGGTGTTGTGCAAACTTTTCGTGTTGTTGCTGGGTAGTTTCCTGATTAATCAGAGTGGTATTTGCGTTGGCTTCTCATCAAGAATGCCATGAAAGATATGTTTGAGTGTAGTGCACAGCAACATACAGAATACATAAGCTGCCTGTTTGTTAGCCATCCCCGTTCCTTGCCGTTGCTCTAGCCCTTTCCAGGTGCTTTAAAGCATTTTAAGTATCTCCTTCATGATTTAAATTGTTTCTCAGCCTTAGATGTCTCAACACCTGTTTCTCTACGTGACATTGATAGCTTTGCCTAGGCATCTGTAGGCATCACAGCGTGGTTTGTTATTGTGGGATTTCTCAGCAATCTCTGCCTGCATGCACTTGTTTGCTGGTGGAGGATTGCTTATGTTGAGAGGAAATGGCCTCAAGTTGCACCAGGGCAGGTTTTGGTTGGACATGAGGAGCAGTTTCTTTCCTAACAGTGTTGTCAAGCCCTGGGACAGGTTGCCCAGGGCAGTGGTGGAGTCCCCATCCCTGTCAGGGTTTCAAAGCCATGGAGATGTGGTGCAGAAGGGCATGGTTTTTTGGTGGTGAGACCCTGGAACAGGTTGCCCAGGGAGGTGGTGGAAACCCCATCCCTGGAGGTGTTTAAGGCCAGGCTGGATGAGGCTCTGGACAGCCTGATCTAGTGTGAGGTGTCCCTGCCCATGGCAGGGGGCTTGGAAACCCCTGGATGATCCTTGTGGTCCCTTCCAACCCTGTTTGATTCTATGATCCTATGGTTTAGTGGTGACCTGGCAGTGCTGGATTAACAGTTGAACTTGATGATCTTAAAGGTCTCTTCCAACCACAAGGGTTCTATGATTCTGTGATTCTGTAAGCATGAGCCAGAGAACATTTTCTTGTTATTGTACTCCTGGAACTGACCTCCCCACACCCCTTTGCTAAGTTCACCCAAGACACTGCCCACTCCTGCAGAGTTGGTTGCTCCTTAGAAGTAGGTGCCACACTCACTTTGAGATAGACCTTATGTGCTGGCTCATACATCGCACAAACCCTGTGTCACCTGGGAGTCCCTGTTCTCATCTCATCTGTGAAGAGACAAACTGTTTCCTGCTTTCTGAGCTTTTGAATCACCTACATCTCTAGTTAGTATGAGGCTGCTGAATGACAACATACTAAGGGAGGGGGGAGAAAAAAAGTTCACAGTGTAAGATTTGGTTTGCACAACAAAATGCTTGCAAAGAATGATGCAGTCTTGGCGAAGAGACACACGTTTGAAAAATGGAAAGGTCAAGCAGCCCCCCCCCCCCTGCTTTCAGCAGTCTTTCTTTCTACAGAAACAAGGCTGATAGACAGCCACTTCTACTTTTCTGGCAGCCACCCTTCAGTGGTGATTAAGAAATATTCTCAATGCTCACAGCATCGTATTTGGAGCCAAAGAGGACCAGTCAGCAGCAGTGCAGCAGGGCGGAAATGCAAGCACCATGCAGGGTGTTTTTGCTGTTTGATTTTTAACCTGACATCCTCCACAGATCTCCAATCAGATGCTGCTCAGTACCTGTGGTCAGCTGCAGGAGGCATTCAGCAGTTAGGGTTTGGCACACTCTTGGGCTGCTCTGTTCCGTACTGCTCCTTGCTGTGGGTTTGCAGCCTCTCCTTGCCGTCCAGGGCTTGTGAAATACTATCAGTGTTGATGTGCTGGTTGTGCAGGGGCTTCTACAGCACTGTTTATTTCTCAGGGTCTTTCTTGTGCTAAAGATTATTGATACTAGCATTAAGTCATCAGCTGGTGTGTGCTGGCAAAGAGAACAGAAAGGCAGTAGCACTGGGCAGATCTCTGCTAGCTGAAGGATGGATCTGGCAGGTATAGACAGACAGACAAAGGCTGCTTCAGCTGATCTGGCTGTGAATGGCTGCAAGTTCTCCTGTTCTGGAAGTCCCCAGGGACTTATTTCCCTGTCTGGGTTGTACCTAGCTAGGGTCAACATCTTGAAGGCGTAGGATGTGGCCTCCTGACACCAAGTTAAGCACACCTGACATGACAAAACAGGAGTATAAAAAGCCAGCTCCAGGTCTACGCAGACAAACTTTGCTGTGTTGTCACTGGTGAAGCTGCATCGGGGGGAGTCTTAAGCAGGAATATACTGTGTGGATCATGTCATTGTGAAAGGTCACTGTCCTGTAGAGTTCAAGAAAGCAGGGTCTTGCAGTGGCCTTAGTGAACTCAGTCTCTGCTCTCACTGCACACCAATTCTGTTTTGCCACTGTTTACACCAGGTGAGTGTTGTAGGTTGTATGTTTGTGTCTCCTGCTAGAATAGGTTGTACTCATCAGGAAAGGTTTGGATACTTTGCTAAAGTGTCTTTCCTCAACACACATGCCTTTGGAAGAAGCTTCTGACAGTCCTGCTTCAGAAGGGTTGCTCCATGGCTGGGGTGAGAGGAGCAGAGGCAGGCAGGTGCAGACCAACCACAGGAGGCTGGAGATGCCATTTTTCCTTTCCTCTTGTTGGTGGCAATCCTGCTCTTGGAGAATTGATTCATCTGGCACTTGCCCTTGGGCATTTATAATGGAAAGTTATGAAAAGGGACTAATAGATCTTTAGGTGCCATTTTTCTGACCTTGTTACTGCTGTCACAGCTCAAGCCTTGGAAGCTGGTGTGTGCCTTGGTGAGTTAGAGGGACAGTCTCCCAGCAGTTGTCTTTCATTGCATTTCCTCTCAGTTGTGCAGAAGTAGTTTAGACCAAGTAACTATACACACATAAGCATACAGATATTTTTTTTTTCTCTCTCTCTGTGCCATTGTTTGAGCTCAGTTTTCCCCTGTATGGAAAAAGCTGCACAGTTGGGCATAGTTAACCATCAGGGACTCTTTCCTAAGGCTGCTGGGCACAGACACATCCTGAGATTCATTCTCATTCCCAGACTGATGAACACACCCTGTTCTTCTCTGGGTACCCCACAGGGGCAGCTATGGACTAAGAAGTTGTGGAAGAGGATTCTTATTACATACTTCCCACAAACAGAGGCCCCCTCCTGCCCCTAGTACAATTCCCACAATTGCAGTCATCCAAACTCACTGCAACAAACCTATTCTTCCACCAGCAGCAGAAACAGGTCTAGAATCACAGTGTGTCCAAAACTGCCCACAAAAGGAGAAGGCAGGAGCACAAAAATATCCTGAATACTGGAAGAAATAATGTGGTAGTTCAAGGGCTCCAAGAGTGGTAAGCAAATACTGTTAGAAAACTGAAGAGAAAGATGATGAAGTTCTCTGCCACGCGGTTTTATTCCCTCTAATAAATATAAGGCTGAAGATAATTCCCCACAGATCCAGCAAAGCCAACAAACCGAGTAATCTTGAACAGGAGTGGGGAAAGAGGAAACCTGCAACTTTTAATGGAGAAGCCATTCCTTTCCTTTGGGGTGATCTTGCTGAGAAGAGGGAGGGTGTCTGTCTGTCGGCTCTGCAAGTGGCCCTTTTTGAACTTCCCAGTTCACAGCCAAGTCCTGTTGCTCTCCAGTGGTAAGGGTTTTGTTGTGGTTGGAGGGATACAAAAATCTCCGTTTTTAATAAGATGATTTGCTTTGCAAATGTCTTTGTTATTTATAGTTGAGCCAGGCTTTGAACTACTAATGTCTGGAGGATGAGGGCAGAATCCCACTAAGAAAAACCATTAATGGAGGAACCATGAGTGATCAGAGAGCAGTTCTGGAAAAAGATGAACTGGACAATGCAGAGGCTGACGCAAGAGAATGGAGGTTTGCTGTACATGTCTGAGCCGGTTTCCAGTACTGGCTGATCCACCAAAAGGCTTCACCTTAGGTTACAGAGTCTCCAAGTCTAAAGTTAGTTCAAGAGGGTCCAAAACTTCATTGTTATCTGAGCCTTCCCCCGGATGCTACAGACCTGCCAATTTGGTCTTTTGCCTGAAGGCTGGAGAGCTGCGTCATGAGCCTGGCCCTGACCATCAGGCAAATTCAGGCTGGAATGCTCCTTCCCTGGCTTAAATGCTGATGTTTTAAATGTGTTTGTTTTTTCTTTTTTTTCCAATGTAGAGGGATTAATTAAGCCTTATCACAGCCACACTGCTTGACTTCTGTTTCATTTAATAGAGGTGGAAACTGGAGCACAGAAAGGTAAAGCTACTGTTTGAGGATTAAACCTCAGTATCCCTCAGAGACATTGCAGGGACTGGGCAGTATCAAGCCCTGACCTCCCCAAGCCTAAGAAGTTCAGGACATCTTGAAAGAGAAATATGCATGTATTGGATAAATGAAAAGCTGTTCAGGGCCTGCTGAGAGTCACTGTCTGGAAGCAGAGACCTGGAAGGGGTTTGGGGTCATTCAATCTGCATTTTAGCTCTGTCAGCCACCTCACGTCATCCCATGTGTGAATTAATCAGTCTTTATCCTAGCACAGATTGGCTGTTTGTTCCCAGTACAAAAGGACTGGAAAATTGTCCCACCAACTCCTTCCTTTAAGAGCTAGAAACCTTGCTTCCCACATGTCTTTTGGACAAAGCTGGATTTTGCCAAAGGAACTCCACTGGTCCTTAGTCCCATATTTGCGCTGCTGCTTTGGCTCCTTGGAGGAGGTTGCCCATGTGAAAGGTCCACACCAAGGTGATGCTGCAAAGATGTGTGATAACATCAGTGCTGTGGCTCCCGTTCAGGAATGAGAGCAGTGTTCAGGGGAGGTCCCTGACACAAATAAAATGAGAAATTGAATTTCTAGGTAGACTGGCTCTAAAAAAGATCAGTTGCAGAGAGGTGGATGAGAAAGAACATTACATTACCCTTGAAGTTGATCCAGAGCTGGCTGGAGAAATGGGGGTGCTGCCCATCACCTTGCTGCCTGCTCCCTGCTAGAATAGACAGTGATTCCTTGCCTCTCTCCCTCCATCCCCGTGGCTTCCAGTGCTCCTCTGCTCCTGGCTGCCGTAAACCAGCAGACCTCATGTCTGGTGTCATAGCCTCTGGCTGATATGTGTAAGGGGAGGACAGAGAGAACACAATGAGATGTCAGAGGAGATTCCAAGCAATTTTGCCAAACACTCAGGGGATACTTTTTCTTTCCACTCCCCTCCCCCCTTGGTTTTTAGAATAATTTTTCAAGAGCACATATGCAAGTCATCTAAGGGAAACAGAACAGTGAGTACCAGGGGCTGGTACACTGTGTTCCCTTTGTGCACTGTAGAGAAAATAGATAAAAGAAACAAAGGATGATGCAGAGAGCAAAGCAGCCATCAGTACTCTCAGAGAGGTTCAGTCTGACCTTTTCAGAGATGAAGGTCAAACCAAAAATCCTCAGGTGCAGGAAATTGGTCCCATCTTCCTAGGACCAGGAGACGTTTACCACTAACGAAATGAGCCCAGGATTCCATGCCATTTGTTGTTGCTAGAGGCAAGAAGAAAGGCAAGAAAGGAATATTGTCTTGGATAATGACGATTATGTGCTCCTTTAGGAAGTAACTTCCCATTTTACGATCCTCTCTGCTGTACCTCCAGCCACCCACACAGATTATAGGCGGCAACAGAACCCAACCAGGACCCCCCACCCCTGCCCCCGGCTACAGCGAGCTGGGAAGCCGGACCCCACAGCCGCGGCGGTGCTCGTTAGCATGCAATCTTCTGAAAGGAGACCCCTCCTCCTCGGCCCTTGCCCCTCAACCTGCCAGTTTCTCTGTCTGCTCTTGCTGCTGACAAGCCTTTAGATGCAGAGCATGTCCAGCCATAAGCGTGGGATAGCTCTCCTGCATCCCATCCGGGTTGTTTGTCTTGGGTCCCTCTCCATTCAGAGCAGGGTGATTTTGCATAAATGCAGCCACACATCTGCTTTGTTGTGCCTGAAGGGTCCCCGGCGTTTCTCATCCCACCCCCGCCCCTGCCCTCTTCTCCCCTGGCATGTAGCTTCACCAGCTTTTGGGTGATTTTCCTGTGCAATAGCAAATAAACCTGCCTGAAGCAGTGCCAGTTGATCAAGAGCAGTAAAAAATACCCAGTCGATTATTTGGGGTAGATTAAAACAAGTGTTGGAAAGGAGGGGATGGAAGTGGGTGCAAGAGTGAAGCTTAATGGCCTCTACTATGTAATTTGGTTTCGTGTCCTGCACAAGAAAACATGTAAAATATGTAAACAGAGCTCTCCAGGGTTGTAATGGAGCTACAAAGCCACAGACACACAGGCAGGCAGGGTGCTGTTCCTGAGCAGAACAGAATGCCATCCCCAAAACCCAAAACCACACAGTCATTTCTTTAAGCTGAGAGTAAACTTTCTCATGCCAGGAGCAAAGAATTTGTTGGTTTTTTTTTTCTTTTAAATGTGTGATGGTCTGCATTACTTGTTCAGAGCTCTGTAGTCTCAGCCCACATTTCCATGAGAGACCTTCTATTGTGAATGTCTGTGAATTTTAGACGTTCATCTTGAGATGTCTCTAAAAGGTATGGTTTCTGGAAAATGGGGATTGCCCACCACTGTCCTGAAGCCCTTGTGTCAACCACTCTGTTCCCACCTGCAATTAAGTCATTGCTCTGTAAAGTAATCAAATGGAGTTTAGAACTGTTTGGGTACTCTTGAGCTGCTTTAAATGTCTCTTGAATTGTGCTGCCTTAGTTGGAGCTGTAACTGTTTAGGAACCCCAAATCCATGCTGATACTGCCTGTAGAGGTGCAAGCTCTGCAGTCATTGCTGTGGTGAGTCTGACAGCGCAACTCGATTCAGGTGTTGGGTAAGGGAACTCAGCTCCCTCTGCAATCAGCAAGAGTTTGCCCTGGGTCTAAGTTTGCACCATCACCTCAGGGTCCAGCTGCAAACCGTAATATGTGCCAGGAGATAGGTGTTTGCAGGATCAGTGCTGTTTTCTCTCTGTGCATATAACTGCTCACTGGGAGAAGCCCATCAAGTTCTGCTTAGCCACTTGGTCACTGGGCCAAACCCCTGACATTCAGCCCTTTGAGCATTGTTGCAGTTTTTGCTAGTTAAACACTTGCACCATCGCTTTCAGAGAAGACAGCTCTCTTTCCAGAGAGCAGAAGCTGAAGCACAGGGTAGAGATGACCTTCTGCAACCTGCTGTAGGTAAATCTGCCTTACCAGGAGGGTTGGACTAGATGATCTCCAGAGATCTCTTCCAACCCCTTACCAGCCTTTGATTCTGTGATTCTTTTCTCCAATTTCCATCCAAATATCTCTGATAAATTTCCCTTACAGCAGAGCAGATCTGTTCCTGGGGCACTGTGCTGTGCTTACACTGGCCCTTACCTGCTGGCAAAGGAAAATCTCACTGTATGGGAATGTAGCTGTTTCCCAGTGGTTGTTTGTGGTGAGAAAGGCTGACTCTTGGCAGAGGTGAGTTCTACCACACCCTGTACTCCCAGTTTATCCTCCCAGAGCCTGCTGCTGGGAGGTAGTGAGGCTGAAGGAGCCCTGAGCTTCTTTTTAGCCAACAAGAAGGCTTTAATCCCAAGTGCTCCAAGTGGTCTTTTGGCTTTGTAGGAGTTTGAGGATTATCAGATCAGTCAGGGCTGTTCTGAGGTCACAGGGAATCATAGAATCACAGAATGGTGGGGGCTGGAAGTGACCTCTGGAGATCATCTAGTCCAGCCACCCTGTTAAAGCAGAGTCACCTAGGGCAGGCCACACAGGAACACAACCAAGTGAGTTTTCAAAGTCTCCAGAGAAGGAGACTCCACAACCTCTCTGGGCAGCCTGCTCTGGAGCTCCAGCACTGTCAGAGTAAGATTTTTCCTTGTGTTGAGGTGGAACTTCCTGGGTTTCAATTTGTATCCATTGGTGCTTGACTACTGGGCACCAGTGAACAGAGCTGGCCTCATCTTACTGACACCTACCCTTGAGGCATTTGTAAAATGCCCTCTCAGCCTTGTCTTGTCCAGCTGAACAGTCCCAGGTTCCTCAGCCCTTCCCCATAAGACAGCTCTTCTATCCCCTTAATCATCTCCTAGGAAAGCAACAGGCTTCCCCAGACACCTGCAACCAAACTTTTGCTTGGGTGGAGATGGGCACAGGCTGGAGGAAATGAGAGGCTGTTACTCTGCAGGCTCTCCCTGGGTGATCCAACTCCTTCAGAGGAATGTGTTGGCATGGTGGTGAGTTTATTACCCTACAGTTTCAATGGGAAAGGCCCAGTGAAGAGAGAAGCAACCTTCTGCTTTGCATACCACGAGCCATGCCTTTAGGTACTAAGGAATACACACCACAGGGCTGACTCAATGAGTGCATGCTGGCGTGGGGCTGATGAGTTGGGTGGAAAGAGGAAAGGCTTTGCCTGCTGAGGTGCAGCCATAGTCAGCTGCCCAGGACAGCACATGGTAGCTGTGCTCCGTTCCCCTGCTGCCGCGCTCCCCAGGAGCCCCACCGCAGCCTTCCCTCTCACTATTAAATTCAGGGCCTCTTCCCAATGTATCATCTCCCTGGATGTATCCAATTAAGGCCTGTTGACAGCCCAGAGCAGACTTATACCCTTAGGATTAGAGGCATGTGTATGTCTTCATATAGGGAAGGACAACAACTGGGTGTCTGGCTGGCTGGCTGGGAGCTGGTGTGGGGAACTGAGCAGTGTGGAGAGGAGAAGGGAGCCAGGGAGAGGGAGATTTGCACCCCCAGTGATAGGGAAAAGCTGTGTGGGGAGGGCTGTGTGTGGTTTACACAGCGTGTTTACATGGTCCCTAACCCCAAACAAAGCTGCAAAGCATGACTTTAACTCTGGAAATAAAAGCTCTGGAAACCCCTGGTTTTCTGCACATGAGAAAGTTTTGTTCTTTAAACACACAGATGTTTCTAAATGAAAAATCACTCTTTTGACCTTTCCTTAATGTGATCATGTGGCCAGGACTGACATTAACCACTGCAGGGCTGTTTGCTTCAGCCACAGGAGGAGCTTTGCGAGCAATCTTCAGGGCTCATGGTAGTACCTGCATTGTCTCACATCTTCTGGAAGCTGCTCCTGTGCTCCCTCTGCACTTGGAGCAGTCCAGGGAAGCTGAGGTTAGGTACTGGAATATTTAGGATCTGATCCTACTGTGCTGGAAATCAAACCATTGTGGGTTTTTTTTTCCCTCCCTAATAGCTGACTTAATTTTTTGTCCTCTTTGTCTCTCTTCCTATTAGAAATGTTGCCTAAGTGCATCTGAGTGTCTCTGCCCACCTCAGCCAGTGTGGTGTTCTGATGGAGAACTCTCCAGACTGAAGTTCTTTAGGGATTTGCTGTTGTTGGTTTGGGGATTTCTCTAACTAGCTGTGTGCTTTCTTCACCAAGCAAATTTATAGGATGAGCTTTGGGAAGGAAGGAAGGGATGATACAATAACATTGCCTCACAGGAGTGCCAACCAACTGCACTGAATCCAGTGAGATGGGTCCACTAATATCATTAATAAAGGATCCACTAATATCATCATAAACATATACTTAAGAACATCCTGAAGTGTGACACACATTTCAGCTGCTCCCAAATTATGTGCTCCAGCCAAAAGGGAAAAAAAACAGACACCAAAAACACAACAAAAAAGCACCTTTGGTCTGCTCATTAGTGGCTGAACCTTCTGGACAGGATTATTTTGCTTTGGTGCAGCACCCCACAGCCAGCCTTGGCCCATAGCTATGTGCAAGCTCTGCTGTAGTGGACTTTACTGGTTAGTTAGAGACAGGCAGTTTGGGAACCAGAGTGAGCAGCCAACAATAATGTTCTGGCTACTGTATTTGTTTAACCTCTCTCTCCAGTGGATGGATATACTGTCTGCTAAAGCACTTACCAGTCTATAATGTCTTCACACTTTGGTGTGCAGCAGTGTAGAAGTTGTAGACAGGAGCGTTTGCTGTGGGTTGAAAGTGTCTTTTCGCTTTAATGAAGCAGATGTTTGCAAAGCTGGAGGTACAAGGTCTTGTCTGGGCACAGTTTCTTGGTGCTGTCTGTCTGGAAGGCTGTGTTATGCTGCTCTTTCTACTGGTGAATTTGAACAGCAGAATGCAATTCAGGGCTGATTCAAAGAATTATACCACCTAGGTGCTGGGGGTGGAAGATGCTGTCACCGACCTCCTGTCGGTGCTGGGGTGGAAGATGCTGTTGCTGGGGAGCAGCATCTTTACATCTTTATGTCCTGCTGCTGTGTTGAAGAAGCAGCAAACATCTGATGTGAATAAACAGGAGCACATGGCAAGTTGCTCAGTTGTATTTGCATGTGCTTCACCCAGGACTGTGCTTTTTGTTGCTGTGCTCTTGGAACTGTCGCTTGCTTTTGCAGCCTTCCGCGTGGATTAATGAATGGGAAAGGGAGCTGGGACAAGTACAAATCACACTCATGAGCTCTGCTGGTGTTTACTTGTGGGCTTGTGTAAATTTGAGCTGATTATTAAATCCCATTAGCACAGTTTTTTATTCTTTTTTTTTTTTTTTTTCCCTAGCTCTTTTTCTCTAGTTTCTGGCCCTGGCTCAACTGATGTCTTTAGGGTGATCCTTTGAACCATGCAAAAATCATCTGGTTAGGGTTTAGTTGTAAAATCAAAACTCCATGTTGTTTTTGGTTTTTTGGGGTTTTTTTTTGTGTGTGTGTTTTGGCTTTTTTTGTGTTTTGTTTGTTTTTGTTTTTTTTTTTTTCACAGGTCCAGCTAGCATCTGAGATATTTTGATTACACCTGGCTGGATGTCAAAGCCATTGTGGGTTTGGGATGAGGCCAGGCAGAAGTGATTTACAGTTTTTTAGGTGTACTGTGTGAAGTTTATGGCTCTCTGTGATTCTGATTTGAGCTCACCGGTTTTAAATGAAGTTTACTTTGAATCTGGAGATAACAGAAATTCAAAGGAAAGCTCAAAGAATGCAGGTCTGCACGGTTTAGAAATGGAAATATGTTGTTTATACAGACTCTTTGGAAGTGAAATAAGTGGCTTTTTTTTTTTTTATTAGAAAACTAAAGTTAATAACATACACTGAATGCACATGCAATCTAGGGCATCATCTAATGGAAATCCCTGCAACTCTGATTTGCTTTCTCGAAACCAAACCAACTTCTATGACAAAACAAAACAGCCCTCACATCCCCCACTCATTTCTGAATCCCAGCCCTGTGTCACATCCAGAACTCTACCCAAAGAGATTTCCCTTTGGAAAGCAGCACTATCATTTTTTATTTGTGCAGCAGAGGGATTTATCATCGTGTCACATTGCGAATGAACTATCGATGCGGTGTCACATCGGCTGCTGTCTTTTCAGACACATAAAGGTCGCTTTCCAGTTGCTGAAAAATCCAGGCAAACTTTCAGCTGGAAATTTGGGGTCTGTGCTAAGAAAGCTGCAGTTAAGTGCTTAATTGAACACTAAGTCTGCAAGATCCAGATGCCACTAGCTGCTCCTGGTTCCACGGGAAAGTGGCTGTGCTGAGAGTGGACATAGCACTGGGCAAAGGGGCTTTCTTTTGGCCTGCACAATATGTAATCTGCTTCCCAATCCCCCAGCCAAATCCTGTTCTTCATTAGGCAAGTAAAATTGATAGATGGGATTTCCTCTTACTTCTGAGCCAACTGAATCTGGGACTAATATAGCTTCAGTGTATTACACCAGGAGTTTTATCAGCTTCCAGTTGATAAAGCTTTTCTTTTGCTCACCTGCCTGCATACCTTTGTCCCAGGGCAGGACGTGCTGTATTTTTCCATCTTTTGCCATCAAATCTTTGTGTGCCCCAAAGAAAATGGCCAAAAGCACACAAATATCATGCAACTTAGCAGAGCTGTGTTGTCGTTCACAAAGGACAAGGTGAGGTTTGGAGCAGAAGCTGCAGTTTGTGAGCATCAAGGGAAAGTTGCTACTGAGGAAGCAGCAGCAGAAGGCATTGTGAGAAGGAAGACACAGCTTCCTCTTATCTTATGCTTGTGACTTGTGCTGCTGTATCTTAGAGTTGGGGTTGGATTCTTTTATTTTTACAACTGGAGGGTATTTTGAATTAATTTGTTAGTGCACATAAAAATTTAACATATATACCCACTTTGAATGCTCTCCTTACGTCTTCAAGGCCAACCTGAAAGGACTCAGTGCTGACTTCCATAGTTGGGCACACAACAATTGACTCAAATCTTCTGAGGGGAGTGCATGGAATTTACATTTGAGCTCTGTGGGTTCCTGAGGTTTGAAATGACCACAGAAATGGCTGGTTTTTAAGGTGTTTGTTGGAACCCAAATGATGGCCTTTTTAATGGTTGGGTGCTCACTAATGTGGGTAATTTCATTTTTGTGCTGTGACTCCAATCCAATTCCCAGCCTAAATGAGTAGAAGAGTGCAACAGCTTTCAGAACAGATTGGAGGTCTGTGCTGCAGTCAGCAGACTGGGTGGTGTCCATGTGACAGTCAACTTGTCTCATAATATTGGACACTGGACAGGCAGAAGCCTTTCTGATATTTAGCAACTGCACCAGAGTTCCTCATCCTTGGGTACGATTAACCTTAGTTCTGCAAGAACAGTAACATCTCTAGGAATAAAAGGTCTAAGCGCCTGCCAACCCCCACCTTTGGCAATGGAGAGAGAAAGGTTTCATCTGTAAGGGATGTGTTAACATGCTGCTTATGTCATGGCTGGGATTCTGTGGGGTGTGCTGAGTTAAATATAAATAACATTCTGCAGAGCAGTTGGCTGAGAGTTGTAGATTAATGAGGTTTCATTACTGTGGTTGAATAATGTTCTTTAGCTGGATCTTCAAATGACAGAGTGTGTCCTGTTTGTGCCTCTCCAGGCTTCATATCAGTCCATGAGTGTTTCTGTGTGCTTGTACAGCCTCACTCAGGATGTTGTGTGCACCACAAAGTGATGATTCTGTGAGTTCTGTGAGGACCAACACATCCTGGTCCTGCTTGTTCTGTAGTTGCTGATTTGCAATTGGGACATGTGTTTGCGAATCACCAGAGTATTGCCCATTTCATACCAGAAACTCACAGAACTGCCTCAATATGCAGGTGGCAGCAGCTGAGTACCCATTGGGAAGGAGGGAGGGAAAGGCAGCAGCATCACCTCTGGGACAGGACAATCGCTGCCACCCTTCTTCCTTAGAAGGAGGTTGCTCCCTGCTGCCCGATGGACAAGTGCTTGCAGTGGCCCTTCGCAGCCATACGTAGTTGGAAGCCATAGGCTGGAGGGAGCCCTGCAGTGGGACAACAGATGGGATTTTGGGAGCAGGCAAAGCTGCACACTGGAGGTTTGCTGAGCTTCCAGCCGCCCGTGGGCATGCAGACAGACACGTCCCCTCCAACCGCGGCATCAGCCGTGTGCCAGAGCTGAGAAGGGCAGCAGGCTGGTTTAAATAGCAGCTCTGCCTGCCTGTTTTATGAGCTATTTAGATGTTACAGTGTGAGAGATGAGAACCACCAGTGCATGCAAAGCCTGTGGTGTCTCAATGGGAAGGACAGAGCGGAATGGCATCTGGTTGTATTTTACCCTGTCCTCTGGGGAGGTGCCTCCTTCACACGTGTATGAGTTTCTTTGTCCCTTCTCCTTTGTAACATCTGAGCACCTTTTTATGACCAATGGCTTTTACCCTCAAGATATATCCCTGCAATGTGGGGAAATACTATCATCATCTTACAAATGAGGAGAAGCCAAGTGCCGCCCAGAAGGCTGTAGTAGGACCATGCACTGAGTAGAGTCAGGTCAATAACTAGTCCTGTGCCCAGTCCACAGGACCAGTGATGCTTAACCTGTACTTTGTTTGCAACAGGAGCCCACCAACACAAACTAATGTTGCCTAAAGTCATGGGATGGCTGGGAACCATTCACAGGGGTGCCTTCCAAAACCTGCTTGCTCTTCAGTAAATTTCCCCATATTACTTTGAAGGAAAATGCTCTGAGGAAATGGGGCTGATTGCAATAGCAACTGCATTTTAGATGTGGTGAGGAATTAAGTGCTCCTGATCTATCACTTTTCTCTTTCTACTGACACATTCCTTGGTCCCCTTGAGTAAGAGAAGGAAAAGAGGAGAGGCGGTTTGAAGAACATGTTGTCCCCATGATTGACAAGAGGTTGTATAAATCAGTCAAAGGGAATCCTCCAGGCATTCCCTCTTGTGGGAAGATCCCACAGTGCTCCCTGGCCTTCTGTCTCTTGATGTTTGTGTACAGAATGTGTGGGTGGGAGATGAGCTGGATTAGAACCTCCATGAGGAAGAGACATCAGCTCTTCTAATTGAAAGCAGCTTCCCAGAGAGGGGGTCTGATATGGACTTCCAGTAAGAAGACACAAATGGTCCCCAAATACTTTGGAGAAGATACTGAGCTCCTGTGGATCCCAGTTGCTCTGCGGGTCTGAGAGCCTGGATGAGACCCAGTGAGCAAAATTGTGAGTCCTGAGTGATGCTGTCATTCTTCAAAGCAAATATTTCAGTGTTTGGTAACAGCCTGAATGAAAAGTACATCTATGCCTCCTTCCCTCCACAGCTGTCAGGTGCTTTAGCTGCTGGTTTGCGTCACTGTAACAAACCGGAGGATGTTAGAGAAGAATTCTCAGAAATGTGAGTCTCTGTGAATCTGGAACTGTGAGGAGAGGCCACTCCCTGTCTTCCAGGCCATGGGACTTTTAGCTTAGGAGTGGTGGTACCGCAGTAATGAGAACCTTCTTGGTGCTGCCTGCCGTATTCTAGGCATACCTCAGAAGTAGAGACATGAAAGACTCTCCCTCTCAGGCTGCACAGGAGTGATGTGACACTCACTAACCGGGTAGAACTGAACATGCTGTGGAGCCTGTTGGTGCTGGCACTGTTTGTGCAGTCACTTCATTGTTACAAAATCTGCAAGAAGTACTTTGCCACTAGCTAAGTTTACTGGACAGCAGCTAGTGTCATGTCACGTCTGTTGGACTTTTCCCACACTTCTCAATTATACTCTTCTCCTAAAAGAGCTTTTTACCTCAGGACCACTTTGAAACACTTATATGAGAAGCAGTGGATCTGCCTCAGCAGGAGGAAACTTATCTAACCTATTCAAACCCAAGCAGCCAACTGAGCCTGCACACCTCAGCTGCACATGTCTCAAACACAGGTTCTTTATGAAACATTAAGATTTTTTTTTTTGGTTCATATTCTCAGGCAGGAGCAGAAAGTGCAAGAGTTCACACAGGCACACAAATCAAACCAGGCATCTGAAAGTTATCAGAGATTTCCAACCCACCTCAGCAAGGGTTTATTTTGGGCTGGATTCAAACTTTTGGTGAAGGTCTGGGTGATTTCTTAATACAGTTTTCATTCATCCATTAAGTGGCACTTAAAATGCACCAAACGTCAGGACTGTTGTTTCTTTTAACCACCTTTTTGGACCAGTGAAGCAGGAGGAGACATAAGAATAAGGACAAAAAAAAATCATATAAAAGTAATGAGACCTTTGTTCATGTCAAAGAGCTCTCTGACCATGTAAATTGCAGATGTGGGTAAGATAAATTCCCTAGCTGGAAAGGTATTAAAATAAAAACCATGCTCCCAACACGAGACAGGCTGCTGAAAACGCAAGAAGGGAGAATTGCGAAATGGTACATGTCGAATTGCTGGCCTGGATTTCAGATGCCAAAGATAGTTTATGTAAAGCCTTGCTCTGCTGTAAAATGTAACACTATCCACTGGCTAGCCTCAATGAAGCTTGGTCCCAGTTGTTTTAAAAAATAAATAAACTAAAAATCTTCTTCCAGCCCATTAAAGCTGATTTATGTTTTGCCCATAGATTCCTCTGCCCTGGATCTCGAGGGACTCTGATTATAGAGGTGATTACCTCATTTCTAGCCAATCTGGTTTCCCATTCCCAGGCATCCCAGACTTGCCCAGACTTTGCCTGCTGAGACCAAGAGGACAGTTCCATGCAGGACATAGAACTTTGAATGGATAAAAACATCTCTGTTCAGTCTCTTCTTTCATTTTTTGTTCTAAAGATCAGGGATATTGCTTATGGGAGCAGCTTTACTGACACCGCCCGATGGCTCGTTTCAAGCTCTGGTCTCAGAAAGAAACCTGACACTGTTCCCATGAGTACATGGCTCCAGTTAGCACCTAGCACAGGTGGTCTGTGTGGTCAGTCCTGGGCTCTCACAACTGCTGGAGATGACTTGGCCTCTCCAATTACATTTGTAGCTTCATTACTGCTGTACTTTGGGAGCACAAGGAATTCTTTCTATCCCTATGCCTCTGATAATGACAGTCACTGAGTTCACCAGAGTGTTGTGAATCTTAACAGGTACCTTTCAGAGATGCTCTGAGAGTCTCAGCTGGAAGCTGAGGATATCAGGTAGTGACAGGACTAGGGGGAGTGGAGCAAAGCTGGAGGTGAGGAGATTCAGACTGGATGTGAGGAAGAAGTTTTTCAAGCATGAGAGTGGTGAGAGCCTGGAGTGGGTTGCCCAGGGAGGTGTTTGAGACCCCATCCCTGGAGATGTTTAGGGCCAGACTGGATGAGGCTCTAAAGCCTGATCTAGAGTAGGGTGTCCCCACCCATGACAGGGAGGATTGGAACTGGATGATCCTTGTGGTCCCTTCCTACCCTGACTGATTCTATGATTCTAAGCATCTTTCTAGTGCAGTTGTAGCCTTTTGCATGGTGGGCATCTCATGTTTGTTGGGGGAATGAAAGTTGTGATCATGCATATTTCTGTTTTGAATTGTACAATCATTAAGGTTGGAAAAGACCAATCATCAACCCAGCACCGCCAAGCCCACCAAACCATGTCCTGAATTTCCATGTCTGCGTGTTTGTGGAACAGCTTCAGGGATGGTGTCTCCACCACTTGCCTGTTCCAATACCTGACCACTTTTTCAGTAAGGATTTATCCTAATATCCAACCTAAACCTCCCTTGGTGCAACTTGAGGCCATTTCCCCTTGTCCTGTCATTGCAGTAGCCTCACTGAGCAGTGTAATGTCAGGATAAATCCTGTCACAGAATTGCCAGGGTTGGAAGGACCCTCAAGGACCATCTAGTTCTTGCAACTTTCATTTCACATACTGAGTGCTGCAAGGCTCTTTGGTACTTAAACTCAGACACTTTCTTCTCTGAGCTTTTCCTCCATGCCAGCACTTGGGATTCATCTGCTTATTCTTTATTGGAAAGAGCAGTTCACTCACAACCCCAATGCTGCCTGCCACGGAGAGTGCTGCAGGTGTGGCAAGAAGGTGATTCCACTTACAGAAGCTAGTTAACAAAATAAGGAACCACTTTGATTAAACTGGGTTGTAGAGACAGCCCTATCCTGGCTAGACTGGCTTCCAAGTTGTTTCCATGGCCATCTGCAGCTTCCCTGGGGTTATAGGAACGGGCAGGTTTAACTAGGACATTGCTTGAGCACTGTGGAGAGCGTCTGCAGGCTGTCTGTGCTGTGAGCTGGTACGTTCGGAGCGATCGTTGCTTTGACTCCAGTGGGAAGAGTCAAAGTCTGTCTGGGTGGGAAGAAAGTTGTTCTGAACGCTGTCAAAGACCTTGTACCAAATAAAGAGGACACTTTGGCTGCCATCCAGCTGCAGAGAGCCTTTAACTCGTTTTCACGTTTCAGTGTCTCTCACTGAGGTGGAAGACTTGGAAACTTAACTTTTGAATACTCTCGTAGAGTCACTGTATTCTCCTGTTTCGTTCTAGCTGTGCACTTGGGCTTTCCCCTCCTGCTTTAAACAGTTATAATCCTGTCTGACTGTCACCCACATCTGGTTTGGTGCTTCTTTTTCCTCCTGCAGCTGTGTCGGACTAAGGTGATTGACCTGAACGACGGTATCTCACAGTATGCCTGGTACCCCTGCACGGCCAACTTCCAGTACTCCCACATGACTCAAACTGTGTTCTGGCTGAAGGTAGGCAGTGCATGTGTCATTCAGAAACCTCCTCTTTGCCTGCCTGCACACATTTTCTCCAACAGGCAAAATATCATGGGACAGCCCTCCCTGGGCCAAGCTTTTGCTCTCTTTGAAGTATGTTTAGTGCAGAATAGCAAAACAAAACCTCTGAACACTGCCTAGAGAGGCAGTGGTGAAGTCCCCTCCTGTGACAAGGCTATTGAATTTCTGAGAGGTTACAGCCTCCAGCTGCAGGGCTACTTGACTCGAGTTTATCCAGTTTATGTAGGAGAGATTGGAATAGAAGACTTCTGTGTGACCCAGGATGGGAATTGTTATTTTTAAAGTCCTGGAGTGACTTCTGGGTTTTTTTTTTTAAGTCTACTACAGTTCTCCACCTCAGGCTTTTTTGGGGCTTTTGTTTTCCCAGGCTTATTTTTCCCAACCTATGGTAGCTGCAGCAGTGCTAGTTCACTTGGTCACTGATGGGACCTATTACCTGGACCAGAAGCAGGAGACCATCGGTGTGCAGCTGTTTGATACCAAAGAGCAAAGCCATGATCTTGGTAAGACTCCATTTTATTAAACTCCTTCTTTACTGCTTGTTTAGTCTGTTAGTATCCCCATTCACAAACTGACCACCACTCCTGCTCAGTTTTTCCAGGATCAGACAACAAACAGTGGTGGTTCAATGCTCCAAGACCTGAGTTTCATAAGCGTTTGTTGAAAATGATGCATCATTTTCTACAGACACCTCTCCATACCTGTTCAGTATGTGTTCAGAGGTGATTAGCTCCTCTTCAGTCATTAAAATAAGCACTATTTCAGTGCCTCATGCCCAGCACCTCTCTGGAGAGACATTTACAGTGACACAGTTGAACTGCTGATAGCAGAGATGAGGGACCTGCACTGGCTGGTACACCAAATGTTTCTGCTTCTCCTGGTGTAGTTGGTCAGACCTCTAGTCCTGCTTGCAGGGAGCTTTCCATGGCTAGTTAATGACCAAAATTTTTCATGCAAAGTATTTCAGGTCTGATGAATGTCTTACATCAGGGCCCTTATGGGCTGCTTGCATGGCCTCTAGCAGATAATGCCTGCAGAGTCTGTGGACCTTCTAACTCTGTTGAAGTACCAGGATAGACTGTTTTTGCCTGTACCTTGGCCACATGTCCCTGTACCTGGGAATCATCATAGAATCATAGAATGGTAAGGTTGGAAGGGACCTCAAGGATCATCTAGTTCCAACCCCCTGCCATAGGCAGGGACACCTCCCACTAGTACAGGTTACTCAAGGCCTCATCCAATCTGGCCTTGAACACCTCCAGGGAGGGAGCAGCCACAACCTGTTCCAGTGCCTCACCAAATGTTGTGTCTGGCGGATTGATTCTGGTTACATTAAGTTCCAGGACCAAGGAGCTCATGCTAGCTTCCCACTCCAGCTGTCCTGTGTCCTTGTTTCCAAGAGGGAAGAAATCTGGCCATGACATCCTGAGAGCAGGTTTTAAGGAAACATAGTCCCCTTCCCCCAGCTTTCTGTTTTATCATATCTTTACAATTTTGACAAGCAGAAACTCAAATGAGCTTCTTACTAGTGATGAGAAGAAGAGGCACACACAAGTGACAGGTGCTGGATGATTCTCCAAGGTAACACATAATTTGGTGGGGTGAGGAGGAAAAGAAAGAATGTGTGGAGTCTGTTGCCCAAGAACAACCCAAAATTCAGAGCAAGTTGTGAATGTTGAGTCAGGGTAGTTCCAAGTTTGACAGACCCCCTGGATTAGTCATGTTCTCCTTTCACAAAACAGTGACTATGGCTCTTTGCCCCTGAGAAATAAATCATGGAGACACAAGTGTGCCAACAAATACTTAATGTGACACTTTATAGAGACAGACAGACTGGAAGAGAAAGAGAACAAGAGGAGCAAAGAGGAAACTGAGGGTTAGGTTTTGAAATCTGTGATGAAGTTGCAACATGAGTTTGGCATGGCTTAGGCTGATGCCTGGAGATCTTCACAGTGCTACCTTCATCATGGAAAAGCCTCTCAGCTTTGCAGAAGAGGCTGGCCTGGAGCAGAGCAGAGGTGTAAGTAGGCTGCTCAGCACTTGTCAGTCAGGCAATGCTCCCAGTCATTGGCCTCTCTGAGTTCTTGGTGCAACACTAAGCCCTGTTCCTGGATATTGTGTGCTGTATTGTAAATGTAAATGCTGAGGTGCAAAGTTCAGCACCCATTGGGGTGTAGGATTGACTGCAGGTGGTCACCCAACCACAAGCAGAACTTAGTGGCAAACTGCAAGTTCATCCAAAAGGAAGCAATTTAAAGCCTGATCAGTCCTCAGTGTGCTAAAGACACTCCCATGAGCAAAATGCAGTCTGTCCAGAAGTGCAGTTCACTCACAACTTGATTAGAGCAAGTTTTTACTGTGTGGACTCCCAGGAAATAATGAGAAGCTTCTCTGAGTCTCAGTGGGAGATGGAGAGGTTGAGATGGCAAACACCTCAGAGCCGTTAGTTCAGAGCCATTGCAGAAGCCATTGTTCAGCTGCTGGGTGCTTTGCAAGAGAAGCTGAGCACTGACTATGTGGATGCAGAGCTATAGAAACGGGGACAAGCATGGAGACAGCTCTGAGTCCTCTGCCATGGGCACCTGTGCTGTCTTGAGTGGTGAACAAAGGCAGGTTAGTTAAGTCAAGCTGACCTGTTCAGCCCCTACTCTCCTTGTCAGGGTCAGAAAGCACTAGAAACTGCAGCATAGCTCTGAGGGTCTGTTTTGTTGTGGACACCACCTGAGCACAAGAAATGAAATTGAAGTGAATAAACAGCCTCATACCATAAGTTCTTTCTTGGCTTTCCATCAGAGAAGACAGAAACTTCCAAGGAATTTGGGAACTCGGGATTCTGAGTATTAACTGCACCTGTTTGTAAGTGAGAAACGTGCACCGTTCCACAAGGAGCTGATATCAAAAGACCTGTGGGAGGCAAGTAGACAGGGAGGTTATTTCAGGGTCAGGTAAAGACCAAAACAAAAGGAGGTTTGCTTTTTTTTAAATTATTTTATTTTTATTTTATTTTATTTTTTATTGAAGGAAGATTTTTTTAAAGTATAGGGTGGGAAATAGATGTTTAAAGAGAGTGGTCAGAAGTCTGTCTTAATTCACAGGAAATCACTTTCTAAAGAGAAAAATGAAAACTTTCTTATTCTTTTCCTTCTGAGTCAAGAAACTTGAACTGGAAAAAAAAGAAAAAAGAAAAAAAAAAGAAGAAGAAGTAATAATAGAAATCCCTGAGCCAGTTAAACATGCAAATAGAATTTATTTTATTTTCAGATTTGTAAGTGTATCAGGGTAGCCAAAGGGCCTGGGCCAAAGCCATTGCTGGGGGAGCTCCAGCGAAGCAAATGGAGCTGGAGCCAAGCTGATCCTCGGAGCGATGCCATGGAGCCTTAGAGGCAGGGCTCTGCAGGCAGCCAGCAGGGCGAGAATCTCTGTTAATGAATTTTGAGGCCAGCTGACAGCTGTCTGTCCTTTGAGTTACCCCTGAGATGGATCAGACCCATCTGAATTCAGGTTGCCTCTACCTGAAGGTGGGAACTTATTCCCAACTGTCACTGAATGCCTTCTCTGCGAAAGAAGAGGGATTAAGAAGTCTCTTTGTACCTCTCTGGCGCTTCTGTGCACCTCAACCTCTTGAGACACTTCTTTCCCAAGGCATGATTCTTTTCCGCTCAAATAAGATCACCTCAATAGCTCCATCACCTTTGCATCTCTCTCTGGCACCATCTTTGCCGTGCTTTATTTTTTTAAGCAAAGAGCGAGATACCCTAAGGCTACAAAACCATTAGGGAAAAAAAAAAAAAAAAATCCAAACTGGCTACATTTAGCGTAGAGCTCAGGCAAAAGCAGTTTTATGCCCCGTGCTAATGACATGCACGGCTCCAAACGAGCCCAGGGCGCACAAAGCCACCCAGCCTGCCGGCACCATTTGATGCGTGGCATAAAGGCTCCAACTGTCCCATCAGCCCGGTTTGACAATAGCGCGACTCCGCTTCCTCCGGGATGGTTGCTCCTGATTTAAAGGAGCACAATAGAAACGTGGTGTAAAGAAAGTGCTCTGAGAGCCTGCCGTGCCGGCGGAGAGAATGGCAGCCTTTCTTCAGCTGTCTGCGGGGATATACTTCTCAGCTAAGCTCTCCGGAGCGATTTGGGAAGCCCCTCCAGGCAGCTTACCATAACTTTTCAGCTCTATAGGGCCATTCCTATGGGTGAAATGCTTCTGAAGTGCCCACGGCTCCGGGAAGCAATTGTGTTAAGTCTGACCCTTCCTCTGATCTTGTCTCTCCTCTGGCAGGTGTCCACGTCCTGAGCTGCAGGAACAATCCCCTGATTATCCCCGTCATCCATGACCTCAGTCACCCTTTTTATCACACCCAGGCTGTCCTCATTAGCTTCAACTCCCAGTTTGTGGCCATCTCCGGGGTGGCCCTGCGTTCCTTCCACAACTTCGACCCCATCACCATCAGCAGCTGCCAGCGAGGACAGACCTACAGCCCCGCGGAGCAGAGGTGAGCCTGTCAGCTTGCTTCCTTCTGCCTCGCCACCCACCGCCCCCCGTACCGCCAGGGGTTAAGAGCAGGCAGGAGGGGCACAGCAGATGAACCCTGCTGACCCTTTTGTGTGGCCAGTAAAAAACCAGCAGTGTTCTCATTGATCAGGATGGATGGGACATTTAACCCGCATGGGATACTGTTAGTGAATTATTTCCTCTTCCTTTCTCCTCCCTCCTTTATCCCAAGCTTGGAATTGGGGCCAGTTAACTCTCCGTACATTCCCCCACCACAGCATCGTTTTTGCCACTCACACCCCGACTTCAATCTGAACTGCTTTGTGCTGTGAAGTGCTACAGGGACCTCCCACGGAAGCAGTCGCACGGAGACAAAGTGATGCTTGTGCCGTGGTGGGGCCGGATCCTGCAAGGTGCTCAGCCCTCTGTGGCTAGTACTCGGCCACCAGCACTCGTGGTGCTTTTACGGCTGGGTAAGGGCCCTCAGTACCTCTCTGGATCCGGCTCACGTTCTGAAAAGCTCTGTGGGACCCCCCAGGATGAAAGGTTTACGGCTACCGTTTTATTCTTGTTGTTATTACAGACACATCAATAGATCACCACCAAACCCTCTCAGTCTCTGCTTTACAGCATCCCACAGAGATTGTGACCTTTTGTGGCCTCTGGTGCTGCAGCTTCATGGATCCTTTCAGCGAGGCAGTGAAAAGAAGAGGGGAGAATTTAGCAAAAAACCCTGAAAGAATAATTTTTTTTCCCCCTTTCTTTGTGAATTCAAAGTTGTGAGCAGTCGTCATACCGTAGCAGCAGCAATAGTAAAACAAGTTACTTATTCCAGCAAACCTCTGCTCAGCCTCCTGAGCAAGCTGACAGGTTTTTTAACAATGGCTTGTTTTTAGGACCTGCTTTTTATTCCAGGAAAGGCAAGAGGGGGAGAAGAGGGAGAAGGAAGGGAAAATAGGAAAAAAAAAAAAAAAGAAAGAAAAAAGAATGGA
>VWZE01005355.1:82590-143346 GCA_013396675.1 Eubucco bourcierii
AAAACAGAAAAAAAAAAGAGAGGGGGGGGGGGGGGGGATGAAGAAGAAGGAAAAAAAAGGAGCATATCTATAGCTAAATCAATCCAGTCAGTGTGTTCTGACCTAGATTCAAGGAGTCTGATCATTCTGTGCAATAGGTTGTATAAATTCAGAGGCCCAAAGACAGCAGGATCAAGTTTCAGATGAGGAGTCTGGCTGTGGAACTTTGGCCAAATCCCAGTGAGGGAGCAGGACAGCAAAAGAGTGAGAAAGACCTACTGGAAGGAGATGGTGAGAAACAACAGGGAGCTCAGGAGGGCTGAGGCGCAGGAGCACATTCCTCCCTCTCAAGTTTTCAGTCGGAATTGAACCATTTGTTCGCTTATGAAATTAGAAGTGCTCTGTGTTTAGAAAGTTATTTCCTTAATAAAAAAATGTGTTCCCCTTAGGCAAAGCTACAGTGAGCCTCTGCAGCCCAGCAAACCAACCTTCAGAAACCTCTTGAAGAGGAATCACCCACTGGTTGCCTCTTCTTTTTCTTCTTAATGTGTTTCAGGTTTTGGGGTGGTTTGTTAGGGTTTTTTTCCTTGTTTTGGTTTTGTGATGCACTGAATCATCTCAGCCCCTTGCTTTCAAAAACTCCCACCAGAACTTTGCTCCCTCAGACTAATGTTTTGGATCCTGCAAATTACAGTGCTGGATTGTTCTTGAAGTTTCCCATGTGAGAACCCCACTTGCAGTGCTGTGTCCAGGTCTGGAGCCATCAGTATAGGAAGGACATAGACATGTTGGAGGGGATCCAGAGAAGGGCCATGGAAATGATCAAGGAGTTGGAGCACTTCTGCTACAAAGACAGGCTGAGGGAACTGGGGTTGTTCATTCTGGAAAAGAGAAGGCTCTGGGAGACCTGGTAGTGGCCTTCCAGTACCTGAAGGGGGCTCCAAGAAGGATAGAAACTGTTTACAAAGGCCTGTGGTGATAGGACACGGGGTAAAGGCTTCAAACTAGAGAATAGCAGATTTAGATTGGATGTTAGGAACAAGTTCTTTACCATGAGGGTGGCAGAGCACTGGGACAGGTTGCCCAGAGAGGTGATTGTGGTCCCATCCCTGGAGATATTCAAGGTGAGGCTCAACAGGGCTCTGGGCAACCTGATCTAGTTGAGGATGCCCCTGCTGACTGCAGAGGGGGTTGGACTGGGTGACCTTTGGAGGTTCCTTCCAACCCTGACCATTCTGTGATTCATGCCAGTCAAGGAACTAGAAGCTCTGAGGTAGAGCCCTGATCCAAAGGCAGCTGAAGTCAGTGGCATTTTCCCCATTGATGGCAGTGCTATAGTGGAAGATCTCCTATTTGCTTTGTGATGGGATTGATCTGGGTGACCACATCTGCTTTCCTTCTTAGAAGAAAGTCTATGCAGTTGAGGTATCCTGGATACAGAGAATGCACATTAAGCTGTGCAGCCAGGAAGCAAGTGACACCTCTGCTGTCACCTGCCAACCTTTTCCTTTGTTATTCTTCTCAATCCAAGAGCACAGAAAGAGGAATATTTTACATTTATTCTTAAGCAGTTAAAAACTTGGATGTGGATTTTCTGCCTCCCATGCTCACTGTATCCCCATCAGGCTCCCTTTGAGTGCCAGTCCCACACTGTCCATCCTTCTCCCCTTTCCCTGCTGCTTGCATTTGCCTTATATGATTCTTAAAATGTTTATTTGATTTTTTAAAGGAACTTTCCTTCCTATGTGTAGGCATCAGCTTTACCACTTCCATTTTCCTTAGATCAACACGGATATTTTTGCCTGTTTTTTGGCTTTTCACTGCAAGAGATTTTATTTCTCTCTCTTCAAGGAGAATTATTTTGGTTGGAGAGGATTTATAGCCAGATACAGACACTTCTAGGCAAGGGTGCAGTTTTCAAATATGTGAGGGAAGACAAATATATTGGCCCTTAAAAGTTAACACAGTTTTTATTTTGATGGTGAATGGATCACTCCCATGGGCTAGTGACAACTTAATAACTGAAAATAAAACATGCACTCACTCTTCTTTCTGAAAATATGTGTTGCAGTTCATATTTTAGAAGAGAAAAAGGAACTTAAAAGTAAAATTCCCATTCAACTTTATAGGTAGTTGTCCTCAGACATCATTAGCCCTTTTGAAAATCCATTCCATCCTTCAGAAGAGATTTATAGAGGGGGTCAAAAAAAAAATTAAAAAAATCTCAACTCTGTACTTTCCAGTTGTATTTTTCCAGTTGTTGGGTTTCTGCTGCAGCTGACCACAGGCTCTTTTTTTTTTTTTTCAGCAGAAGTTCACCTCGCTGCTGGGGGTGTGCTGCAAAAAACAACACCCTTTAGTTTCACATCCTTAGACCAGATAAAACTGCCAAGTTAGTTCTTCTCCTGCAATTCGCAGCTCAAATTATGATACTTTCATTATTTTCTACTCATGGGGACAACAGGGAAATTGGGTGTGCAGAAGCTGAGATATAATTTCCCACCCCGCAGTCACTTGAGCAGCAGGAAGGTCTGCTTGGGTCTGCTTTTGACAAGCACTTCCTCAGAAGTCAGGTTTTCATCTTTTTCACCACGTCAGAAACATCAGCTGGGGGTTTCCCACCCTGACAAGACAGTTTTTGTAAGTGCAGGTTTTCCTCGGTGGCATTTCCCTGCAATGTTTCTTGCCTGTCTCATCCTCCATCCCACCTGGTGCCATTTGCTCCTCTCCTGGAAACTGCAGGCAGGAGGTAGGAATCTCGGGAATCTCTGGCAGCCCAGTTCAGCTGCCAGAACCGTGGGTTTCAGGAGTCCTCAGCTTTCTGATCCCCCATTGAGCTCTGTGTTCACCATGAAGTTGCCTCTCCTCACCTCTGGAGAGGACTTTGACTACCTGCAGCTCTTTGCCATGCATGCCTCCATGTCATACACCTCCTTGTGCTTTCTGGTTAGGTTAACAAAAAGATTTTTCTGTCCTTTGTTCAGTTAAACCTTGGCACAGGCTCACAGATGCAGAACTGCTTGTGCAGGGGAGATTTGGGGGTTACCTTCCTCCAGAAGTGTGCACATCTGAGCATCAGACAACTGGAAGCACCAAGACACACTCCTGGCCAACATCCATCACCAGCCCTCACCTTGGCCTCCGTGGAGGGCAGCTCTTCCAACTTCTCCCTTCACCGCCCCAAACAAGCCCCAGGGAGATGTAGCCCACTCCAGCTCTTCTCTTTGTCTCGTTCTCTCCTGCTGTCAGCTTCCCCAACAAGAAATGATGAAGATAAATCTCCACCAGCAGAACAAATACAACCACCCTTTATAACTCTGGTTATTTATTTTTTTCCCTTCTAATAAGGGAGGAAAAAAGGATTTCCTCATCCTTTTTTTTTTTTTTCTTTTTTTTCCCCTTTTTGGTGTGATTTAATGCAGCTTTCTCTTTCCTGCTTCGACTGCCTTTCCCCTGCCCTGTGTTCTGTCATTAAGCACAATCTCTGTCAGCTTGCTTCTGGTGAAATTAATGAATTTCTCAGAGAACTGTTAATCATAGAAGCTTTGGTCCGTGACATGTGTTATAATTCAGTGGGTTTTTAACCTTAGCCCCGTTTTGGTAATTGGCAGTCGGCATCATTTGGCTTTTATTAAAGTGGAAGGCGATGCGTTCGCTTTGTGCGCCTGGACAGGCTCTGGCAGGGGGACCCACAGGGCTGCTAACACCCCGGCACATGGCCCCTCGCCCAGACTGGCAGGGTGAAGGGCCTTCTAGAGCTTTATGGGTTCAAGATGGACCCCAGGCTGGCAGGGTGAAGGGGCTTTGAGAGCTTTATTGGTTCAATATGGACCTCCCCATGCAGGAATATATCACGCAGCAGGGTGCGGGTCCCTAGGGACAGCAATTCCCTGCCAGTGGTGGGAGTAGTGGTGAGATGTACTGGCTTGTACCCCTCCCTCCCCCACAGCCTACCTGGAGTTGGATCAAGTGTTTGCTGTAAATCTCTGGGTTTGTCCACATTCCTGACACCATCAGTCTGAATTTTAAGGTTTTTCTGTGACTGCTGTTGGGGTCAGGCCTAATGGCACTGTGGTGAGATCACTGAAGGGACCATAATTGATGCTACTCTTCTGTGGTTGCTGTCATGGACCAGATTTGAAGGCAGACACCTAAAAGGAAAGGGCTTGATCCTTCTGCTCAATCCTTCTTCCAGTGGCACAGTCAGCACAGGTTCAACAGTGCCCATTGAGCCCCAAGGAGTCAAATAGATATTCTTTGAGTTTTTGTGTTAGTACAAGGAGACCAGTGTGTTCTAGCTGAAGGCTGGAGGAGATAAGTTCATTACCACCTTTGCAGTTCATGCTTTTTTTTTATTTCTAAACCAAGGAATGTGCTTTTCAAAGTGCTGCATATATGTTTGGGTTAGAGAGAGAGAAACTGCTACTGCCTCAAGAGGAATCACAGAACCACAGAAAGGTGGGAGTGGGAAGGGAAGGGACCTCTGGAGATCATCTAGTCCAACCCCTCTGCTAAAGAAGGCCTAGGGCAGGCCATACAGGTGAATTTTGAAAGTCTCCAAAGAAGGAGACTCCACAGCCTCTCTAGGTAGCCTACTCCAGGACTCCTGCACCCTCAGAGTTTTTTCTGACATAGAGGTGGAACTTGCTGGCTTCCAGTTTGTATCCCCTGTCCTTCATCCAATCACTGAACACCACTTAAAGGAGTCTGGTCCCATCTTTCAACACCCACCCTTAAGATATTTGTAAACATTGATCATGAGATACCCTCTCAGCCTTCTCTTCTCCAGGGTAAACAGCCCCAGATTTCTCAGCCTTTCCTCCTAACACAGATGTTCTATTCCCTCAATCATCTCTGTAGTCCTCTATTGGACTCTTTGGTAGTTCCCTCTCTCTTGAATTTGGGAGCCTAGAACTGGACACAGCACTCCAGATGAGACCTCAGTGGGGCAGAGTGAGTCTACAGAGAGGAGAAGACAAACCCATTGTAAGGATAAACCTGGTAGGAAAACTCTCAGAAAGTTACACGTGGCTGAGTTGTGTGTTGGTGTAGAACCATACTAAAGTATGCCTCAGGTCTGCAGCCCAGGCTGGCCTGGACTGTGGAAGAGGAAGTTATTCCTGTGTACAATAGACAATGGTGTGAATCTTCTTGTAACAAGTGTCAACCATGAGCTTTTCTGCTCATCCATGTGCCATAAAGGAAGCAGATAATTAGGGCACTGTGTTAAGATGAGTTCTTGGAAAAGTACTTGACCCCAGAGTTAGGAAAAGAAAGTTTGGCTGCTATAAGCTTTTCAGAAGAGGAAGTCCTGGATTGTTTGTATGTGAGGAAGGAAGGGTTCCACTTAATTGTTATAATTCTTTATAAACATACTAAAATGCAAATGTTTCTGGGACTGTGTCACTAAGACCCCAGTTTAGCTAAGCCCTTAGCTATTTGCTTACATCCCCCTGCAGTCAAATCTATCAGTAGGACTTAACTGTGCTTTTGAAGTTAAGCACAGATTTAAGTGCCTTCCTGAATTGTGGCCAATATTGGCACAGAGAAAGAAAGATTTAGAGGCTAATGACTGAGCTCATTTAGATTAGGGATGGGCAGAATAGATTTAAATAAAGTAAAAACTGGCTCAGAACTCCAGCCTACATGTGAAGCTGATTCAGTTCAGGGCTTTCCACGTCGTTGACACAGTCTGTGTTTGTATTTTGATCTGTGCTCTTCATGTGCTGCAGGCAGTGGAATGTGTGTGAGAAATTCACTGCTCCTTGCACTCACCTTGGCCTGAAGATGTTCCTTTAGGAAGCAGAACACAGCCAGGGCAAGGGCAGATAAACCCAGAGGTAGGACTAGTAAAATAAACACTGTCAGGGAATATCCCAGGTACCAATGCTTGTTTGTTGCATTTCTATCAGTAACTCATTGCTGGTCCTTGGGTCCCTTGCATGGCTTTCATCCAGACCAGCTCATACTTGAGCAAGCAATGCCCAGGTGTGTTTGGGGAGTTAGGGTAGACCAAGGATGATTTAATATAGGTGGTTTTGATGAAGTCACCCAATGTTGTTTGGAAGAAGACAAGACAAGCTGCCCTATGCCAAGGATCAACATGAGCTAAAGAAGAAGTGGCTTCACTCACAGATACCCTATATAGTTTCCTCCCCAAGGGTTGCATGGTTTCTGGAGCATGTGGTGACTAAGCACTGCTGAATGGCAGTGCCCATGCAAGAGCTTCTGCAACCCACAGTTCTGCAATCTGAATGTGATGGGTTCTTTGTCTGAACTTCCTACTTGGAGATAACGAATTTCTCCTTATTTCTGCATTTACAGAACTCAGTTCAGGATCATGACTTCAAAATTCATTGGGATTTGCAGCTGACAGTAGCTGATACCAAATTGGAACCAGTAGCTAGAGAACCAGAAAAATTTAAATTGGAAACATTTGGTGGCAGTGGTTGTTTTTTTACAAAAAGTGAATGGTTGTATTGTTTGTCACTGAAGTCATTCATATAGAGTTACAGACAGAGAGAGCTGCCCAGATGATCTGCTAACCGAGGCATAATCTGGAGCCTGGAGGGGGTGGCTAAAAATGTTTCCTGGCCATTTTAGAAGACCACAAGGGGACTTGTAAACAGAGAGAAAAACATCACAATAAGTGTTTCTTAATGCCTTTGTCTGTGGTGTTTCAGTTCTGTAGGACTTCTAAGCCCAGACATGCTCATCTGGTGTCCTGATATGAACCTCAAGGAACCAGACTCTCTTTCTCCTTTACATTGGTGGAAATGAAAAGCAATGCCACTGGCTGTGGTGGTGTTGCTCCAGATTTCCCTTTGTGCAAATTGCAAAGGGCTCTTCCTTCCTTCTGAAGACATTTGAGGCTGAATTCAGTGCTCCATCACTGTAGTGTGTTGATTCACAGAAGTATTACATGAAATGAGTCTGCTGTGATTTCATTTTTTCAGCTTTGGTGTGAAAAGGTTTTCAGATTTTGTGGGAGTTTTGCAATGGGCAGTCGAGGGTTGCAATCTGTGCTTCTGAGAATGGCCTGGCAATGATGTTCCCTTTTTTCTTCAATGAGTCAACTTCCTTGTATTGCAGCCTCAATATTGCAGAATGGAGGGGAGCAAAGTGCCAGCCTTCATGGGGAGGTGTGACCAGGACATGTAAGGAGGGTTCAGCAAGATGTCATTCATCATTTGCACTCTCACTCAACATCCACGTTCAGTCAGCATGTTCATTGGTGACTTGCACAACTAGCAGTGCTGTGAGGTCAGTGGGAAGGTCCCTGCTGCACTAGGGGAGCTCAGTGTATAAGGTTGCTGGGAGGCTGCTGCCAAAACAGTAAAGCCTGTGGTTCTCCCTCCTGGTGGTTCACATCAGGCATTTACAAGACACCTCATTTCACACACACAGTATCACACAGTATCACCAAGTTTGGAAGAGACCTCAAAGATCATCAAGTCCAACCCNGGTCTCCCCTGAGCCTCCTCTTCTCCAGGTTAACCAATCCCAGCTCCCTCAGCCTCTCTCCATAGGACTGTGCTTGAGGCCTCTCCCCAGCCTCGTTGCCCTTCTCTGGACACGCTCAAGCACCTCAATGTCCTTAAATTGAGGGGCCCAGAACTGGACACAGTACTCAATGTGTGAGCTAAGCAGTGCAGAGTCCATGGGGAGAATGAGCTCCCTGCTCCTGCTGGCCACACTATTGCTGATGCAGGCCAGGATGCCATTGGCCTTCTTGACCACCTGGGCACACTGCTGGCTCATGTTTAGGTGGGTGTCAATCAGCCCCCCCAAATCCCTTCCTGTTTGACTGCTCTTCAGCCGCTCCCACCCCAGCCTATAGCTATAGCTTTCCATGCAAGAGACAAGGGGATGTCCACTTGTTCTTCTGCAGTCTCATCCACAGTCTTAGTGATCGTTGCAAAGTGAAGTCAATGGAAGTTTAAATGGGTATGTCAGGCTGTGGGTTGATGTGGCCGGAAAACATGCATGAAACCATTAGTATGGGATGGGAGTATCCTACTGAAGGCATGATCACTCTATGTAGGTCAGCATCACCTGGAACACTGTCAGTGTGGGCTTCCCAGTTCAAGAGAGACAGGGACCTGCTGGAGAGAGTCCAGCAGAGAGCCACAAGTATGACTAGGGGACTTGAGCATCTCCCCTGTGGAGAGACTGAGAGCCCTAGGGCGGTTAGTTTGGAGAGGAGAGGGCTGAAAGGAGATCTCATCAATGTGTACGAATATCTAGGGGGTGGGTGTCAAGTGGCTGGGGCCAGTCTCTCTTTGGTGCTCTGCAGCAATAAGACAACAAACAGCTGGTACAGACTTGAACAGAGAAGGTTTCACCTCAACATGAGGAAAAACTTCTTCACAGTGAGGGTGACAGAGCCCTGGAGCAGGCTACCCAGAGAGTGGAGTCTCCTTCTCTGGAGACTTTCAAAAGCTGTCTGGATGCACTCCTGTGTGGACCGCCCTAGGGGATCCTGCGTTCGGTAGGAGGGTTGGACTGGATGATCTCTGGAGGTCCCTTCCAACCTGCAGTATTCTGTGGTTTTGTTTGTTGCATACAAGGGTATCAAGTTGGCCAGGACAGGTGGAATTCTTCCCCAGTCCCATCAGTAGCAATGCTTTGTGCACAATGAGGAAATAAGATCTTCCTGAACATAGGAATTGTTTATGGCTTGCTGCACTCCAGGGAAGGGCTGTCACTGAGCAAGTAACCTTAAATTACCAGCAGCGGGCACGGGCTGGGACAGAGAAGTGAGTGGTGGAGGTACATAATGCTGCTGTTTAATCTGATCTAGAGCTCAGCAGAGACATGTGCAGATGTGCTTCTCTATCAGTAACAGGGGGATAACAATATCAGCCCAGGTGTCTCACAGGGGTGCCATGAAAATTAATTAGGTAATGTCTGCACAATGCTTTGAACACAGCAAAACACCAGGTACATGCTAAACCCTGGGCTTACCACGGTGGATGGTGGTTGGTGGCTGTTAACCCTTTGCTCTAGCAGACAGGGATAGATTGCTTGTAATCTTACTTCAAAGTGTGTGTACTGATGCATTGCTTTCCCTTCTTCCTAGAGTTTTCTGTTTCAGTTTCTTCCCTATCCACATAAATGGTGAAGTAAGTGAAGGTTTTCCCTCCTCAAAGTTAATTTAACTGTATTTCATTTGCATCCATTGAAATTTTCAGCAGAAGCATATCACCTTGTAGGAATCCTTAGCACTAGACATTTTGTCTCTAATCCAGCAAAACAACTTTGCACACAGAGTCACCGAACAGTGTGGGTTGGAAGGGACCTTTGAAAGTCATCTTGTTTAACCTCCTTTGAGTCAGCAGGGACATCTACAGCCAGAGCAGGTTGCTCAGAGCCCCAAGCAACCTGACCTGGAATGGTTCCTGGGACATGGTCTCACTACCCTTAGCATAAAATATTCTTCTTTATATCTAGTCTAAATCTCCCCTCATGCAGTAGGGCTCTCAGCTTTTTTCATGCCCTTTACCTGAGGGACTGCCCCATGTTCACATTCAGTCATGTGCTAGAATGTTTAACTCTGGTCATAGAATCAAAGGATGGTAAGGTTGGAAGTGACCTCAAGGATCATCTAGTTCCAACAAGATTTTGAGTCAACCAGACACCTCTGTGTATAGAAAAATAAAAGAAACCTCTCTTTTCACAAATTTTACTAAATGTTACAATAACTTACAAGGGGGGAAACAGACAATTTCCATCAAGGGAAACATTTTATGGATGGCAGAACAGCAACTGGAGACATCTGAAATGACAGCACACTGCTGAGCTTGATAAGAGCTTATCAACACAGCTACACAGCTGATGTTTGATGCTCCTTCTGAAGTGGAATAAGATGAATGTGTTGATTTCAGTCGAGTTTCTCAAAGATAAGAGTGTCTATCACAGAACTCCCTCCTCATATGGACACACATTTATCACTCCTGAGTTCAGCAGAGATTTATAATTGGATGGGGTGTAAGGACTGCTCCTGAAGGGAGAGTGCTTTTGTGGAATGGAGGACTGGAAGGATGGATGGAGGGAGGGATGGATGGAGGGATGGACTGACTCCTACAGGACTAGGAAGGTGACAGTGCATCTGAGTACAGCAGAAGTGTGAATAATACTGCAGAATTGGCAGGCTCTTTCCTTTTCACAGAATCATGGAATTAACCAGGTCGGAAAGATCAAGCTATGCCAGGGGAAGTTTAGGCTGGAGGTGAGGAGAAAGTTCTTGGCTGAGAGAGTCATTGTCTGCTGGAATGGGCTGCCCAGGGAGGTGGTGGAGTCAGCGTCCCTGGAGGTGTTCAAGGCAGGTTTGGATGTGGCACTTGGTGCCATGGTCTGGTCTTGAGGTCTGTGGTGATGGGTTGGACTTGATGATCTTTGAGGTCTCTTCCAACCTTGGTGATACTGTGATACTGTGAAAAGACCTTTGAGATCATCAAGTCCAACTTATCACCTAACGCCTTCTAATTAAATAAACCATGGCACTAAGTGCCTCATCCAGTCTCCTTTTAAACACCTCCAGGGATGGTGACTCCACCATTTCCCTGGGCAGCCCATTCCAATGCCAATCTCTTTTTCTGTGCAAAACTTCTTCCTAACATCCAGCCTAAATCTGCCCTGGCACAGCCTGAGACTGTCCTCTTGTTCTGCCACTCATTGCCTGGGAGAAGAGACCAATCCCCACCTGGCTACAACCTCCCTTCAGGTAGTTGTAGAGAGCAAGAAGGTCTCCCCTCAACGTCCTCTTCTCCAGGGGTGGCTCTTCTTTTGCCACAAGATCAGTAGTTGGATTTCATTGGCAACACCGTTAGCATTGTCCCTGTCCTTAGAAGACACAACTAGAGGGTGTGGTGCTTGGTGGGGAGGCCTCTGTACCTGTTGCCTGACAGATGAGGAGTTTTGTCAGGCAGATGTGCTTTTGCTCTGGTGGAATGCATTAAATGAAGTGAATAAAGATGCCCCTTCTTGTCTTCCCCCAGCTGTGTCCACTACTCATGCGAAGCCACCGACTGCCAGAAGCTGGAGATGGAGAATGCGCTGCTGAACTGCACCGGGGGCGGCTGGTACAACGGAGCCCAGTGCAATGTCAGCTGCAAGACTGGCTACATTCTGCAGGTCCAGCGAGATGATGAGCTCAGCAAGAGCCAGGTTTGTTCTGCTGGCTTTGTGTGACCCACAGCACAGGGATGAGCAAACCAGTGTGGAGAGATTGGCAAACAAACCAGCCTAGAACCCAAAATCTCAGCTCAGCCTTGGGACAAGACATTATGCAAGTACTTCTCATCAGGTTAGGAGCCATCTGACTCTGTAGGAAGAGGTACTGTCAGGGAGCAAAGCTCAGACATTCCCCCAAATTAGACATTTCCAACCCCAAAGAGTCAAATGTGTTCAGAGCTTCTCTGATCTCACTGACTTCACTCAGCCAAACAGTGTTTCTTGGGTTGCTTTTTTGGGCATGGGGTGTTTGGGGTTTTGCACAACCAGTTTCTGGGCAAAATGTGTCTTTTTTTCTTCCTTGGTTTAAGGCTAACAATGTCTTAACTCCTTACGATGTTTCAGCTCCCAGTCTCACCTTGACACTACAGAAATGCAGGCTATGGAGGGGGTGGAAACAGCACTATTTGCTTCCAAAGGAGTCACCAAAAATCCACTGTAGAGGGCCAAGGTGTGCTCCCCGTCTTCTCTAAGCCAGGTTTCAATAATTCAGTCCTACAAGAGCAGCAGGTCTTGATATAGTGAGTGAAGCATTGAGGAAAACCATCATTTTTTTTAAATGTAAAAAACCAAATGATGCAAGTTCCCCAGGCTGGGGGAGATGGACAAGATGTATGTGCAGTGTGTCCCAGCCTCAGCATGCTGCTGGGAGCAGGATGTGCAGGACATTCGGGTGCAGGGCAGACATCCCAGCTTGCACACTCATCCCCAGTGCTGCTGGATCCCGTGAGCATGACACAGGGGTGGTTTCCCCCATCAGCACCTTCTGACATGTTGTCAGGGCAGCTCAGACACATCAGGGGCCAGGCAGCCTTGGCTGTGTTTGTGAAATCCTGTGTTCTTCATGAGCTCGCAGGCAGGGGGGGGGACGGGACAGAGCGAAGGGGAGTGAGTCAGCCCTTTCAACTCGATTACAAAACAAACACAGGACCCTGTGAGCTGGGCCTCATCCATCCTAATTGGCATCAGCACCAGAACCCCAGCTCCAGCTGAGCAGTTTTGCAGAATAGAAAACAAGTTCTCAAACGAGCCTGAATGGCTGAACCAGGAAATGGTTGGAAGGGATCTGTACATCAAACATGCAAAAATCCCAAACCAAATAAAACAGCCTAAACATGTTTCACCAGCACTGTGTTATTTACACACAAGTAGTACCTTTCAGGCAGGCTCAGCCAACTGTATATGGTTTTGTTTGGAGGAGTTTGATTTCAGAGCCTTGATCAGACACATGTGACAGGAGTAGAGGATTTTAGCACCCCTGGCTAACATGATTCACTGTCTATTACAACATGCTTCCTCTTACCCTGGACTACCATTGCACTTCATCCTCTTTTTTTCCTGCAGATAAAACCCCTGAGGCTGGTGGCTTTGTTTTGCTCAGTGCTGTACATTCACTCTTCAAGTCCAGGAGGGAGGAGTGGAGCATCTTAAAGCTATCTATGTTGAGCTGGGCACATTAAACACGTGCTTGAGAAGTTTGTTCTTGGGCTTTGGAGATCTTTTGAAAAGGAACAAACAGCTTCTTTCGCTGTTGTCTTATTTCTTTGTGTCAGGTGCTTCAAGCCAGAACTTGTGGAACTTGTAAGCAAGAAATGGATTATCTGAAAAAGTCCAGAATCCATGGTTTGGATTCCTCGTATTGTGCTGTATTGAGTGGAACTGTGCTGCTTCCACAATTGATTCCCAGCTTCACCTCCTCTTCTGATCACAAACAGTTGGAGAACAGATAGGGCATGTGGGTTGTTGTCTATCATAGAATCATAGGGGTTGGAAGGGACCTCTGAACGTCATCTAGTCCAAACTCTCTGCTAACTCAGGTTTGCCCAGGCCAAGTTGAAGAGGAGCATGTTCAGGCAGGTTTTGAAAGTCTCCAGAGGAGACTCCACCTCCACAATCTCTCTGGGCAGCCTGTTGGAGTGCTCCAACACCCTCAAAGTGAAGAAGTTTCTCTTTAAGTTGAAGTGAAACCTCCTGTGCTGTACTTTGCACTCATTGCCTCTTGTTCTGTCACTGGCCATCACTGAGAGGAGCCTAGCCCCACCCTCATGACCTCCACCCTTTAGATATTTATATGCATTGAGAAGATCCCCTCTCAGGCTGCTCTTTTCCAGGTTAAAGACCCTCAAGTGTCTCAGCCTTTCCTCATAAAACAGATGCTTGTGTCCCCTAATCATCCTCATGGCTCTCCAGTGGACTCTTTTCAGTAGTTTTCTGCTCTGATGTGACCTTCTTTGTTAGCACAAGGTCCAGCAGATCACCTCTCCTGGTAGTGTCCTTCATTACCTGTGTCAAAAACCAATCATCATTTAATTGACACTGGGTGGGGGAGGGAGAGGCTGCGTGAGGAAGAGGTGGAAGGAAGGTAGCTTTGCCCATGTTGATGTTTCACATACATGGGTAGGAAGGAAACTAAGGTGAGGTGCAATGCCTCAAAGAGCAGAGTAAGACATCAGTGGCCCAAGACCACTGCTTGCTGATGGAGATGACTGACAGGCCGGTGGAAACACCCCAGTTTAGCATCTGAACTGCATTTGTCTTCTGTATTTCCCTGAAAGGCAGGAAAAAAGGTGAACAGGGAATTAAAAGCAAAATTTTCAAAAGCACCTCAGAGATGTAGGGGCACAAGTCACATTGCAGATCAATCTTTTACATCTAAGGGGGCTTTGAAAACCTTCTTAAGAGTTTCTGCACTTTCCGGCCTGGGTGTCCTCTGAAGCCACCATTTTAATCAGTCTTAGGGCAAAAAATTCATTCACCTCTGCTCTCTGAGAATCTCTCATTCCCAAACTCTGTTAAAACTCCATAAAATCACCAAACCCTAAAACTGCTGTTTGAAGCAGAACTGTTTACAGGCTTGTGGGCTCAGTCTTGTTCTCACATAGGGACTTGAGCAGCAACACCACAAAAGGATTTGCATAGTGATGGAGTAAAACCCTTCCTGTATCTTTCTCACAAAGCAGACCTCAGGATATTTTCATTTCCCCTCCGATATCTTACCACCCCCCCTGACAACTCCATCTCTCTTTCTTCTCCTCTCCTCCTTTTCCCCTTTTGCCTTTCAGTGCCTTCCTCCCCCTTGTCCTTCACTGAAAGCCCCACTCATTCAGTTCCTTGTTGTCATCTCTCCTTGAAGCTACCACCACTGCTGCTCTGGTCAAGAGGTGTTATTTAAAACCCAGCAGCTCCCTAATGTTGTGCAAAGGCATCATCAATCATGCCAGGAAAAGAAAGCGCGGCTCATGTGGGTTCAATTAGAGGCACAGTAGTGGGCAGAAGTGGAAGAATACTTAGAAGGGAGGGCACAGCTGTTCATTTTTAAGGAGAGGAAACTTCACACGTGAGGCATCGCTTGAAGAAGGAGCCGGCTGGGACCTTGTGCAGCAGGAAGGAGACGTGAATTCTCCCAGGCTGTTAAAAGTCCCAAGGAACAAATCTTTCTGGCACCAGTTTTGTTTAAGTTTGCTTCCTCTTCACTGTGCTGTACCCTGTATCTTTGGAGGCCCTTCATGTTGTTGTGTTTTTTTTTTTTTCACTCCTCTCTTCTCCTCCTTGCCTGCCCTCCCTCCTTGCGTAAGCCTCTTTTGGAAGGCAGGACATGAAGGGAAGCGATTGCTGTGATGCCAGTCAAAGCAGCACAAAGTGCCCAAAGTGACAGCTAATAAACCAGATGAGAAAGCCAAGTGCTTCGTATGGGCTGCTGTGAGCTGGGTGACCTTGTCAGAGCAGACAGGCGAAACAGGCACGTGCCTTGCTCAGGCTTCAGGTGGGAGATCTGCAAAGGCAGAGGCAGATGCTGCCGCTAAGAACTGATGCTGGTGCTGAAGGTGGCATTGCTCAGGCTGAGTTGAGTGGAAGTCTCACTCCAGGAAGGACATTGAGATGCTGGAGCATGTGCAGAGAAGGGCAGCAAAGCTGCTGAAGGGTGTAGAGAACAGGTCTGATGAGGAGCAGCTGAGGAAACTGGGGGTGTTTGAAGAAAAGCGGGCTCAGGGAAAGCCTTCTCACTCTTTACCTGAAAGGAGATTGTAGCAAGGTGGGGACTGGTCTCTTATCATAGAATCATTGAATCTTAGAATCATAGAATCATCAAATCATTGAATCATAGAATCATGGCATCTTAGAATCATAGAATGATAGAATCAACCTGGTTGGAAGAGACCTCAAAGCTCATCCAGTCCAACCTAGCACCCAGACCTATCCAGTCAAGTAGACCATGACACTAAGTGTCCCATCCAGTCTTTTCTTGAATGCCTCCAGGTACGGCTACTCCACCGCCTCCCTGGGCAACCAAAGAACAAGCAATAACAAAAAAGGAAACAGCCTCGAGTTATGCCAGGGAAGGTTCAGGTTGGACATGAGGAACAATTTAATCTCCAACAGGATTGTCAAGCCCTGGAACAGACTGTCCAGAGCAGTGGTGGAGTTCCCATCCCTGGAGGGATTGAAAAGCCATGTAGATGCAGTAACCTGGCAGTGATGGACTTGATGATCTTAAAGGTCTCTTCTAAGCAAAGCAGTTCTGTCACCCTATGAAACGGTCCCGAGGTGCAGTGTGTTGCTGGGAAGAGACAGGCAGCCTGGGGCCCTGCCTCTGGGCACTGCGACTTCAGGTGGGACATTGCAAGAGGGTGAAGCTGGAAACTGGTGGGTGCCATCTGCAGTAATCTCTGTGGCAGGGCTGTCCTCTCTGCACTCAAGCAAAGTCTTTGTCTCCATTGTGGGGAGTGCTGTGTCCTGCAGCAGCAATGCATGTGTTGCTGTCACTTGAAGTGATGACATGACAGACATGCTCTAAAATGTGCCATTATTATGTCTGACCTTGGAAACCTCAACTTCCATCATACAAAGTGTGGAACAAATTACTGGGAACAGCTGAGAAGCCAGGGTCTTCCCCACATGGGCACAGCTTCCCTGTGTGGGAATGGCCTTGCCAGTGTGCCAGGAAGAGGAAAAGCCAGATGGGTCTAGAATGAGGTGACTCTTCTGAATCTGGTTAGTGTTTTTGTTGGGAAAAGATGAGGAAAACCCTGGAGATGAAAATGTAGAGAGAGCTTTGTTTTTTTGTTTGTTTGTGTTGTTTGCATCAAGATCTAGAAATAAAGTGCAGTGGGAGTAGAGACCTGATGAGGAATCTCTTCCAAGGAGGGATGACCCCAGGTGCATTGCATTTTCATCAGGCTGTAGCATCCTGCAGGCGAAGACTGTGGCTGCACCTGAAATACTCTTAGAATCACAGAAACATCCAGGTTGACCCTCAGGGTCACCAAGTGCAACCTATAGCCCTACTCAGCAAGATTCACCTTAAACCATAGCCCTAAGCACCACATCAGAATGACCCTTAAACACATCCAGGGTGGGTGACTCCACCACCTCCCTGGGCAGCTCATTCCAGTGCCTGGCAAGTGTCAGTGTGGGCTAAAGGCTCCTGCCCATGTTCTGCCATGCACAGGTACTGCCTGTGATGAAATACCTGTGTTGTGTTCTGGATTCTGAGTGTGCACTGTTTCTTTGGTGTTCTGTAGAGGTTCACCTGATGTGCAACTCTCTCATTAGAGAAACTCCCTTGTGCACAGTGCTGTGTCTCAGCAGCCAGTATCAGCTAGCAGGGACAATGATTTATTCCATAACTGGATCACACCAGCACTAATAACTGAATCCTTGGAGTTGAATCTCCTCTCGCCAGCAGAGCTTCCCTGCTCTCAGCGTGGCTCCAGCATCCATCAAAATACAGCGTAAGATCCATCTCTTTTCCATATCATTGGACAGCCCCTGACATCAATAACTTGAGTTTATGTTTTAACCTCCTGCTGTCAAGGTGCCCAGCAGCCACAGTCCTGGAGTGTTATTTGATGATAGCATCTGGCAAGGGAAATGGAGGCATTGCTGAATGCTGGAGCAGCTCAGCCTGGAGTGCAAGTGTGATGGGGCTGCTGCTGTGTGTGTGCATTATGAAGACACAGAAATGTTCTGTATCATCCCTTCTCCTATGGCTGCCACACCACAGCTTCCTGGAAGCACAGGCATCACCAAATCATCAACTGCCTGCAGGATGGATGTGCTTTTTAGTGGTGCAGATATTCTGATAAGCAGCAAAGGCAGAGTTAATAGCCACTGGGGGGCAAAAGCATTGGGAAGGAGAACACAAAATGTCACTTCACCTGAGCACTCCAAGACTCCCAGAATGTGCTACACTAAATTTGCAGAAAAGGCATTTTTTTCCATCAGCAGTGATCCCTATTTAAATAAACTCCACGGTCTAGAAAAGGGGTTTTGTGCCCACTTGGGAAGTGTCCAGTTTCTCAGCTCTGGGACTGCTTTTTCCATTCCGAATGCAACCATATATCAAAGGGAGACAGGTCTGAACTTCTGCTGAAACCATTAGGGTGTTTTTGCAAAGAGGGAATCCAGCTCCCTTTGATGTGTGCTAGAAAAATTCCCCCTCCTTTTATAAACCCGGATCAATGGCTGGCGGTGCGGATCTCCTGCGAGCCTACCAGCCCTGGGTAGAAAATTCCCTCGAGGCAGGGGAGCACTGCTTGGTCAAATTCCTCACCAATATCTTCCCCTTCTCCTGCCTGGATTGCTCACATTTCTTTTTCTTCTCCCTTTATTCTGGTAGGGAGGGAAGAGTCCCACTTTCACATCCTTCTCTTCTAGTTTTTAACGCTGTTCTCTGTGGCATTAGAAGGTGGCTCTGGTGTTTGGTCTCTTTGCCAACATCTGTTCGTCTTTTGGTCACCCAGTAAATTTGTCATCTTAGCTTTGGACAAGTAACTCCTTTACCTCCCCCCTTTTTCTTCTCTCTCTCCAGAGGATTTCAGTCTGCTGCTCTGTTTGGATTATTCCTCACATCCTCACATTCCTCACATCCATGGACAAATAGTTTCTGTGTAGCTATGACAGTAGAGTGGCATTGGGAAGGCAGAGCACAGACTCAGTATTCATCTCTCAAGTGCCAGGTGAATGTATGTGCAGGATGCTCTTGGGTCTGTCCATTGCAAACTCCTCCAGGAAGAGGTTTATCTCTCAGGCGTGCATGGCCCTGGGGCCAGGACAGCAGGAGCCTGAGGTCATCCAGAGCCTCGGGGCTCTACTCTGAAGGTGGTAATCTTAGATAGAAGTCTTAACAGCAGCTGTCAGTGTCTGAACACAATGTTGACAAGGCCTGGGTCACCTCCCTTGGTACCCCAGTCCAAAGGTGACTGACACCTCGTGGGGGAGCCTTTGATATGAGTCCCAAATGGGTTCATATCAGGTTGCTTTCAAACCCAAGAGTGAGTTTGCCTGCTCAGGAGAAGGGATGCCCTCAGAGTGGCTGTGTAACTGCAAAGGACAGGGATTGAGAAGAGCTGTCAGCTGCGAACAGCTCAGACTTGTGTGCTCCTTTCTGACCCCAGGGCAGGGTAGCAGCTCGTCTCAGGAGGCTGTGCAGACAAGAGCACAGATCATTTGTAGATCTTCACTGTTCATATTGCTGCACTTTGATGTCTCACCTCAGAGATGCTAGAAACACATCTTGGTTCTCTGACACCATTTCTGGCAGGACCTTGGCAGTTTCAGTAGCTGCTGTCCAAATGATGATGGTAGTGATCAGGCCCAGTTTTGTGCAACTCGTGAGCCAAAATAATAACTGTTATTAGACCTGAAGTGGTTTTGATCTCTCCCTTGCTGGCTGTGGTGGTTTTCCAGATGGAGTCCAGCGTCACCATGACTTGCATTGATGGGAAGTGGAACAAGCAGGTGACCTGCGAGCCCGTGGACTGTGGCATCCCAGACCAGTACCATGTCTACCCAGCCACCTTCAACTGCAGCGAGGGGACCACCTTTGGCAAGAAATGCTCCTTCACTTGCCGACCTCCTGCTCTTCTGAAAGGTACTGGAGGGTGTCTGTGCAGTGACCTGGGCAGAGCTGCACAGCTAACACAGACTGTTCCTGGTGATGTATGTTACTGTTGCTGTTGTTTTAGAATTATTCATGATATTTTAAGTATGAAGAATTATGAGACTCTGTGGGAAGGTTTATTTATGTTAGAAGTTAAGTTCCTTTGCATCTCTCTATTACCTTCCTTTGACCTTTCCTTGATCACGGCTGGCCAGGCTGTAATGACAGTGAATATTGCTTCCATACAACCAAAACATGGAAAAGTCATGGGGATAAATCAAACTGAACTCTCTCATCTTCTTTCCCATGCTTTTGCTGTTTTCTGTGTCTGTCTCCCTTCTATGTCTCATCCATGTGTTTGGAAAGGCAGAAGAAGACTGTAAAGTCCCATGACACAGTGGCACAGTCCCCCCCATCACTGTTCTTAATCCATCCAAAACCTCTCTCCTTTTCCACACTCATCTTGCTCTACCTCTGACCTTTCTCTCCTCTTACTGTTTGGGATTTTCTAATTTCTTTTTTTTCCCTTCAAAATAGCATACTGTGTTGCCTTCTTTCCTTTTCTCCCTCATCTTCTTCCCTGCTGCTTTTCTGCTAGCATCCCCATCATCATCTCAGCACCCTCAGCACTTCTGCTCACTGGCACATTACCCTTTTTGCTCTGGTCCTCAGGAAACAAGAAAAGATATCATTGTTAATTTGAAGGAACATTAGAGCCAAATTAACTCATCATCTTGCAGAGCAGTAATCTTGACTGCTGTTGTCAACTCATGTACAAATGTTGTACAAAAGGGGTTTATTTGTACCTCTGTTATCACCTTTTCTGCTGGGATTCCTTGCAGAAAAGAGGAATGGGAAGCATTTTTTTCATTTCAGTTAAAGGATAGGTTGATTTCTTCATGGATAACCAAATTGTCTAATTCTTTTAACTCTGACTTAGGAGGGTAACCACAAGCAAAACTACTCCAGGGAGAGATTTTTATCAAAGAACTCCTATTTACTCTTCATAGCCTCAGATGCCCATCTTCACAAAAGAGTTCATTGAAAATGCCTGGAATTTTCTTTGAGGGGGTGGTGGAAACAATGGTACTTACTCATCGTGACCAGCAAGACCTTCACCTGATGACTCCCCAGGGGTAGCTGGAGGAATGATAACCAACTCCCAGGTCAAGGGGGCAACTGTGGTGTGTGGCATCACTTCACTTTTTGTCCAGACACATTGTGAGCCGTGAGGCAAAGGCACCATTTGGTGTGCAGCCATCGGTGATGACTAATAGATGTTGCCTCTAAGCTTCTGGAGAATGGCGTTTGAATGACTCATGCCTAATTCAATCACTGACGTCATGACAGCCACTGTTGGTAATGTCACAGCTTATCAGTTTGCAGTGGCAAGTATGATATCACCATGGCTGATCTGCAGAGCTGCTGCATGAGTCAGAGCAGGGCAGCATGCTGGTGCTCCAGAAAGGAGCTGCCTTCTGCACCGAATACCTCTGCAATCATCTGCAGTTGGGCAGGGGAGAGAGAAAGCCAGGGCTGATTTAATGTGGCTTCTCTTATCTTTGTGGGTAGGGCAGGAGGGCTCCTCCACATACCTTCCTGAGCCCTCCAGAGCCTTTTGTTTTCTTCTTCTTTGAATTCCAGCCTCATGCCCTGGCTTTCTTCCTTCCCTCTCAGAGAGATGGCATTGCTCTGGGGTTAGCAGTTTGTTGGTATTATTTTGGATAACTCCGAGGTTGGCTGACTGTTGAAAATATGCCTTGTGGGTTGAGAAGAGTTCCTGCAGCAATGCTGGGGGATTTCAATGGAGTATTAGGGATTTTTGAAGGGTTAGTGGCTCACAGCTGTGCTTTGTTTCTTAGGAAAAACTTATTCCTTTTCAACATACAGTATAAAATAACAAAGAATGTAAAATACACTGAGACTAGGCTACTTTTAGCTTAACCTTCTGAAATCAAGTAGGTCATAGCAGAGGCAAATAGATCTATTGTACCTTTTACCTTTGAGGTGCTGGCCAAGAAAGCTTCCTGAGAAAAATGAGTCTCTAATGAGTATTATGAATCGTATTTATCACAGTAGTCCCCAAGGACTGAGAGTCCCCAGCTGAGAATGGCTCCTCATTGTGCTGGAGTAGTGACTCTAATACTAACAGATGCTGCTCCAAAAGGCTCAAAATTGAAATAAAAGAGACAGATTCAGGGAAGAGATAGAACACAGAAACAGAGTGAAGAATGTAATGGCACCAAACCCTCTGTTAATGCCATGCCTTTGGAGAGGAGAGGGTTGATGTATGAAGCAAGCTTCCTTTCAAAGAAGAACAAACTAAGGAAGAGAAACACAAAAGATTACAAAGCCAGTGTGTTTTCCCTGTGCTGTTGCATCTCCTGAAATAAGCACTGTCTGCCTGTCAGCTGAAAACAGAGTCTTTAATGATTCAATGCCAACATCTAGAAAGAGAAAAATGCATAAGACATCCACAGCTGAATTTGTGAAACCAGCCAAGTGGGTTTTGGTACATGATGGCTTCAATGATGTTCCAAGACAAACAGCCCTGCTGAACATTGTTAACTCTGCTCTCTGTTCTGCTCAGGAAACAACAGCAACTTGACCTGCATGGAGGATGGGCTGTGGTCCTTCCCAGAGGCCCTGTGTGAGCTGATGTGTCGAGCACCCTCCGTCGTCCCCAACGCAGATCTCCAGACCTCTCGTTGCCGAGAAGATAAGCACAAAGTGGGCTCCTTCTGCAAGTACAAATGCAAACCAGGTTACCATGTCCCTGGATCCTCCAGAAAAGCAAGGAAGTACGTGAGAGAGTGCTGCTATGAGTCAGTGTGATTCAGAAAGCCAGGAGTTAAAATGATTTTGGGAAAGGGATGGGCTGTTTATAACAGACTGTGTGTGCTGTGAGGAATATCGCTGAGCAATTCCCTCATGCAGATGGTTGTGCAGTTTCAAGGGGATTTAAGCACCTTTAGCTCACTTAGGCTTCTTTGAAAATGCTCAAAACCAGACCTTGCCTCAGAAATACCCCTTTGATATGCAGCCTGGGGAGTCCCCTTTGAAACTCTGCAGGAAAGGGTTAGCGCTATCATACACTTCTGACTCTACACAAACCCACTTCAAACCAACCACAGCCCACAAGCCTGGGAAGCAGAGTTTTTGGGAGATGTGTCCAAGGCCAGAAGAGAAGCTTAGGCTGGGCAGCTGAGTGTTGGCTTTGCAAATAATCATTATTTTTGCTCAGAGACCTCATGACGCAGATTCACAACTTGTTGCCCAAGCGTTAAAAGCTGCAGCCCGCCCTTACCCCTGCAACCTGCTAGCAAGAACTCAGAGGCTTTAGAGGCTCTCTCGGCTGACTCAGCCACTCACTAAACAGTCTTGTTTTTTCCTGCACAAAAAGGAGAGCCTTTAAGATCCAGTGCACGCAGGACGGCACGTGGCTGCCGGGCGCTTGCGTGCCCGTCACCTGCGACCCTCCGCCTTCCAAGTTCCATGGCCTCTACCAATGCTCCAATGGCTTCCAGTTCAACAGTGAGTGCCGGATCAAGTGCGAAGATGATGACAGCCAGGCGGTGAGTGCCTCCTAGCTGAGTTATCTCAGCCCATGCTGGCATGTTTTTATCCTGTGTTTCCCCAAGGACCTCATACTTACTGTGCAACTACCTGAAGGGTGGTTGTAGACAGGAGGAGGTTGCTTTCTTCTCTCAGGCAAGCAACACCAGAACAAGAGGACACAGTCTTAAGCTGTGCCAGGGGAAGTTTAGGCTGGAAGTGAGGAGAAAGTTCTTGCCTGAGAGAGTCATTGACTGCTGGAATGGGCTGCCCAGGGAGGTGGTGGAGTCAGTGTCCCTGGAGGTGTTCAAGGCAGGTTTGGACATGGCACTTGGTGCCATGATCTAGTCTTGAGGTCTGTGGTGATGGGTTGGACTTGATGAGCTTTGAGGTCTCTTCCCACCTTGGTGATACTGTGACACTGTGACCTTGGTCTCGGAGGGGCAGAGTGCCACTGACCTCTTCTAAGACTAAAGGCAGAGAGATGGAGAGGATAACTCTCAGCTGAAGCAGAGGAGGGAAGCTACTATGAACAGTCTGGGAGTGTTATTTCTGTGATAGCTGCAATAGTACCAACTGTTACCCAGAGACAACTAGCAGAGTGCAACTTGCTCTTTCCAGACAATAAGTGGCCAAAACCTCTGCCTTGCTGGCTCTGTGATCTGGCTAGAAAATGAGGAACAATGAAGGGAAATAAGCAGGATATGAGATGCCTGCCCTTGTGCTCATGGTTCATTTTATATTATCTTCCTTTTCTGTCCAGTTCTTTCTCATTATATGTATGTGAGCCATACAATAACTTCACTGTACAGCATTACAACTATCCAGGTGAACTGTCCCTAAACTTTCCTGGGTTTCTGGCTGTGAAGGTATCTTTTGACATCAGGGGTCAGATCCTCACCTAGCAGAAATCAGCATGTTGCCTTTGACTTCCTGGCAGCTGTGTTCACTGATATGAGAAGATCTGGTCTGTAGTATCTTGTTTGAAATGCTTTGTTTTCCTCAACAGAGGTAGTTGTAGTTTGTGGAACAAGTAACTTCTCCCCAAAGTGCTGCTGCTGCTTAGTACCCCTGGGAAGAGAAAGTGGGGATGTAGATACCGCTACTACCACACACACTGCAGGGTGGAGGGAGTGCTCTCCTGAAGGCCTTTTAATATCATTCCAGATTCTCAGGACATATTTAAAAAGGACCAACCCTGCATCTAGCATCAGTGATCTGAGACACCTCTGATACCTGCTCCAAATGCCAGTTGCTGGCCTATTCCCTGCCAGGCTGACCTGGCCTCTTCGTGGGGGCAACAGGCAGAGCCTTATCAGGGCTCCAGGAAAAGGTTTTCTTGTGTAAGTCTTAGGTGAGGTTATGAGCCTTGTGAAATGAGAAGTTGCATGTGTGGATGCAGTTCATGTGGGAGCTCTGGGAGGAGGCAGCTCTGGCTTTGTGCATCTAGCAGTGAAGCTGGTAAAGAGCCTGGAGAACAGGTCTTGTGAAGAGTGGCTGATGGAATTTGTTCAACCTGGAGAAAAGGAGGCTCAGCAGAGACCTCACCCTCTACAACTCCCTGAAAGTAGTCTCTCCTCCCAAGGAACAAGTGCTAAGATGAGCAAAAACAGCCTGAATTGTGCCAGGGAAAGTTGAGGTTACATGTTAGGAAAAATGTCTTCCCCAGAAGCGTTGCTAAGCCCTGGGACAGGTTACCCAGAGTAGTGGTAGAGTCCCCATCCCTGGAGATGTGTAGATGTGGTGCTGAGGGACATGGTTTGGTGGTGACCTGGCATCACTGGGTTAACAGTTGAACTTGATGGTCTTAAAGGGCTCTTCCAACCAAATCTATTGTACAACACTAACCGCTTGCTCAGACTGATCAGTGTGTCTGAAGACAGGTACCATGACTGCCAGTGCCAGCAAACTGAGGCCGTCAGAGTAATGACAACTGGTGTAATGGGCTGGTTTGTTTTCAGATGAGCTGGATGTGAAGAGCAATGAGCAGGGCCGTCAGGGTTACAGCAATAATGAAGTGAGTTTGGGAAGTGAGAGATACAGCAATGTCTCCATTGACTGTAAAGAAGAGTGCAGTGACTGTTGAGCTGCAAAAGCACCTTGAGCAAAGCAACAGATAACATCTTGAGAAAGAGATTTGCAGAGAAAGGTATTTCCAGATATCCCAGAAAATAGACTACAGCAAAAGAGGGAGGCCTCCTGGCACAAACCAGAACCACTTGAGAGGTGTTAATTATTTAAGGATTAAACCCCACTAAGTCTCTCTCAGCTATATAAGGTGATAATGCACGTTGCATCCAAGCAAGAAACCCAGCAGGGATTTTTCACAAGAGATTTCACAGGTCAGGGAATGATGGACAGTATGTTACTATAGCAATGGATATCCTGGGATCTCTGAGTATGTTGCAGAAGCAGTGCAATAGTACCCTCAAGCACAGCCAGCTCCAGGAACATAAATCAGGTTTCATGGCTCACCTTTAATAATCATGCTTGAACCCTGGCATGCAAATTGCCGTGGAAGTGCACCACAGTTGCTAAACCAGCAAATTGTGCTCAATTATCACTTAGCCATCCCTTCCTGAATTTGTCACAGGGCTGAAGGATCATTACTCAGCTGTACATATGGCATCTCTTAATCACCAGGAACGGGATGGTCATTTGAGCCAGCACCTCCCCTGGCACCCAGAGCGAGGGTCTTCCATTACTGAGTATTGTGCACAAATCATATGAACAGTCAGATCTAAATGAATCAGTCTCTGCCAAACTGGCCCTTAGGTGAGAGTCACCAAGCTGGATCACACTCTGAGTCCATCTGGTCCATTATCCTTTCATATGATTTCCTTATTACTTCTGGCAATGACCAGATGTCTAGAGAAGAGGAAGCAGGTCCCACACAGTAGTCTGCTGATGCGACCCCTTTGCATCTCGCTAAACATTGTGGTCATCCACAAAGCTGAGTAAAAACAAAAACATTAGAGTATTAAGGACAAGACCAACACTGAAGGCTGCACAGTCTTCCACACCAGTACCAGGGGCTTGTGTGGATCACAGAATCATAGAACAGCTGGAGTTGGAAGGGACCTTAAAGATCATCTAGTTCTATCCCCACTGCCATGGGAAAGGAGACTTTCTGCTAGACCTGGTTGCTTAAAGCCTTATGCAGCCTGGTCTTAAATATTTCCAGGGTTGAGGCATCCACAACTTCTCTGGGAAACCCATTCCAGTGTCTCACCATCCTCACAGTAAAGATCACTGTACTACAGCTGGTATGGGTCACGGAGAAGAGCTCCTGAGGGAAGTTCAGCAGCTCTGCTGGAGTCCCAGCATAGCCAGCACAGTACAGGGTCCCTAGGGATAGTGAGCACAGTCTCCAGGAGCAGGGTGGGTGCGATAGCAGACAGCATGCCTGGCATGTAAAACGGATGAGGAGAACCAGAGATCTCTCACGGTTCTCCCACCCAGTGTGGTCTGTGTGGAAGATTCAGAACCCAGCCACATCAGGCACCCTCCTGTCATATGTCCCACGTTACCCCATGGCAGTTAGGCTCACAGCTCCTGCAGAACAGCTCCTGCAGAAATCCCCAATACCATGAGGATAGATCTGACAAAAGATTGCCTGTGCACTCCTTTGTTGTTTCTAAAGGGCATGATATTTCCCCTCGGACTTGGGTATTCATTCTCCAATATCATACAGAGAATCTCTCCTATAAGAGAAATGTCATATCCTATTCCTTGCCCATTCCCACACCAGAGGGTTTTTTTTCCTCCTTTCCACCTGCCTCTGTGCGTGCCTGTCTCAGCCTCTTCGCTTGCTGTCACTCAAGGCAGCCAAGCTCCAAAGAGCACGTTCTGCCCTGCTAAGCATCCCTGCTCATGTCCTGTTTTCCTTCCTCCTTCAGACAGTCATTGGGGATTCTTTCTTTTTTTGAGACAAAGATGATGCAACTAGTTAGAAAATGGGAAGAGGAAAAAGGTTGTATACACACAACACGAACCTCTCCGCAACAACAAAGAAGGCAAAAGGGGTGACAGCATCTTTATTGCTACTGGAGGGGTTCTGTTTTGAGGTACAGACCTTCCAAGGGCCTCAGAAAACCATTGCCTTGCACAGAAGAGACATGTGTGTGTTTGTGAGCAGTGCAGCTTGCCTTTTGTTTTATTATTCTTTAGAAGAAAACTCCTCTTTGCTCTGCAGCAACAGCAGTCCCAACCAGGACTGGCAGTCCCAACCAGAGCTGACAGTCCCAACCAGGGCTAGGAGTCCCAACCAAGGTTGGTAGTCCCAACCAGGGCTGGCAGTCCCAACCAGAGCTGGCAGTCCCAACCAGAGCTGGCAGTCCCAGCTGGGAACTCTTCAAACTCCAGAAGAACTTTACTCCCAGTTCAGCTCTGCCCAGTTCTCACTTCCCAGCCTGTCCTTGCTGTTGTTTTGGTGACCATCCTCCTTATCTCCTGCTCTCTTTCCCAGGGCCGTGGCAGCAATGTGATTCACTGCAGGAAGGATGGCACCTGGAGTGGCTCCTTTCACCTCTGCCGGGAGATGCAGGGTCAGTGCACGCTGCCCACACAGCTCAACAGCCACCTGAAGCTGCAGTGCACCGGCGGCTATGGAATAGGTGTGTGGGCATCAGCCTGGGCATCTACCATGGGGGTGCAGTTCGGGTGGGAATGGGGAGCAGTGGGACAGGAGATGAGGGAAAGGATGGGAATGAGAGGGAGGAGGGAAGAATCCTGCAGTCCTTGAAGTCACCTTCTATAGACCTGTTTACCTGAGGCTGGTGCAGGAGGCTTTTCAGGGAACTGCTTTTAGGAAACGTGAAGCTCTGAAAGGCATCATCTAACATGCTCTGACTGCCTGTTCCTCATTGCACTTCCAGTTTCATCATGTCTCTTCTTGGCCAGCTGGTTGGAATGGGCAGCCAGCAGAGCAGATTACACCAGAGACACATCCAGACCTCCAAACACAGGGAGAAGTTGTACCTGCATTTGCTCTTGCACTTTGGTCATGTCACACACACACACACACAAACACACACGCTTCAGAAGCTGAAAGGCAGGAAGCTGACAGGGAAGAACAGCACTAGGATAATTCAGGTCTCCCCAGAAGGAGCATGAGACCAGCTGAGCATCCCTCTTGGTGTGACAGATGTTTAGGAGATGTTGTAGGGGTCTGCTTTTCCTCTTTTTTCTGGGCTGCCTGATCACTCTGCAAGGGATGATGACTACCTGCACTCAGCTTTGCTTTGTGTCACCCAGGCAGACGGAGGGACAGACTCCACACTGAGTTGTACACTCTATATGGTGTTTTCATTCTCTGTTTTCAAGGTCTTCCTGCTGCAAGGGCTGCAGCAGGAGCTGCACTGACTGCAGCCCACACAGACCTACGAGGCCCCTTCCTGCAGCCCCACTCCCAGCCCCTGCCAGCCCCCTCCTCCCTTTGCCCGTCCCTTTGAACTTGGAGAAATTTCCTCCTTGCGCAGTTCCCTCATTATATCGCAGCCATGCAAGGGACCACGAGCCTCCTTGTGTTCCCTCCCCGGGGAGGAGAACACGACCTGGATGAGATCACCACTCTGTAATGATGCCAATTACAGATCATATATCAAAACAATTCCCACCCGCTCCTTCCCCTAAGCGTGAGCAGCGTGGCGGAGCGCGGGAGAGTGAGCGGCGAGCGGGCTGCGGCGACTCTTAATGTGGTGAGGAGTTTTGCTCTTGAGAAGAGGTTACCTCCTGGCCCAACCAGGGCTCAGCAGGGAGAGAAATACCAACTCCTGGTTTGGAGGGGAGCATCTCAATGCTGGAAGCAGGAGGGTCTGCAGCTGTCTGTGCAGTGGGCGCCTACCAGCCCGCAGTCCTCTCCCAGCCCTCCCAGGATGACTGTCTGCAGGTGTTGATCCCAGATGTAAGGTCTGATGGGCCTGTTTCTGGGATGGGACCACACAGACATTAGGGAGGTAAGGAATTCGTGGGCCAGGTCTTCCATGAGAATGTGGCTCTTGCCAGAGCAGGAGGAAGATCTCGGTGAGGGCACAGCAGCCATTGGCTCTTATCCTCAGCAGATGGAGACATACCACACACTTTGTTAGGGCTCACCCAACACCACCTTCAGGATCAGGTTGTTGTGGTTTTCTTCTCTTCTTTGTGTTTTTAGAAACCTGATTGGTGTCCTTCTGAGAAGGAGCTCTTCTGCCACTCACTTGTAGTGGGGCTGGTGTCAGTGTGCCTCATTCAATAGGTCTGTGGAACCACTTCCACGTGTAGTGGGAAAGCAGAACGTACCCCAAGCTCTCCCTATCTTGCTGGCTCAACAGCCCAGGTCTACTTTGCTCCTGCTGACTCCTCCATGTGGGAAGATGTGGGAAGGCAGAAGCAGGTGGGAAAAATAATAGCATCCAGTCATGGTCACTATGAATCCCACACACCTTTGGTAATTCCTCAGACACCTAATCTGCCCTTCCAGGCTGAGGTGTGTGTTGAGCCAAAGGTTCAGCTCTCCAAACCAGTGCAGAGATTAATTCCTCCCCCAGTGCAGACTGGAGTGCAGAAATCCTAATGACATGTTTGCAGCAGCTGTGCCATTCAAGAGTGATTTTCCAGGGGGGAAATGGTAATGGTCCAACACACTGGGGCTTACGCTTGTGTCACTACAGTGTCTGGGATATTGCTGCAGAGTAGCGCAGCATGTTTTAATAAAGCAAGGACAGGATTCCCACTGGGCATGACAGTTAATCAGAGGAAAAACAGGTTTATGTGTGAACAAAGCCATCATTACCTCTCTGCGTACTTCGTATCGGCTGTGGGACTTAGGTGATAGCTTGTCTGCAATATCATTAGTCTTGGTCACCCTCCAAAAGATTATTATTGAAGGTCTGTAAATGTGACACATCAAACGGTAGGTTTTGGTCATGTCAGAGGTAAGATGAAATCGACAGCCTCTGCTTAATCAGTCCTGTTGCTTGAAAGAGGAGTTGGAATGGAAAAACCTTCACATTTCCTCGGTGATCTGAAAGTACAAAACCTGACCCTCTTCTTGGAGTTAATAGCCAGAGAAATACCTAGAAATGCAGCTGGTACAAAAAGGCCCTGGAATATTTGCCACCCCCACCATCTCCTGCTGAGATGCAGGGTTGTGCTCAGCAGTTCATGTGTGCCTAGAAGATATGTGATAGTTATGCTTGACTGCTAATTGCAATTTAGGAAAAACGAGCTCTAATCCTGTCCTTCAGCTGGAAGGATGCTGAAAGGGTCAGAAGCTGCTTGCTTTATCCTCTAGCTTTATCCTCTCTGTGTTTTGTGCAGGCACAGAGTGTACCACCTCATGTCTGGATCACAGTCATGAGCCCATCCTCCTGCGCACCAACGAGACTGTGCAAGACATCCAGCACTGGATGAACCCTCAGAGAGTGAAGGTCAGAACCTGATGAGTTCACTGGCTGTGTCCCCTGGGTCCTTGTGAGCAGCGAGTGAGCAGCGTTGCTTGTGGGTTGTTCACTGAGGGATACATAAGGAGTTCTGCCCCTTAAAAGTGAATTCCTGATCGTTGTGGTGTCTTTCCATGTTCTGGTATCATGGTGACTTTCTCTCCAAGTGGCTTTCCCTCTGTGATTTCACAGTGAAAGTCAGTTCAAGGTAAAAGCCCCAGCTGAATGTGTTCATATCCACCCTGCACCTAAATGGGTCTGATCTGGAAATGTGATTAGTTACTTAGAAAGATGTGACGGATGGTGAGGGAAAGGGCACTGGCCAGGTTTTATTTTCTTCCTCCTGTTCAGTGTTTTACATTCTTTGGGTGGTAGGGCTGGATTTTTTGCTCTGCCTTTGGATGACAAAAGAAGCTGATACAGAGGGTATTTCATTTCCCGAGCCAGCAGAGCTGGCTGAGTCCTCCCCCCCCGTCCCTTCGCCCGCATGTGAGAGATGCCAGCTCAGCACAACCCCTTCCAGAGGTCACCATTTCTTCCTCCTGCCTGCTACAAACACACAGGCACCATTAACTACTCATAGCACTCTGTCCTGGGTGTCCTTCAACCCCGATGGAGATGTTCCCATCCATGTGCAGCATCTTGCACATGCCCTCACTCCTGCACACATGTGCCACTTGCAGCACATAGCTGCTATGTTTCATGCTTGTGATTGGATACCAGTGGGAAACACTTGGATACCAGTGGGAAACATTTGGATAGCAGTGGGAAACACTTGGATACCAATAGTAGACACACTCATCTACCTCTTTCTGAAACCTTTCATGCTTAGATGGCTGCACAGATGTACCCTCCTGCCTAGGAGTACCAAAATGTGTGTCACCAGGTCCTTGTGCTTATGCAGTGTTTCTGCAGGTGTAGATGTTGATCTGGAAGTGCTCAAGTGCACTTCAGGACATGGTTTAATGGCCTTGGTGGTGTTAGGTTGAGGATTGGACTCAATGATCTTAGAGGTCTTTTCCAACTGAAACTATTGTATGATTCTGTGTTGGAAGATGCTGACACATGACATGTCACCAGAGTGCAAGCTACTGCTGGTGCAAACACTACTGCCTTTTATATACTTGGCCCTGGCTTTGCTGGAGTCTGTTTTACACACTTGAACTCCATTTAGGAGAAGAACAAGCAGCCAACACAGCCCCAGCATGTCCTGAGCAGCTTTGACAGTCCATTTGATTCTCTACGTGCCTAAACCCAGGGTTTGGGATTCTTACAATCTGGCCTTGGCTGTGGATGGAGAGCTGCTCCAAAAAATATCTACCACTTTACACTTCACTGTTTCACATGGAGCAACAGAATAAATCTTGGGAAAGGGTGAGGAATCTACATCCAGAAAATATGACCAGCCCACAGTGTCCTTCCCAGCTTCCCATTCACTCCAGATGCCAAGATTATATTACTGCCTAAGCCTTGGCTTTGCCAAGTTTCTGGCATGAGACATAAAGAAAACCCCTATCTCTGTGCTAGGGACAGTTTCTCAGTGGCCCTTTCCCGAGTGCTCAGCTTTAAAGTAGTTTTGTAATTCATGGTGAAAGAAAGTGACAGCTTCCCTCCCGTCCTCTGCTGCGCTCCTTCTTTTATTGATGTGGGTACGCAGAGGGAGCTGTAACGAGTTTTATACCTGCAGGTCTCTGGAGGGCTCATTAGGCAGCAGGGAAAACAGGGTAGTAAGGGGGGAGATGAGGGAAGCGAAGGATGCAGGAGAAATCATGGTTTCCAGGAGTGCGGTGGTAAATAAGACCTTTTTTTTTTCCTTTTGCCCCAATGGTGAGGATCTTGCAAGAACTTTCAACTGTGAACAGATACAAGTATGACCCCACAAACACTTTGTAACAGGACAGTGAAATTTGGACTTGAAAACTTGTGTTGGGGAATGAGGGGAATCTTTAGGAGGCCAGCAGGATGATGCTGAGACATGCTGGAGGGGAGGTTTTTGGTAGCTGTAAAACATCTGCCTTATTCAACTCTGCAGATAAGGGGATGGCAGCCCCAGGGAGCTGTGCCTCGTGGGGTGCCACTGGGGGCAACAATGCTGCTGGTGGGAATGGGGAGAACCCTGGGGAGGCAGGACTGGGATGCCTCAGGGGAAGGTCCCCATGGCAATGTGTTATGTATCATTAATAATATGTGTCTCTGTTTATGGTCAGTGACAGCTTGCCTCTGTGCCATACGGGGAAAGGGAGCAGCTGGTTGCATTTACACGGCGAGGCTTTGTGGAGCTCAAAGTACTTGAATGACGCAAAGGAAACACTTTTAGTTACTTAATTCCAGGCACAAGTAGTGTACAAATGAGCGAAGTATGAGAAGCAGATAAAGGCAGGACAGATCTCTGGAGCCTACCTTGGAGAAGACAGGCACAGATACAAGACAGGGAGAGCCAGCAAGGGAAAAATAAAACCTCAAACAACCCAAACCAAAAAAACAAAAACCCAACCTCATAGTTGCGTGTAGCTGCTCAGGCAACAGCTGTTACAGAAGCAAAGTGGGAAGAGGGAACCACCCTCCTCTGGGGGTTGTTTAGAGAAGAGCTGTGCAAAGCACTTGATTTTTTTTGGTTCACTGGGAGTTCTGTCACATTGGGGAAAGCAAAAAGAAACCAAACCAAAACAAACAAAAAAAAACAACCTAAATTTTCTCCTAATCAAAATTACTTTGGTGGTGGTGGTGGTGAACCAAAAAGAACTGCAGAAAACAACATGGTGGTTTGAACCTAACGGAGAGTTTCATCTCCAATGGTATTTTAAAAACATTTTCTTTAATGAAAATGGAAAAAAACCCCAACCAAATAAACAACCAAAAAACCCCAAATCCCACCACCCTAGAAATTAAAGATCCTCTCAAAACAACAACAGCAGAGAACTGGTGTTGAAAAGTGTCTAAATATCACTGCGTTCTTCAGGACTGGTTTAGGCTGAGTTGTTTTGTTGGGTCTGGACCAGCTTGTTGAAATCAGTTTAAGCAGGCAGTGCCTTCCAGATCAGTATTTTCAGCAGGAAAAAAAACCAAAACAAACCCAAACAGTTCACCTGGGGTCTTCTGTGTGTCTGTGATCAGAGCAACCATCTCTGTTCCCACCAGTTCCCATTTCCTGTGTGTGCACGAGGGGCAGCGAGCTGTTGAGAACACCTCTAGATAGAACTGCCAAGACTGACTCTGCAGGCAGTGGAGGGAAAAAAGTGAGGTCCCTCAGAAAGACAGCTTGACAGCAATTTCCCACTGACTGCAGGGAGACAGGGCAGGCACTTAATTTCTTAGGTTGTCTGAATGAGGGTCCTTGCCTTTGTGCTGAGCAGGAACAAGACAAGTGTAGCGCTAGGACAAGGAGAAATGGTTTCAAACTAGAACTAGGTAGGTTTAGTTTGGACATTAGAAAGAAGTTCTTTAGTGTGAGGGTGGGGGAACACTGGAACAGGCTACCCAGGGAGGTGGTGGAATCCCCAACCCTGGAGACATTCAAGGTCAGGCTTGATGTGGCCTTGAGCATCCCCATCTAGTTGGGTATGTCCTTGTGTGGGGGTTGGACTAGATGACTTTTAAAGGTCCTTTCCAGCCCAAACCATTCTATGATTCTATGGGATAGCCTGGAAAGGGTCATTAAGCCTGGATCTGCCTACCAGCAGGGTTGGGGGTAGCCATGACCAATCTGCACATCTGCACACCTGCCCTGCTGCCAGTGTTGTGTTTTCCCACACATAGTGCAAGATCTGGAATTTTGGATGTCCATAAGCTGTTAATGGGAATTCTCCTTAAATACTCCTCTATTCATTTAAGCTTTGCAGTTTTCTTCTTTCCTTCCCATTACCCCTTTCAGTGGGTGTGGGGCTCATTGTCCAGGCAGAGAAACTGAGTCACAAAGTTCTAAAATGTTTCACCAGTTCTGTGTCTCCCTCCTCCTGGCAGCACCAGTTGATGCCCTCACCCTATGTTAAGCCCATGGTTAATTGTCATGTTCATTTAGTGCCTGAGGAGTTAGCTGAGACCAGTAGATGCCAGTCTCTGGGCTTTAACCACGGGGGACACAACCAATCTAAGGTGGAGGAGAGGTCTTCACTGGTCTCCCTTGGGGGAAACCTAATCCCCTCCAAAGCCCACAGACAGTTGCATCATTGCGTTAGTCCCACCGTGGGAGGAAAGCGCCGTGACCGGAGGCACTGGGTCTTCCCTCACAAGGAGAAAATGACAGCTTGATTTGCTTTCTTGGCTCTTTGTTGCCTACTGTGGGAGCACATCCCAGCTTCCTCTTGCTTGGCAGCAGATGGAGTCACAGCCACTGAACCGCAGATGTGGCGTTTCTGGGGTGAGGACAGGACCAAAGTCAATAGCCCCGGCTGCGCAGTGTGGCCTGTGCAGGAGGGCAGCTGTGCTGCAGAGGCTGATGCAGGAGGGGAACTGGGAGGGGAGCATATGTCACTGCAGCAGCTTGGGGCACGTGGCAGCACTGGGAAGGGTTGGGGCTTACAGAGGCAACAGCCAGATGGGCTTTATCCCTGTGCACTGCCTGGCATGAGGCGGATGTGGTCTTTCCATTGACATCCTTTGTTGGCCTTGGGACTCCAACTGTGATGCCACTGGATCCTGGCCATGTCATGCTGTAGTTCTGCCTGTACCCTTCCTTTCTTGCTTTTTATACATTGAACTCAGTTGCCTCATGCAGTACCACAGGGTGGAGCGACTATGGAGGGCTTTGAAGATGCTGAAGGGACTGGAGCATCTTGGTGGTAAGAAAAAGATGAGAGAGCTGAGGCTGTTTAGCCTGGAGCAGAGCAGCCTGAGAGAGGATCTTCTCAATGTTGAGCAATAGTTGAAGGGCAGGAGCAAGAGGATGGGTCCTGACTCTTTTCAGTGGTGCCCAGTGACAGAACAAGGGGTACAAACTAGAAAGGTTCCATCTAAACATGAGGAAAATATTTGCTGTAAGGCTGCTGGAGCCCTGGATCAAGCTGCCCAGAGAGATTGTAGAGTCTCCTTCTCTAGAGAGATTCCAGACCCTCCTGAGCATTGTGATCCTGGGCATCCTGCTGTGGATCACCCTGCTTTAACAGGGATGTAGGACTAGATGGTCTTCAGAGGTCGCTTCTAACCCCCACTGTGCTAGTATTCTGTATCCTTCTGTATCTGAACCTGAGTGATGGCACTCAGGTTCCTGTTTGCATCACAAGAGGCAGGAACTATGCCCAGCAACCTAAATCATCCCAAATTTCTCAATTTTCCAACCTAGTCTTTGCCTGTGCCCACACACCCTCTCCCATCCCATTGCACTGCACACACCACAGCAGCAACCAGAGGGTATGAACAGGCTGAGTAGTGGAAATTCAGGGTCTAGAAAAACAGTAAGAAGAACTAGGACTGTGGCTGAGGGCATGCCTTGAGCATACTTTGCTTCCAGCTCTGGGAATGTTAGCAGGATTGAATTCAAGTGGAATAGCTCTAATTGTCTCTGCTAGCAAAGTAGCATCCCAAGAGAAGGTGAAGTACCTAGAGCTAAACTGTTGGTAGGTACCACTCAATTGGAATGTCCTACTGACCCAGTGATTAATGTAGCACCAGGTGAAGTGGCTTTCCTATGCTGTGAAGAACTGCCTGGGGCTGCACTCCCTCTTGTCTGGAGGATGCCCAGCCCTAGGCTGTGCAGTCCTTGGGACTGAGGATGACCTTGAGTGAAAGCTCCAAGGAGAATGTCCTATCCGAGACTTCACCTACCATCCATTCCTCTAAGGGAAGGTGCTGGGGGTTTAATACTGGGGAGGCTGGGAAAGTGGTCAGTGCATCTTCTACAAGGGATTAACTCTCAGTTGTAAATGCCCTTTCTTAAGAGCCTGCTTCAGGGCTCTTTGGCTCCTTTTGTTAGCTCCACATGTTCACACACATTCACACATATCCAGAGGTTTTGTAAATATTGATGCTTCTCACCCAGGGGAATGTGAGATGCTCTTTGGAAGTGCACTTCTATGGATTGGCTGTCTGGCCTTGGATACGGGAAGAAAGCTCCTGAGTTTCTCTACTTCGGTTTAATCCTTGAGTTCAAACACTCTTGAACCGCTTTCTTTCTGTTCCCCCACTCCTCGCCTGTTGCCTGGCCTTGTTTATTTTGAAACCTAGGAAAGTTTCCTTTCTTTTCCCTCTGAAGTGCAGTAAACAGAGGAGAGGGGAGGGGGAAAGAAAATCTCTCACCATTCGTGGCAGGCAACAGCCTGGAAATCTCCATCTGTCTGTCAAGAGCGCGGCGGGGGAAGGTCTGACACGGCAGGGCCCCCGCACCTTGCAGCCTCCCTCCCGGGGGATAAACAAGGTCCTGCCGCCGCGCCCGGCCGCCGCTCGGCTCACACAGACAGGCCCTGTTGAGAGGCAGGTGGGGCAAACAGGGCTTGACTAATGGTGGAAAATCCGAGAGAGTCGGAAAGATAAACAGCCCCAGCCAGATAGTATAAAAGTCTCTTTGCTAGCACGTGGCAGGTAAGCCTTAGATGACAGAAACTGCAAAAACATGCTGAGGTTCCCCTGTAGATGGATGCAGTCAGCCCCCAAACACACCAGGGAAGGGATGGGTTGTGCGTCAGGTCTTCCCCAATGCTAATCCCTTCCTTCCCCAGGCCTCCATCCAACCCTGACCCCAGTTCTTGGGTGAGCGCCTCTGCGTTCACCTTGCCCAAACGAACATCGTAGTGCTCCATTTGTGGACAGTAATCTGAGGTGAACATTGTGCCTGATGTCCTGGTGAATGGGTGGGAGTCCTGTCTCCTAGACCTCCATGGTACTGAGCCACCGTCCCCACTGAGGGGCCAAACTTTTCATCCACTCCAAAAATCTAAATTTCTGTGTCTACAGGCAAACAGTGGCTGCACTTGGCATGCCCTGCCAATGGTGTGTGGTCACTGTTGCCCCAAACTAGGCTCGTCAGGCTTTATGATAAATTACATAAATTATAAGGCTCACATAATGCAGCAGGTGGTGTTGTCCTTCCTAGGAGTTATTCTGAAGGCATGTAGTGGGAGGTACTTTTGTTTCAGGTCTAAAGGATGATGGGAAAGTGTACCTGAAATGCACCTTTAGCATCCCCAGGAAACACTGGTTAGCAGCACCAAATAAACCCCTCAATTAATGCCTAGAATTAATTCTACCCAAGAGCAAGATAGGGAACCTGTGCCTTTGCCTTTCCCTGCCATGTTCCCCCACCGTGAGTGAAATATTGGACATGACATTTAAGGAGAACTTTAAATATTATTTTAATCTCAAATGTTCTGTTATTGCAAGTGTGAAGTCCAACACTTCTTGTAAATACCTGGAGGACAGCCAGGCCCTGAGAACACAAGAGGTGTTAGGAACTGAACTTCATTGGTTAAGTACAGGAGAGCCATAGGAGCCAACACACTGACTTTCTGTACACTGATTTCTTTGTCTTAACCTGTTGGTCTTTTTTTTTTTTTCTTCTTCTTCTTCCCTCCAGAGCGTTGTCTGCACAGCAGGACTCAAGTGGTACCCTCACCCTTCCCTGATCCATTGTGTCAAAGGCTGCGAGGTGAGCTTTGGCATGAGCCCAGGTGGTCTGTGGTTGCCCTCCTAAATGCTATGGTGGCAATCACTGCAGTCACCTGGGCTTTAAATGCTATTGTTCAAGTGGGGCAAACAGGCTTTTGCCCTGAATGTCCTACCAAACAGACTGGGATCACTTCTGACACTCAGAGGTGGGGTTGGTGGTTTCCTAGAGTGGATGGGCGACTCTCGCAGGAGTTAAGCGATCAAATAGCTCACAACATTGGTAGACCATCAAAATTTCCCAGGATCTGGGAATTTCTGGGAAACTGCAAAAACCTTCAGTTGTTTTTCCTTGATTTTGGTGTGTTATTAGAGGGCCACTTCTTTCCAAGACCAGCTTGGCTTTGGGCCTCGGTGTCTTCAGATGAACTTTAGGAAGGCTAAAGGCAGAAATTATAACAGTGGGCAGACAGCACAGCTGGACAGTCAGCAAAGCACATATCCCTTTACTGTGCACCTCCACCTGAACCAGAAAAAAGAACCAGAAAAATGAAGTTACTTTTCATCTGTGATGGTTTCTTACAGGCTTGTGTGTTATCTGGAGAAAGGAACTGTTTTGAAGGATGTTGTTTCTGCTGGCAACAGCCTTTGAAAAGTCTGAGAAGTCTTAAGGTGCTTCCTGTGGTTAGGCAGCACTGGAGCACCTCTCTCTAGGTCGTGGTGCTCATGTGATTTCCATCATACTTGCCCCTGAATATCTCACACATGTCATGGTGGTCCTTGTGGAAACTCTAAGACTGGGAAGCTTCATGCCCATTTTAGAAGTGAGGCAACTCACAGGCAGGGGAATAGACGCTGCTTTGTTTACAAGGACAGGCAGTGGGAAAGCTGTGTCTTGACCCCACAACTCCTGACTTTCTGCAGCACTGACTGTGCTCTCAGCACCCAGTAACCCAATTTTACAACCTCGTTGAAGTTATTTGCCTGGAGTGGCAGAACATGGCACAGAATTCCTAAATCTGACACGAAGCTCTAGACCACATTGCTCTGCGGCATGTGATTTGTCTTGAAGTGAAAGACAGGTTTCCTTCGCATACAAATGTCGGGCCCAAGAGGGTAATAACTCTCCAACAATGTAATAGTTTCTGTCTAGTTGTTCCCTAAATGAAAAGCATTCTGCTGTCAGTGCTGTGAATGTCAGAAGCCATCTCACACGCTGCATTCATGCAGGCTGGCTGGGCGCCCCTATTCTCCGCGGAGAGCTAAAATAACATCCCGTGGCCATTAAGAAATGCCATTCAGGTGCTGGTACACCACTGGGTAGCCATTCTCCTGCTGTTTAAGGATAGTTGGTACTGTGGCAAACTTTGCAATGATGTAATAATTTACCAGAAGCCATTATTACTGACATGCTTTTTTTCCTCAACTTCGTCTTGCCTTCCATCACTGTTAATTGCCAGACCCCTCTGCAGCGATAGGAACTTTCTTCTTTTCATCATTCATTCAGCAGTGTCACTGCACCACATCACAACTTATCATCTCAGAAGGCTTTGCCCAGGCAATTGATAATGGCCTCCAGCATTGTTGTTAGAACATGAGGCTTCCAGGATCCACAGGTGGGCCAGACCTTGTTCCTCTGGCATGAGGATCCCAGGGGAAATGCCATCTTCACCAAGGTGCTTTTCACAACTGTGGAAACACGGACTAGTCAGGCAGTAGGTCAATGACACGAGGCCATTAGGCTGATCCAGTCCCTGGTTTATCACTGCCCTTAGCATTCGGGAGACTTCCCTGACCTGGAGGCTGTGAGTGGGGCATTCTGGTGCTCTCTGCAGCCGTGGGAACCCCGAGTGCTGCCGCAAGGTGATTTCTTGTCGCTCCCTAGTGGCAGCAACACAGGCTGAGGAGTCAGCCCCGCACTTCATAGCGCTCACTTTTGGTGTTTTAGTAGAAAAGCAAAGCCCTCTGGCCTGCCTGGACAGTCCTCCAAAAATACAGGAGCACTAAGAGATGTGTGAAGACCTATAGAGACCTCACATTCCTCAACCAGGCCTCAGAGAAGGATTCTGGTACCAGATCAGGGGAGATGCTCTTTGTCTCATTCTTCTCCTCCAAAAGACTGCTTTGCCTACTCTGTGCCACTCAAAGGCAAATTCTTCCACAAGTTTCTTTGACTGATTTTCCACTGTTCATAGGTGTGGGGTACAGACATAGGCATGGAAAATTAAAGTCAAGCCTTTCTTAACAAAGAGGCACGGCCAAGTGGTACAAGGGAAACATGCAGAAGCCTACAAAATGTCCTAGGAGTTTGAGCAAAGTTCACAGTTTTGAATATGACAAGGTTGACATGAAAAAAATTTCTCTGTCTACTTACAAATCATTCCCTTTTAGCATATTAATTAAACTGGAATGGCAAAGTCTTTGCCCATATAAGTTGATGTCTATGAAAGTCCATGGAGTTAAGCCAGGTCACAGGGACAGGAGCCTCAGCCTGTAGCTCTGATTTCCTTGACAGCATTTATAGCTAAACAAGTGACATGCAATGAGTCAGTCACCTCCTGGTAGTCCTGCTGATGTCCAATGTTGCCATCAGTGCCTGGATTTCCCATACCCTGACAGAAGAATGTAAATTTCTGCAACAGCAGCAGTAAAGATGTGTGGCTGGGTCTGTTTCCTTATGAATGATCACGGCCATGGCTCTGTCTGGGCACAGCACCTGGTTCTTCAGGTCTCTATTATCAGGGAGATTCTGCTAGTGGAATCGTTGCCAGATCCTCCCAGAAAACCTCCACCAGCCTCCCCACCTACTCTGCATGTCTTCTTGTAGGGAAGTCCCTGGTGTGTTTTCTTCAGTGCAGAGTAAATGGATTTTCCAAGGAACAGAAAGGATGGGAATGGCCTCATTAGCATGTACGTGGAAGAAGCATTACAGAGATGTGACCATGCTCTCTGCTGTGCACCTATTTCTTTGAGCTTTCCTTGTTGCCTGGGATCCTCATACCTGGCATGGGTCTTTTTTTAGTGTCAGGCAGACTTTTGACTTCCCAGACTTACTGGCCAAGAGGGCTCCAACGTGTCATGAAGTTCTTCACAGAGAGAGTGATTGGCTTTGAAATGGGCTGCCCAGGGAGGTGGTGGAGGTGTTCAAGAAAAGTCTGGATAGGGCACTTAGTGCCATGGTCTAGTTGATTGGCTAGGGCTGGGTGATAGGTTGGACTGGATGAGTTTGGAGGTCTCTTCCAACCTGGTTGATTCTATGATTCTATGAAAAACCATCCTTCAGACCTTCTCCTCAGAGGTGTGATTACAATTCAGGTGCTGTGCAGCACATTCTAGTGATCACATTGCACAAACTAGTGACCACATTTTCTTCCTCAAGGTGATTTATTAATTTTACTTAATAACTTTCCACAGTGCCCCTCTGAATAACTGCCATTATCCCAGCTCTGAGCTGTGGAGCAGAGGGAAGTGACATGGCATGGCCAGGGTCACATCCCTGGTTGGAGAACATGAGCACATGGTGCCTGTGCTGAGCTGAGGCCACTTCCATTTCCCTTTGTCATGTGTTTTGTGCCCTCGTTGTGCTGACACTTGTTGCCAACTATATCCTGAGCTGCATCAAAAAGAAATGTGCTAAGCAAGTAGAGGAGGGCATTCTCCACTTCTCCTTTGCTCTCATGAGACCCCACCTGGAAGTGTGTCCAACTGTCAAACACAAGAAGGACATGGAACTGTTAGAGGGGGTCCAGAAGAGGCCACAAAGATCAGCTGGAGCACCTCTTCTCTGAAGAGAAGATGAGAGTTGGGGCTGTTCAACCTGCTGAAGAGAAAGCTGTGGGCAGACCTTCCAGTATTTGGGAGAGAGGCTACAGGAGAGCTGGAGAGGGACGTTTTACAAAGGCTTGTATTGACAGGACAAAGAGCAATGGCTTCAAACTGGACAAAACTAGATTTAGATCAGACATAAGGAGGAAATCTTCCCCAGAAGGGTAATGAGGCACTGGAATAGGTTTCCCAGAGAAGTTGTGAAGGCTCCGATCCTAGAAGCATTCAAAGCCAAACTGGATAGGGCCTTAAGCAAGGTAGTCTAGTAGGAGGTGTCCCTGCCCATGGCAGGGGGAGTAGGAACTAGATGATCTCTAAGGTCCTTTCCAACCCAAACCATTCTGTGATTTTTCAGCTAGGAGATCTGTGGTGGAAAGTACAGCTATTAAAAGCAAACCAGTTTTGCTGCTATACATAACCTGCTTCTTAGCCCACATAGTTTTGGAAGGTTAGCTTGAAACTATCAAAAAGTGCCACAGCTTTAGATGCCTTGATGCTGTCTCTGGGCCTAGCCAAATTAGTATTCCTGAAGCATTATCTTATGTGGGATGTGAAAAACCAACAAGGGCTCATTTCCCGTCCATCTAGTGTCCTTTTTTTTCCCTGCCTGCCTAGGAGGGAGAGGAGAATAATTATCTCCTGATTTTCAGGGCATTTGTCAATGTCACAAATTATATGGCTCCTTCATGGCTTCCTGTTTTCTTTCTGACATATTGTTACAGCTTTTATCCACGTCCATGTTCTCAGCCTTTCTCTGACTTTTCCTTTTTCAGCCTTTCATGGGGGACAACTACTGTGACTCCATCAACAACCGGGCCTTCTGCAACTATGATGGTGGGGACTGCTGTGCCTCAACAGTCAAGACCAAAAAGGTAGGGATGCCTCTTTCTCTCTTCACTGGGAGAGCTTGTGTGAGCTGCTTCTTCTTGGTGAACTCTGCTTTGTGTCTGAGAAAATCATCTTTTTGCTAGAACAGGGGGAGATCCAAGCTCTCAGAGGACTGAAGGCATCAGCTCACCGCAGGCACTGAGTTTTTGTGGCTCATTTGCAAGTTTTCTCTTGATATGCCTGTGCATTTCCCATCATAACCCACCTCATACCTGTGCAAGGCAGGTTCTTAAATAAAGTAGTCCAAGGTGTTCCTTGATTCTTACTGTAAATACACTCCAGCTGACCTACAGGTAAAAACTGGTTGGCTCCCTCTAAAACTCTGGGGCATATTCATCAGCAAAGCTGCACCTACTGCTCAGGAGACTTTCACACAGAAATCTAAGAGTCTATTTGCCTACCCTGATGTCCACCTTCATGGTAAAAAGGGAAATTAGGCATTAGGAGCTATTAGGAGAAAAAACAGCACAACAAAAGCATCATCATAAGTCTGCATTGGGTCCTTGTGTACCCAGAGGCACATGGCTCACTGCTGACCGTACCATCTCCACAGGGACAGACTGGGACAGAGAAGGGTGTGGAGCAGGACTGAGTGGAAGTGCAAAGACTGCATAGGCCAGGACCTGCAAATCTTGCAGAAGAGACAACAGGCAGAATTAGTGGTAGAGATTTATAAACCATTTTAATGCAGAGAAGATGCTTAGGAAAATGAAATCCACTGTTTCTTATCCCACTGCAGTGAGAGGATGAAATGGTAATTGCCTGGAAGCAGGATGCAAAGTGAGGAAGTGCTTATTTGCACAATGTGTATTTGAAGGATCACAGGATGTGCTGCCACAGAGAATTATTAAGAACAAAAAAGCACTCAGGGAGGTTAGCTCCATCAGAGGCTGCTAAACACACCGATCAGGATGCAGTTGCTGGCTCAGGAATATCTAAACCACTGACTGCCTGAGCCTGGGGAAGGACCCCTCCAAACATTCCCTTTTTACTATGATTCTTTAACAGCCATTTCTGGCCACAGTGACAGTGGAGTGATGGAACTTGTGATTTGAAGCAGCACAACCTTTTCCATGTTTCTAACCACGATGGATTTTGAATTTGTTTCCCAAAGAAAGGAAAGAAAATTGTTAGCCTCTGCTATGTGAAATCTTTACCTTATCTTCAAGATTTGAGTGTGGCTCAGAATGAAAATCCAGCAATGTTGAGTATCTGATATATTTTAATAAATAACAAGACTTGAGGGAGCTTGGCCTTAGCATATGAGATTGTTCAGTTCACCCACTTGAGGGAGGTCCCCACTACTGCAGTGCATCTACTGAAGATCTCTCTGCAGGGAGCAGTCCTTTCTAAGACAGCTTTGGCTGGAGACTTCTTTTACTTGATTGAGCCAAAGATCTCTTATCAGTACAGTACTGCTGGCTGTCTCTGGCCCAGCTGGGAACACTGGGGAAGGGAAGTGGACATGTCTTGGCAAGTGGAAGAAGTTAATTTCTGCACTGGGGAAGAGGTAGATTTCCTAAATGTGGATTTCTTTTTCACAAGTTCTCCCCTGTATTGCTGTGCTTCATTTGGGGCTGGCCCTGTGAGCCACATGCTGGGAGGAAAGCATGGGCAGGTGAGTTCTCTGCTGCCCAAGGGTGGAGTAGGGCATGGAGAGCCTATGCAGAGCTCCCTGCTGAAACAACCACTGCAGAGAAGAGCAGGGTGACAGGCAGCAGCTTGTCTTCGGTGTCGTCTCTGAGAACAGATTCCTATCACTGGCTGATATTCCACCTCCTCGGGAGGAGCAGCCTCAGGGCAAGCACAGCTTGCTCGCTGGCCTCACAGGCCCTCCAGCTGGGAGGACAGAGCTGGAAGTGCCTGGTTGCTCAGCATGGCATAGGGCTTCTCCTCCTCCAACAGCCTGCATGGGAAACTTTATCTTGCTGCCTCCAGGCTTGAAAACAGAGGGTGAAAAATCCCAAGAAGTGCCAGAGGAGTGGAAGTGAGGTGGCTGGAAGGAGACTGAACCAAACCAGCCCCATCAAGACAGGACCTAAAGGCACAACATGTTGTTCGGGTGGGGACAGGACTGAAACACAAGGGATATGAGTGCTGAATTGGATAAGATTAGGGTTTGGGAGCAGAATTTATTGCTGGGCAGGGAACTGAGAGAGAGTGGGATCTGCACAGAGTTGTGAGCAGTTACCATCCAGGCAAGTCACTCTCATGGTATCTGCTGCTTTGCTGCCACCCAGAAATGAAGTGACCACCCAAGAGGGGAAAGAACTTTGTAGCCCAGCTGATGACTGGTTCCTGTGCTAACACTACCTGATGCAAAGCAAAGATGGTTCAGGGGCAGGCAGCAGGTCACACGCCTGCTACATTTCCCCTGTGGAGGTTTTGTAGCTTTGCAGAGGAAAATCAGCTTCCATGGACTGCACTGGGAGCTGTATCTTTGACTGGGGGAGTTAGACTTACCCTACCTTTTGCTTTAGAAACACCTACTCTAGAGGTCACAGTTTGAAGGCTGAACCATAAAGCCATTGCTTCCCCAGCATGCATTCAGCTTCCCAAACATCCCAGGAGCTGAATGAGTAGCTCAGGAGGAGTGGGGAAAAAAAACCAAAAACCTACCACCTTTTCTTGGACCTTCCATGTCAAAAGCAAGATACTAAGTCCCAGTTTATTACATTTATAAGGTAAGGGGGGGACAATAACTCACCAGTGGGGTCTCAGTGTCAGAGCCAAGGAGGTGGCCGGCAGCAGCGCCCTGCCTGCGAGGCGGCCGCCGACACCTGCGGCAGCAGCCGTGGGGCCACGAGTCTCGGCTCTGCGAGCGATTTTCCCGTCGGAGGCCTTTGACTGAGACCAGATTTCAGGCAAGGCTGTTCAAATACAGCCCTCCCTTTGAAGAGGTTTATGAGTGGAGCATTACAGGAGATATTCCAAAGGGAAAAACAATGAAAGGTGAGAGAAAAGGGAGCTGAATAAAAATACTCCGCATACCAAATCCTTCCAGCACAGTTTGCCACCTACTTAAAAAGGCACAGTTTTAAAATACACATTGGATGTAAAAGCCAAAAACCTGGAGGAGACATAGGGAAGGGTGAGTCCAGCTCTGTTAATTCCAATACCAGATGAGGATGTATTTTCATACGGTTGCAGAAAGAGCGAGACACTTGAAAGAACCTGCTTTGCCCATTTATTTCAGGGTTACATACTATATGGCAGATGTGTCAGTCTTTTAAAGCCCTTGCAAGTTTACCCATAAATGTCTAACATTTATGCAACACCTGTTTTTCTCCCCAAAACGTCACAGGGCATTTTACAAGCTTTAGATTTATCATCTTCTCACCGTTGAAGCCATTGCCGAGGTGACACATGGTTCACATTTAACAGAACATAGCAACTCCGCACGTTATTTTAGGAAAGGGCTGAAGATTAACATTGCATCATGTGAAGATTCAGGAGTTAACAGTCAAGTAAGAGCCAGCTTCAGACCTTTAATGTCCACAAACTGTCAAGACTTTGGTTTCACTGCAGTCCCACTGCCCTCCCAGAGGCACTGTCAGTTGCTCGCGGCGCTGTGAGCCGGCCTGCGCGAAAGCAAAACGATTCAGCCCATTTTCACTTTAGTTCTGAGCCCCCAGTGTGAGATTTTGCACACCTCTGGTTTTGTTGCCCTGAGAACGCACCAGAGACTTCCACACAGCCTTTGCTCGGGCCGTGTTTTTTCCCTTTTGCATTTGAGCATGAGCAGCAAATGACCTTGTGCATTTCTGCAGCGAGAGGGAAACAGAGCAGTGTGACTTATCTGACCGACCGCCGCCTAATCAGTGCTGCTGCTTAGATAGGGAATAATGAGTGTTCGCCCTGCACTGCTCACAATCAGGCTGGAGAGCTTAAAAGAAATCATTAAAGACCTCTTTTGAATGCTGCGAACAGCAGCGAGTAAATGCAGTCATATTCTGAGCATAAATTTGAGGCAACTGCAGTCAGCAGAAAGGGGCAAAAGAGGCATTCATCAGCTTAATTATTTGTTGTGCGCTAATTGCTCAACGTCCCCTCGCAGCGGGCAAGAAGCCAGGGCTGGCACAAGGATGATGCCACCCGAGGAAGTAGGGACACACCTCCTCTGGGGCCTGGTGGACCAGCCCAAGGGAGAACTGTGTGGGGAGCAGGGGCTGGTGGCAGTTTGCAGTTGGGGCAGAGGATGGGACTGCACTGCTCAGCTTGCCCCACGCATGACCCAGGAGCAGCTTTGAGAGACAGGAAGGCCATTGCCAGCCAGTCTCCAAGGGAGAGAAAGCTTCTGTTGTGTATCTGGAGGGGATAAAGTCTTCCGTGAAGGACAAACCAAAATCCCATCTCCTTTTAATCTTCCTACCCTCCTGACCCAGCACAGGTTGCCAGCTCCCTTCTGCCTGGCTGCTCTGGGAAGCTGCTTCTTGCTTTGCATCCTGCCACAGATAAAAGAAGATACTGTTTTTTAAAACATTAAATACGTGAGGCTGCTAAAGTGAGAAAAATAAATAAGCTGGGCATAACTGTCTGTCTCTGGGCTGGCAGCCACCTGCAAGGAGCTCCCGGGGTGTGTGGCACTGCAGGGAGAGAGGCTATGGCTGTTTGTTGCAGGAAATCTCTCTGGCTATTGTTCTCCTTCGATTCTTTTCTCTTCCCCTTCCCTTTTACAAGTTTTCCCTGGGCAAAACTGTCTAGAAAAGCCTCACAGAAATCAGTGATGTCTCTCTTTAGGCTCTGCTGTTGTACTTTGTTCCAGACTTGGATCACAGATTTGCTTAGTTGAAGATCCTGCAGTCTGGTCCCTGCAGATTTCAATACAGAGAATTTGCTGGTTTAAATTTCCCCCAACTGAAACCGTTTGAAAAGTGAACATTCATCTCTCTCTCCTCTCTGCTTTTCCTTTTTGTCATCTAAGGGGTAAACCTGCAGCTCCCATGAGAAAAACCTCAGCCAGATATCACTCAGGTTTTCCCTCAACCACCTTGCCCCACAGCACTTAGAAAACAAAAAAGAAGAATTATCCCTCCCCTTCAGCCTCTTGACATTTCTGCCCAACACCTTGGAGAGTAAAACCAGCAAGTGCCTTGGCGGAAAACAAATGAGGACTTGCAGTAGATAGAGAACTGTGTGGGATTCATCTGAAGCTTTGCTTATCTAAAAGATAGGCAAGTTATCAAAACCTCTTCAGAGACTTTATGACTGAGAATTCAAGGCCTGAAGAAAGGAGCTTTGAACTGAGGGGCTGCTGCTGACTCCAGCAGGGATTTCCAAAGGCTCTGCCTGTCTCCCCAGAAAAGGGAGTCTGCTGCACTCCTCCATCTAGGACTACAGCAATAACAACTTCTTGGTATTTTGGAGAAATAAGTGCCTTCCCCCAGCTCTGCCACACAGACCTCTCTTGGAGACTCACAGGTCTTGCTGTGTTGGTAGGACGTGGTTTTGAGGTGACCAGCAGCCAAAGTGACCACCCCAGCTGAGGAAATCCTGCTTGTCCAGAAGAATTGACATTCCTACTCCAATAGCTTGAATGTCTCCAACTGGGTCTGTTTGTCTGCTCCATAGTTAGCTGGTGGGATGCAGTGAAAGGTGGGTGAGCACGGGGGAAGGAAGGATGCAGTGCAGAGTGTTGCTTCTTGCCTCTGGAAGCGGCAGAGCGCTGCTGCGTCCTCCACGCGTGCTGGCTCGCCCGGGCACGTGGGTGAACTCGCTTACCCGTGAGCTGTTGGTCACAGCCTCAGTGGCTCGCTGTCTGCCATGTGAGGAGAGTTTTCTGTCATGGTTGGTTGGGATGGGAACTTATTTTGGGGCTCAGAGCTTGGTTTCATAATTGTTCAGGGAGGCTTTCCAGGCAGCAATAAATTAAAAGCAGTGATGGTTGTAACACATGTTGCCTATCCTTGAGAGAAGGCTGTTGGCTTCAAGGGACGTGGGGCTTCCCACAACATACAGCATTCCCAGGGGATGTGCTCGTGGAGGGTGTTTGCTTTGCTATCCGACCTCACTTCATTAGCAAGTGTTACAAAAACCAGTGAACAAACCTTCCTTGCTCCACCGCCAGCTATTTGGCCTCTGGGTGGTCTGGCTCCTATTAAATCTTTGGTGATTATTTAGAGTAATTACATTCATGTTTGCACAATCAGTAGCACGAGGGTAGGAAGTGCAGCTGATTGCTGAGAAACTGAGCTGCGTGTGGTTTGGCAAACGGGCTCCCTCACTCTGCTCAGCAGGCAGGCGAGGATGCGGGGATCCGTGCAGGCAGGGCTTTCCCGGGGATCCCTCCTGGCTTTAGGCCATCCTGCTTCCACCAGTTCTGGTGAGGCTGCTCCCAATTTATAGGCAATGAAGAGAGAGGAGCATCTGTTGGGTTCAGCTGAGCTATGTCTTGTTACACCATGTCTGCTGGCTTCAGTTGGAGAAAGAGCACAAGTCTCATGAGGAGTGGCCAAGGGAATTGGGTTTGTTTGGCCTGGAGAAAAGTAGGCTGAGGGGAGACCTCATTGCTCTCTACAACTCCCTGAAAGGAGGTTGGAGCCAGCTGGGGGTCAGTCTATTCTCCCAAGGAATAGAACAAAAGGAAGGCGAGGTTTAGGTTGGACCTGAGGAACAATTTCATCCCCAAAAAGGTTGTCAAGCCCTGGAACAGTCTGCCCAGGGCAGTGGTGGAGTCCCTATCCCTGAAGGGATTTAAAAGTCATGTAGGTATGGTGTCGAGGGACATGGTTTAAGGATGACCTGACAGTACTGTGTTAACGGTTGGACTTGTTGATCTTAAAGAGCTCTTCTGACCAAAATGACTTTGTGATTCTATTTAAAGCCCAGGTTATGGAAAGGCAGTTAACAGAAATTCAAGCCTTTAAACCTGTATGTTTGTGTGGAGAGAAGGTTTCTTGTAAGCTTCATCTCCGCTTTTCCCAGCCCCTCTGGAGCAGTGCCCTAGGCATGAACCTGCATACCAGCCCCAGAGTCAAAAGGGGCTTGTTGCGTTATCTCTGAACAACCCTGCCGACCTAAATGCCATAAACCACTGAGAAGACCTTTACAAGACACAGTTTTGTTCAGCAAGGGCCTGCTCAGGGAACAAAATGCTGGCTGGCGTTGGAGCCATGGGGGTCTCGGGTGGCTGCGACACTCAGCACAGCCTGCCAGGCTTATCTCGCCACGCTGCGCTCACCCACAGAGCCTCCGTCCGCAGCGGGGCCTCTGCATTTCCAGTGAAGCTTGTCTGGGAGATTTCGCAAACACTTCAGGGCTGAAATCTAACAACAGGCTGTTTCCCAACACTTTGCAGCCCTCCTCCCATGCTTCCCCCACTGCTTTCACCCAGGGTCCTTCTCTGGGCCAGGTTCTGGCTGCCCTGGTGAACCAGCCCCAAGTGCGCTGGATGGGAGGTACAACCAGGTCACCCTGATAGTAACCCACGTGAGGGATGAGCTCCGACCTTTGCAGAACTGTTTCCCATCTCTCCCTGCACCTGGCTGGGAATTTTTCCTGTCAACATTCCCACCACTTCCCTATAGGCTGGCCTTTCTCAGCAGGGATCTGTCTTGGGATGTCACCAGCCTCTTAAGATAGGTGCTGTGCAGTGAAGGTTTGTGTCCTCTCACTCATTCCATGACCTGGATCCCAGCTCTGCACTGCTCTGTTATATCATCGTTCCCATAGTCAGGAGCATGACATGAAGAACAAAGGCAGACCTGTTTCCAAGAGGGCGCTTGAGCTTTATCCAACATCTCATCACCTACTGTGGGAGAGGATGCTGATGGCTCCCATACCTTTGTGAAGAATGGGAACACAGATTCATGCACTGTGCAGTGATGAGTGGTAGTGAGTTGGTCAAGATGGACATGTCCCAGACCTTGTATTTTTTACACACCAGATGTCTGTGCTAGCCTCCTGCCTAGACCGTAAGCCTACACCTGCTGTAATTGCTCCTCTAGGTTCAGAGTGTACCAGGCCGTGCACACTCCTGGGGTCACAGCCATGATGTAGGTTGTGCCTGTTTTCTCTTGAAGGCAGACAGATCTGTAGCCCAGTGTGGTTCAGGTGTGACCCACACCTCCCTAAGTGCTGTTGATTTGTGCCATGGCTCAGTTCTGGATTGTGGCCAGTATATATGTGTGTGTGTGTGTGTGTGTGTGTGTGTGTGTAGGCAATGCAGGTAGGCATGCAGAGCTGCATTCTTCAGTTGTGCCTTTTCCAACCTGTTTTAGTTAGTCTGAGGAGACATTATCCAACCTATTTTATCAAATGACCAAGCCAGGCCCTAAGCTTCATTTTCAGCTTTGTTTTCTCTTTTTTTCCTAGATATTAGCCAGATTTTCTGCAAGGGAAGATAGATGTAGGTGAAGTGCAGGACATGGTGGGTGGAAGGAAGAAAAAATGATTCTCACCTATTGGCTTTACAATGAGTCTATCTGGAAATTTCAGTACAGGTTGTAGTTTCTGTTAATGAGTTGAGCTCTCACAGCCCTATTTAAAAGGAAAAGAAGCAGTTAGTCCTGGACTATGTATATCTGGGCTCCACACCTAAATGGGCTACCATTCAGAAAAAGATGCAGCATTTATTATTGCTGCTAGCACATCCAGCAGCTTTGTACCCCTGAGGGCTATCTCTGTGCCAACCCACAGCAATAGACAGTCCTTCTTCTACAGGGTTTTATGGTTTTGCTGAGTTGGGTACTTGTGACAATCCTAATAGATGCCGTGTGGGGGTTAGATTCTGTATATACCTGTGGAAATCAGACCCTTGGGGAACTCAGTTGTGTGTTGTTGTAGCTGTTGTTTAAAGTGGAAAGCCTGTATTACTGCAAAGTGCTTGGAGAATTTTGCCTTGTCTAATGTGACTGCGGATGTGCTCATTACCCATAGAAATCTCTGCCTGTTCACATAATAGAAAAGTGATCTCTGGAGCTCACTGCTGTAAGACAAAACAATTCATCTGTCTGGACAATAGCACTGTAAAAATCAAACTGCATAAAAAACCTCTGTAAGGGACATAAAGTCAATAAAGCCTAATCTGATCAGGAAAAAACCCTCTTACATGCAGGCTCCCCACTGCTGCCAACTGCTGCTGAGCCATGCAGCTCTCTGATCTTGGGGCCATGACTGCCCCTGAGAGAAATCTTCTGCTCTTCTATCCATGACCACTGTGAGGAGACCAGAGGGTTTCTAGAAGGCCACATAGAGCATGACATTTCTTCTCTGGTGGCTCCATCTCACCAGAAATTTGCTGCAATGTAGTAGCAACCTAGGCTCCTACCTGCGCCTTTTGTTGAGGTTGCTCCAGGGCTGAGCACAGACTTACAGTGGCCTGTAAGAAAGCAAAAGGCTTAATGAGGGTCTCACAAGAAGAGCTGGAAGTAGAGGGAATGAAGAAGGTAGATCTCTATGAGGCAACATCAAACTCATGTCACAGCCTAAATGGTAGGTTAGAGAGGTGTGAGCTGGTGGTTTGGAGGACACAGTCACACGAGGCTTTCACTCTTGGCTCCAGTGTTCTGCAAGTGAAATGGTAGCCTTCCTAGGATCTCCATGTCTGCCACGTGTTTCACTGTCCCACTGGTGGGACAGCAGCAAAGACAAAGTGCAGTAGGATGTCAGGGCTAATTTCAGCCACTTCACTGAAATGCCTGAGTGTCTCTACCTTCCCTTGTGAGCCTGTCTCTGCTTTGAACGCAGGGACCATTTAATCACCTTCGTTAGACTGCTGCAGACAAACACAGCGAAGCCAGGCCAGGAAGGGGAAAAAAGTTTGATCAAGACAAATGAAAGAATCAGATCCCCAGGTCTTGCCTCCAACCAGTAGCTTTGTTGTACAACAGGGAGGATTTTTAAAGTCAAAATCATTGCCAAATCCAGGTTGAACTGAAGGAATCAGGATAAGAGGAAAAAGAGGAAAACTCCAGGCATACTTAAATGTTTTGTTTGAGCATTTTCTAAGTCAAGCAAGTTTTTATTTCAAAACATAACTCTTACTCTGAAATAGTCTTTGTTATTTGTATGTCTTGGAGGAAAAGGTCAAACTTGAACTGCAGCAGATAATCCAAACCAAAATGTTTCCTTCTACTTTAAAAAAAAAAAAAAAAAAAAAAAGTATTTTTTTCATTTTCTGTTTTTGTCTTTTTTTTTTTTTCTTCATGGCTCTTTTCTTGTTTTCCAGAATTTTAATTCAGTCATTGAACAATCCCTCCTCAGACTCCTCCCAAAACCCCATTGTTTGCAAACTTTTCTCTTTTCCTATCTAAGAATATTCATAACAGTGTGATATGAGACAGTCCTGCTCTGGCTGGCTTCTGTTTGATCAAGTGACCCTTAAGCTCCTATTGTGTTCTGCAGTTTGTAAACTTCTTCAGTTTCCAGTGACTTGAATTTCAGCTTTTTGGGCTGTGTCTTCTCTTTACAACTTCCACATTTGCACGATTGTAGATCCAGATTACTCAGTGTTTGGTTATTTAGCTCATGGGTCACCAAGGCCATGGCTTGATGAAGAGTCATCGCCCTACTCTACCTGGAGGGTCAGGTCTTCTGGGAATAAAGTCAAAAGCAAGGGGAGGAGGCTTTCTAAACATTGATTGGGTGATGAGTGTTGGCTATTTAACGTCTCTGTCAGCATGTCCCTGCCTTAGGCTCCCAGTTGTGAAATAAAGCTCCACACCCCTCTGTCCCATTGCTGAGTGCATCAGGAGAAAGGCACGCTGGAGGTGGACATGCAGGGACACGCATGGAAGGTCTAGGTGGAAATGGCAGCTATGGATTCACACACAGTGCTTGGTCCACATTCCTAGATGTGCTGTTGATGACACAGAGGGAACAGGCAGACCCAGGCTTCATAGCCTGGAGGAAAGTGTTTATGAAAAGTGTTTATGAAACATGTGGCAGCAGAGCCAGGGGAAGCAGACGGAGTGCACGCGTGCAGCCCACACTGGGAATGCTTGAACAGGTTGTGGCACTGTCTTGGAAGGAGTGTAAAGAAGAGGAATGAGGTCATTTGCTCGGTCTGTGCAGATGGGAGGATTTCTTGGGAATTCACTTTAGGGCAAGCGAGACACTGTTCCACTGCCACCCCCTTTTCTCTATCTAAATACTCTGATGCTGTAGGCCAAAATCAGCTCCTGCTAGCCAAGCACTGCAGGCGGTTGTTTCAACTCCTTCCCACGCTCCTCCAGAGAGATCATGGAGAGATGTGTGTTGCAGTCTCTCACTTGCATTCCTTTGCTATCCCTCAGTGCCCATTAGCTGCATCTCCTGCCCTTAAACACAGCAGGTATTTGGAGAGGTCTCTGCTGGAACACAACTTCACTGATCTGCTAGGTAGTGTTTGGTGCAGCGCCCAAGGAATGGAAACCAAGAACATTCATAGTTGAATGCACAAATGGACTTTGGCATGGCAGCAGCACCCAAGTGATAGGGCCCTATGGCAAAATGACACCCTGCAGAGGAGAGATTGTAGCCAAGGAGAAGAGTTCACCAAAAACCCCAAGCTGGACGTGTGTAGGGGTGGTGGGTATGGGGAGGCTGGAGCTGGGACCTGATAGATCCAGCAGTGTTTGGTGAGCATTTGAGTTGGCTGTGTGAGATAAGGGTGTTGGAACTTTGCTGTTATGCAGTATTTGGAACATACTGGGGTAAGGATAGCTGCTCAGAAGAGGTTGTCAGTGTACTGTGATCCAAACCTTATGGTAAGTACTCCAAAAAGCCCTGGGGTTGCTCTGAGAGGTGTGTCTCCCTAGCAAACTCTGCTTGATGTGAACTGGTAAGGGGAGGATCTGCTGTCCAGTAACTACATGAGTTGGACAGGTTCTTCTTCACACTTTTCACAGCCTTTCCTATGGACAGGTCTGAGGTCTCAGTGCCCTACCAGCTCAGCACCAAAACGAAGCACTGTGAAAAACAACAGAGCTGAAAACTGAGGCTGACCTCTGAAGATACCACTCCAGAGGTCTCATTTGTTCTCCAGGGTGCTATAGTGTAAAATGACCCAGACTAGAACTCAGTCGGCTGGAAGTTAAAAGATGAAGCTGTTTTATTTTCTGTTTTCTATCTGTTACCCAGTTGCAGCAATGGTCCAAGCACATATAGGTATGTTCATGTCCTTGTGTCTTTGGTTTCCTTCTGCAGGTTACGCCCTTCCCAATGTCCTGTGACCTACAAGGAGAATGTGCTTGCCGGGACCCCAACGCCCAAGAGCACAGTCAGAAAGACCTTCGTGGCTTCAGTCTTGGGTAATGCCAAGCGACGTGGAATGGAAGACCACACTGCTCAAGGCAGGCTAGGAGAGACACCACATCCCTTTTGGTATCGTTTCTAACATTTAGCTGCTCAACTGGATGGCATTTCTGCACCAGGGACCCTTAGAATTCAACCAGTCTGCCTTTAATTTCTGTCCAAGGAGAACTCAAAAGTAGGGGTTTATGTATTAATTGTATCTTAAATAGTCATGACGAGAAACAACCAACCAAGAGTCAAGTCAAGAAGATGTTCCTATATCAAAACAGCATGCTATGCCCACCTAATTTGAACAGTTCCTATCTAGATTCAAGGCGAGAAACAAGCTATTTATGTACACATATTTATAGACATAAGTAGAGAAAGAGAGAAAGAGTGAGAGATGATGATCAACGCAAAAACACTTTCCCCTCTCCAGCACTCACAACTCAGACCATTCGTGGAAGAGGCTGTGCTCTTGGAGGACTCCAAGCTGAGCCTTTTCTGATGCTGAATGCCAAGGTATCGCATGCTCGGGGCACTGAGGTTGGGGTGGGATCTCCACAGGGCTGTGCCTCTTGGCAAGTGACTTGCCAGACGCCCAGCTGGCTTGAGATGTGGGATGCATCTGCTCCTTACAGGAATGCTGCTTCCAGCCAGGGAGCTCAGCAGATTGCAGTGACCTTTCTGTACAGCTCCTCCTTATTCCCCATGCCCTCAGAAAACCAACAAAAAGTCCCCTCGTAGACTGCAAGCTGCAGCTGGGACATTTCCATGTGGAGATGTTGGAGCCAGGGAGTGGGGAGTCTAAGGACTGGCCTTGAGGAACGTGAGTGATTGCTTCTGAGGAGCAGAGAGAGTAACTCACGCCCGCACTTGTCATTTGAGCATGTCTGCTGCTGCTACTCCTGCTGCTATGTCCCATACAACTAGTTTCCTTACTGTGTCAGGACAGGGTGAAAAACAACCCCATGCAACCAAACAGTCTGCCTTAAAGCTTATCTACAACCTGCCTTTCAGACCCTCTGGTCTCTTCCTCAGCATTGGGGCAAGAAAACAGGATACCAGCCAGCCAAAAGAGTCTGCTTTCTGGTCTCCACCCAGCCAAGTGGTTCTCTAGACCTCCTCCACCCCTTCTTGTGGTGATCTATGCTTAACCACTTCTGTGTGCTCCTGTTTTCTCAGGAGAGAGGAAGAGGAGGAGGAGATATGTGCTATGGGGAAAGGACCACAGGAGACAGTATTAGAATTTTGGCCACATTTGTCAGTATTAAGCTGCCAGGGCAGTGGGTCAGACACTTCTGATAGACCAGGAGCTTAGCTGCTTGTAATCATCCAGAAGGAGGGGCATTAGCTACAGCAGACCTCACACTTCCCTGTCACACAGCTCCATCCACCTGTTTCAGCCCAGAGAGGAACATTTTGTGCCAGACCCTTAAGAACTCATTTCTTCATAGGATTCATTACATAGAGTCACTGAGATGCCCAGGGCATATGGTACTGCCACTGCTGCTAGAACTCATCCCATGGAAATCCCAGAGATCTTTCCAGTGTGGCTTGGGCTTGTCTTCTGCTGCTTCAGGCTCTTGCTAGGAAGAACACCCATCCAAAAGATCCAAAAGAGTGTCCTTCCAAGTTTTAAGTCTGTCTGTTCCTTGGGACTCCCCTGACTTGTACAAGCTACTAGATAAAGACAGGTTGGAATTTTTTTTTTCCCTGCTTCTGCTTGGTTGAACATTTAGGCACTGGAGAAAGGCAGAAGGGGTCATTTAGCACTTGGAGATGGATGTAAAAAATGAGTAGGAGAACTAGAAATGGAAAGCTGACAGAGATGTAGGTGTAAGGAGCCACGCTCTTGTCACCCACTGGTTGTGCTGTTTTATTGGAATAAATCAGAGATGAATCTCAAGAACTGAAATGTAGAGGCCTGGAGAGGTGATTGTCATAAGAAGGTGAGGAGCTCTCATGTGAAGCTGCTAGTTATTCCTGGAGAAGGCCTGCCTATGGGAGCTGTGCAGATGGCTCTGCTCACAGCCTGTGTAGGTGTACAGGAAAGGGAGGTGCAGTGGGATCAGGGCTCCCTTGGTGGAGTCAGGATGAATGTCCTCCAGTGTAGAGACCACTGGCATAAACTGGGCCTGGGCAAAACTTCCCCTTTTGTCCTCTGCCATCTGATTAACAATGGAAGTAAATAACTGGGCAAAGGTTATTTCCTTCATGTCCCTTTGTCCTCCCCTTTTTGCTGGCAGTTTGTTCATGTGCCATCCAGCCCACCTAAAGAGCTCACAACCTGAAAAACCTTTCAGACTGCCAACAAAACATGTCCTCAATGCCTGAAGGATCCTGGCATGATCTCCTTCTCTAGCCCACTAGGGTTTCCCCTTGGAAGGTAGTCTCAGATCAGGTCCTGCATGCATCCCAATGGCAACTCAGATTGCAAGAATCCCCTTCTCAGTTATGCAGCTCAGCATGGAGGAAAGTCTTCCTGTTCTTCCCACCTGGGACACTGCCCAGGAGAGACAGGTCTCTGTAAGCATTATTGCCACTTGCTGCTCTGGGCTCCCAGGAGCTCAGGACTGCTGATCTTCTCAGCCCAGCCAGGGCCAACCTTTGCTTGCTGAGTTAGAGTCCTTCTCAGCTTGAAGGAGATGGTGTCCTCTTGCCAGCACAGCCTCACACCTCAGCTTCACTCCTGAGTCCAGGGGTGACCAAACACCCTTTCCTATGGGCAGACTTCCCACGCTGCTGTTTGATTTTTTTAATCTAGCTGCCATTTTGGCGTTCTTAATTTCCTCCAACAGGACTGACAGAACTGGGAGCAGCAGACATTGTGTTCTGAGTCATGTCAAATCCAGTGGCAATTGTTTTTTTCCATTGAGAAAAGGTCACACTGGGGCAAAGCTTTGCCCTCTGTGTTTCAGGTGCTGTCCTGTGCACCCAGAGGGATGTGAAGAAGGGAGCCATTGGACAAGGACACCTGCCCAGCTCTCTCTGCCCTGTGCTCCCACTCTGGGGCAAGGCCAGATGGATGGCCTTGCAGCTTCTACCAGTGTAAGCACATTGAATGCCCAGTGAAGCCCTTAGGAAAAGACTCTTCATGACTGTGATGGCCATGAAGGAAGGTGAGTGGGACAACACTCACCACCTCCTTCTAAGCCAGTGGTGGAGGTCAACATCAAACAAGAATCAATCATGGAATCATAAAATGGCCTAGGTTGGAAGGGACCTCAGAAATCATCTACTCCAACCCCCCTACTATAGGCAAGGACACCTCTCAACTAGACTTGGTAGGTCAAGGCCTCATCCAATGTGGTCTTAAACACCTCTAAGGAGGGGTCACCCATGACCTCCCTGGATAACCGATTCCAGATCTCACTACCCTTGTAGAAGTTTGGGGAACAGAAGAGGGTGCTCATGCTGATGAAATTTAGCTGCTCATAAAGTTCAGGTCTCATTAGTGCCAAGATCTTTTCTGTTACAGATAGGGAGCCAAGGCTGTACCCTACCTGGGGCCACCAGCCAGCCTTCTGGCTACGGGTGGTTTCCATAGCCTGTGGGAGGAAAAGCTGGAGCAGAAAGCAGTGAGTGGTGCATGGTGGGGTGGGAAACTTCTATCAGCTGCTACCCCTCTCCCATCCCCACCCTCTGGCAGACAGGCTGAGCTGGTGTCCTCCTGCTTTTCTTGCATCTTCCGTTGTCCCCTCCAGGCTGAGAAAGGAGGATGGCACCAGAGGACTCTTAGGGTCGGGTTCCAGCTACCTCCCTCCTGGTTTCGGTTTCACTTGGTTGTAACTGTCGGTTTGTTCTAGGTTTTACCTGTGTTTAAAAAAAAAAAAAAACAAACAAAACAAAAAAGAAAGAAAAAAAGCAAACAAAAAAAAACAAAAAAAAAGGAAAAACAGGAAAAGAAAAAAAGGAAAAAAAAAAAGCCAAACAAAGAGAGAGAAAAAAGAAAACTCCATAACGAGCAAAAGTTTCTTGCTGCAACTGATTCAAGTGGGGGAAAAATTAGCAAGAAGTGAGGCTTTACAGAGAGGAAAATAGATTTTTTTTTTCCTTTTTAAATCATTAAATATATTAATAACAAAAAAAAAAGAGATAAAAAGCAAACCCACATAATCCAAATCCAAGAAGAGCAAAGCCTATTTTTGTGTGTCTGAGAGGAAAACACTGATTCTGCCAGCTGAGTAGAGAGTTAGATACTTAAGTGTAGATTTCCCTAGAAGTACCATGAGGTTTTATAACATTGTCTGGTTTTGTTTTCCTTGTGCTTTGTGGTATGACCAGGAACTAAGGCTAAGGTGTTGGTTTTTTTTCCCCCTGGTATATTGGTGTTTAGGGTGGGGAGGGAGGGAGGGAGGGTGGAGTTTATCATTTTTTGTTTTTTCCAGATTATTTTTGTAAGTGTGTATTTGTGCTTATTTTTACGTTATGCAACTGTACATATGCATTTAACCAGTATTTCACTGTGCTCCAATTACTGCACTCAGAAGCACTGCACAGTCTGAATCCTGAAGAGCTGTGAGAGACTGGGGATGAGGAGGGGGTAGAGGAGAAGGCTGCTAAGTGAGCAGACAAGTCATTCCCAACAGCAGGAAGCACGGTGTTGACTGGCCCCTTCCCTCGCTCCAACCCGTTGTTTCCATATGAGGTCAAACTGGAAGACAGGAAGGGATGGGGTTAAGTCATCCCAGGCTCGGATGCTCAGTGGGGTTTCAGAGCTGATGATTTGACTTTTGAACTGCTTTGGATGCCATGGAAATTTCCAGCCTTTTGGCAGTGTCTTGCCCGTTCCTGCCATCCCTGGATGTCCCAGTGAGTGCTAATGGGCCTGTTCTTATTACTGGGAGAGGACCATATGCCTGGCTTAGATATACTCTTGATATCTTCATGTTGTGGTCTCAGTGGTCTAACTGAGCTGATTTACTTTGTATTTATTCCACGTCCTCCCATCCTCTGGGGAAAACCATCCCCTACTTCCAGCTGACCTTGTGTGGAGCCCTGCGTGTACTCCGCGTTCCACTGGAGCATCTTGACCACTGAGTTCAGTGGGAGCATGACCAAAACATCAGCAGGAGCAGGTCCAGTTGGCACAAGATGTGTTCCCTTGGAGCTTTGGTCAGACTGGGCAGAGGAGGTTGTGTTGGGCTGTTCCTGCCAGCTGGGGAAGTGGTGTTCAACCCCTGGTTGTTTTAGCAGGACCAAAATGGGGCCCAGTGTTTTCTTTGTCTCAGTTTGGCAAACTGAATTTTCTCCTTTTCACCTGATCTGCACAGCCAAGATTCATGAAGAGTAATAACTGCTTCCTCTGAGGCCAAAAACAAGAGCTTGGGTTGGCTTCAGGTGTTAAGTGAGGAGTCTTGGTGCTACACATTGGTGGTGTTAGTCCTGTTAGGTGGAGATACGGAGCTAAACGAATCCAAGCTGTCTTTGGTTCCCATTCTGGTTTGGTCTTTGGGTTTTGGGGTTTTTTTGTTTGTTTGGGTTTTATTGTTTTGTTTTGGGTTTTTTTTGTTGTTTTTTTTTGCTTTGTTTGTTGTTCATTTTGGTTTTGGTTTTTTTTTTCTTTCCTTTGTTTGGTGAGGCCACAATTCAGCCACCAGTTTCCATCTTCTGAGTGCAACGAACCAGGGCTTTAATGAAACATTTCACCAGCAATTCAAGAGGGAATTGGAACCGTTGGGGAGTTTGCATTGTATGGCCTCTGTAATTACTTAACCTGTCTGCAGATGATAGGCTGAATTTTGCTCCCATCAAGTCAACAGGGTTGGGTTGTTTGTTTTTTGGGGTTTTGTTTGTTTGTTTGTTTGTTTTTTTCTGTTGTTGTTGTCGTTGTCGTTGCTGTTGACTTCACTGGAAGCAGGATTGAGCCGTTCCTATATATATAAATATATATATAAATATATATATATATATGATATATATATAATATTATATGTGTAATATTATATATATATATATATATCAGTGTAATATTTACAAATAAAACTGTGATCTCGTCTAGAGAAAAAAAAAATGTATTCATATTACCAACTGCTCTTCCATATTTATGTATCATATTGTATCTTTTTATTATGGTTATTCTGATTATTATGGTTCTTCTTCTTATTCTTATTCTTATTTTGATGGTGATTGATGATGATGATGATGATGATGATGGAATCTTTCTTGGCACCTTTTGGAAGCCACGTCAACCGATAACTCCAACGAAGTGCTGAGGAT